>WEIT01019384.1:1385-13397 GCA_013389985.1 Dryoscopus gambensis | reverse complement strand
CCCCCTCTCCAGAGATCGAGTTGTGAGCAGGAAGGCTTGGAGACAAGGCCGAGTTTCTTACTTACAGCTCAGGCTCAGAGCTGTTTTATTGTCGTCATGGCTACAGGCCCCACATACCTCCAGTCCCTGATTTATGAAAAGAATGATGCAGTGTCTAGCCTTACAGCTGAATATATAAACCAAATTAGTCTACCATGCCTCTACCTGTTTTGTGGCTCACAATGAAAGAAGTAATATATCAAGCAATCAGTCTTGTTGCAGTTATATTCTGTAAACACTAAGTCATTACACCCAGACTTTTTTACTTGCACTTTAGAGCCCCTTCTCAGTATAATAAACTGCAGATTTCAATAAGAAAGCTAATTCAGAAGAGTCCTCTGTGATTTCTCAGAATTTCTGTAACATATAAGTTAAAAAGTACATTTCAAATCCCCTTTCACACTCCTTTTTTGCATAATTCCACTCACTAAACAAGAAGTGGAAGGACAATGATGAATGTCTTTTCCAAAGCTGCACTGCCAAGGTATTACTAGAATCAAACTATGCCTAATGCGAATAAAGGCCTGCAGGGAACCATTAACTCTTCCTGAATAGAGTAAGAGCCTCATATGGACCAATCTCTACTAGGAGATTAAGTAATCCCTAACTGGCATTGAGGCAAGGCAGTGAGGGAAGATGCATCCTGTGATACTGCTGTTGTCAGTGTTTAGAATAAGGGGAAGGAAGGAAAGAGAACTTTAAAAGTGTGGTCTCCATTGAAAGATAAATATATGAGGGGGAAATTGGGTATCAGAATAAAAATGTGTAAATCTCAGCATATGACGGTGTAGCCTGCATATTAAGGATTTGGAAAAGAAGGTGGTAAGAATAAAGAGAGCTAATATGAGGGGTAGGGACGGTGTAAATTGCCTTTAATTTCCATCTCATTATACATTCTACTTTTTTCCTAGTTTGTAAACGCCACCAGTTTGATTATCTACATTCTTATTTAGACTGTACATGTCAGTAAGTGGAGAAATGTGGTCACATGGTTCACCATCATTTTATATTCTATCTCTATGTTTAGCAAAGTGGGCCTTATCCTCACTTACCTCCAAAATTCCTTTAAAGCATTTTGGCAATGTGGGCTGTAAGTGACATTTATAGCCAGGGAAGTGTAAAGGGATCTCAATGCAAATAAAGAACAGAAAAGTGTTATGTTTTTATGGATCTGAAGTATTTCTTAAGAAACAAATAAAGACAGCTTTATTATCTATCAGGGAAGGAACAATGTAACAATGCATAAATTGAACATAGTCCACCAAATTAAATTCACCCCGGCTACAGCAAATTGAATGTTTGGACTCATCAATATATTACCAGTATTTCATGCTACACAAAGTCTCCCATGCTGATATCTTCTATTTCTTGCTGCAGTGGAGAGAATTGAAAATACTGAAGTGTGTTCAAAATAATATACCTGGGTGTTATACAATAGTGCTGTAAGTCTCATTAAGGCTGCTACATACTCTATAATCTCTCACATGACAGGTTTTCATGACTTGGACATTTCAGAAAACATCAAGATTGAAAAAGCAAAACAAAACCCAAAGAACGTTTTTGCTGTAATTATGCAACCATTTCAACTTTTAAAAAGTATTTCTTCTGCCTAGCTCTAAAGTGATATGAAAGAAAAAAATACTTGGCTTTTTGCTCACTTTTTGATAAGTTTGGGTTACAAAAATTGTATAAAATAAAATAATCACTCAAGGAAGCACATTTAACTAGGACCTTTTATGGCTATGTGCAGTTGAATCAAATCTGCTTTTTTAAAAGAGATGCCTACAGCACTGAAAGAAGTTATAAACCCAGTGGGAAAATATGTTACTGCCCTGATTTACAATTTTATGTGTTTTTGAAAAACTGTGACTGTTGTCTCTATGGAATATAGACACTGACATGTTTGCAGCAATAAAAATAAATAAAATTAATTTTATTTTAATACTTATTGAGTGGATAATTCCACATTTTGCTGGGAGAGACAAATTCAGTTCATATATTTTTAACTAGTGTTTTGTGTGTCATAGAGGTGAGAACTACATAATACTTTCTGTAGACCCCCCAAAAGACTAGAAATACCATGTATATTTTAATCAGTGCTTTTTTATTATTATTTAAATGATACGAAACTTCACCAAGACACTTCCATTTTTTCTCACATTGTCCAATCTTATTTAAACAAAATTCATGGTATTGGGGAAAGTGTTCAGTTAATATGAGCAAACATGGCCCAGTGCAGAAACTCCTATCTGTAAGAGACAGGAATCCTGTTCTTTTGGCCTTGGAGCAGGAAGTGGTTTAGACCCTTAAACAGGCAGTGAGCTTCCTGTTAAAGTGTCTCTTCTTTTGAATATGTTCGATTTTTTTTTTAAATGTATTACTTTCATTTAATGCTGTAGAAGAAATTATAGTAAGACATATATTGATTATAGTAAATTATAGTAAAATGTATTTGTCATCTAAATTTAATATAAATAGGAAACTATAAAACTAAGTAACCAATGAGGCAAACAGTATAAATATTATATTTTATTGTTGCGCAGTACAAATATTTAAAATGCATATGCTGTATGGGGCAACATAATATGAAAGCAGGATGGCTATTAAGTTTCAGACACAATTAGTCTGTGCCCTGAAGAATAAGTGAAACAAATTCTTTGAAATTCTTTACGTTACCTGTATTTTCAGAGCTTTCGCATGCCGTGTATTATATTTTTCCTTTCTTTTACCAAAATGACTGAGATATGACATAAATACAGAAAAGAGAGGACTTTCTAAGAGAAACCATATGTATAACTGCTAATGGCTTTCCTAGTCTGTACATTTTAAAAGTAGTCAAGACCTTTAGATCATGTATTCCAACCTCCTGTATTCGCATTCTCCCATTCACAACCCATTTTGCACAAATAGCTTATACTAAGGCCAACAAATTGAGTCAAACAAAAACATTTAATCTTTTGAGGGCTGAAACAACAACTTTCTCTCAGCAGTGAACAGGAAAGACCCAGGTTCCACCACAGCCTGAGGCTTTTTGAGTAGCAAGGAGCTCATTAAGTAAGAAATATTCCAAAGATCTGAAAGAGATGAATCATGACCCATGCCAAGGAAAATCATAAGTAAATAAACAACCTCTCTTCCTCATTGACAAACACAAACCAGTGAAACAATAACAAAAGCCTATAGCCCAGTCTGGTCTGCAGAAAAGAGAATGTATTTTTGGTCTGAATCCTGACAACCAGTTTGAGCTTTGGCATATGGATGAATATCAAACCTGACCATACAATTAAGATCCTTTGCACCTTCTTTGAATCTTAACCTAACAATATTGAACTGTCCATTTACAGTATGAACTGTCCATTTACTGCAGCTTCAAACTAAGATCTAGTGAAACAAAGAAATTCAAAAATACACCTGTCACTTGTAGAGTGAAGTTAAAAGTGATTATCTCTTCTTGCATGTAAGTGCCTGAAATTCTCAGGTATGTTGTATTTGATCATAGTCATTGCCATGTTTTTCTGAGTCCAATGCAAAATGTATTGTATGAAAATAGATTGTAAAGTATGTTCTCTTTTTCCTAGAGGAATGGAAAATAGAGAAGACTTCCCCAAAATGGAGAATTAAATGTCAACATCAAGAAAACTATTGCAACCACGTTACTCATCTGCCCTTTCTGATTTCCTCACTCATAGATCTTCCAGGAGTTTGACTTCTTTTCCTTAAGACCTACAATCTGATTCCGACAATTCCAAGTGATCTTGCATATGCTGCCTTTTTGCAGGTATTTCTACATTTGACTGCTGTTTTGAAAGCACCTCCTTTATCATTCAGTTTGGCTGATTTGAGATACATTCACTAGGCCTTTTAACATTTTTCTTCCCATTCATTATCAAAGCTCTCCTCAGTATCACCTGAACACAGGGGCTGTCTTCTGTGAAGAAAGCAATTAATGGAAACTGAGCTCCTTTTAACTTACATTATAAGCTTTATACTCTCTAGTTCATCTTCAGGACTGTTTGAAATTTTTAATATATCTGCATTCTTTTCAAGTATAGGTGATAGCACTGATGTGCTAATCTAGTATAACAGTGCTATTTATAGAGGTAATATTGCTTGTCTTTTTCCATCTTGTGTCTTGGTTACTCTTAAATAACTAAGATTCACATGGGGTTTTTTTGCCATAGTCTTTCATTCAAAATTTCCTCGTTCCAAAAGACATTAATTTCTCTGAAAGCTCAACTCTTATGTACTG
The DNA here is from genome assembly GCA_013389985.1 of Dryoscopus gambensis. Taxonomy (NCBI): domain Eukaryota; kingdom Metazoa; phylum Chordata; class Aves; order Passeriformes; family Malaconotidae; genus Dryoscopus; species Dryoscopus gambensis. The sequence goes on along the minus strand of WEIT01019384.1, from coordinate 9,109 downwards.
CATTGCTTTCAAAGACAGAGTTTTCTGTCCTCTTATGCTCACCTTCACTCCTGGTTTCCAGCTACACTATCTTGCATTTGGATACTAAGAAAATCTTTTGGCTGAAGGACATTCACTTAAATTATACAAAATTCACTTTAATCATAACTTGCTCTCCCTCTTCATTATTTCTCTTCACAGAAACTCTTTTGTACCTACAAAGCTTGCCATGAAAAATATTATCACCTTCTTGATAACGGAAAAAGAGCTTCATGACCTTTACAGCAAAATAATTTGAATCCATATGGTTATCAGCATTCAGAGTATAGAGTGATGTATAACTTCTGATTCTTGATCTTATTTGTATAAATCTGGCATAACTTCAAAGATATCAGTGACAAATATGAAAGTGCAATTTGCCACCAAGTATGTACAAGAACCTAATTGTACCTAAAATCATAAAATCATAGAATCATAGAATATTAGTGGGCCTTAAAGAACATTTAGTCCACTGAGCTCTGCCATGGGCAGGGACACCTCCAGTAGACTAGGTTGCTCCGGGCCATATCCAACCTGGCCTTGGAACACTCCCAGGGAGGGGGCATCTGCAGCTTCTCTGGGCAGCTATTCCAATGCCTCACCCTAACAGTAACGGATTTCTTCTGTATATCTAACCAAAATTTCCTCTGTTTCAGTTCGAACTCATTATTCCTTGTCCTGTCACTACAATTCCTGATGAGGAGTCCCTCTACGGCTTCCCTTCAGATACTGGCAGGTTGCTGTGAGGTTTCCATGCATCCTTCTGTTCTCCAGGCTGAACAGCCCCAACTTTCTCAGCCTGTCCTCACAGGGGAGGTGCTCCAGCCCCCTTACCAACTTGGTGGCCCTGCTCTGGACTCACTCCAACAGTTCCACGTTCTTCTTATGTTGGGGGCGCTAGAGCTGGATGCAGCACTACAGGTGGGGTCCCACGAGAGCAGAACAAAGGGGATGAATCACTTCCTTCGACCTGCTGGCCACGGTCCTTTTGATGTAGCCCAGGATTTGGTTGGCTTTCTGGGCTGCTAGCACACACTGCCAGTTCATGTTGAGTTTTTCATCAACCATGAAAAGTCGTTGTCCCAAGTCCTTCTCCACAGGGCTGCTCTCACACAGCCCTGTAGATGTGTCTGGGATTGCCATATCCCACATGCAGGACCTAGCACTTCACTTTGCTGAATGTCATGAGGTTTGCGTCAGCCCACCTCTCTAGCCTGTCGAGGACCCTCTGGGTGGTATCCCTTCCCTCCAGTGTGTTAACTGCACCACCTAGCCTGGAGTCATCAGTGAACTTGCTGAGGATGCACTAATCCCACTGTCCATCTTGCTGACAGAGATGTCGAGCAGCCCACTACCAAACCCTGAGGGACACCACTCATCACTGGTCTCCACATGGTCAACGAGCTGTTTACCACAGCTCTGCATGTGGCAATCCAGACAGTTCTTTATCCACCAAGTGGTCCATCCATCAAGTTCGAGTCTCTCCAATTTGGAGACAAGGATGTCGTGTGGAATAGTGTCAAATGCTTCACATAAGTCCAGATAGACAATGTCAGTTGCGTTGCCCCTATCCAGTAATGTTGTATCCCCATCATAGAAGGTCTCCAAACACTATTTATTGCAACAATAAAAGTTCTGTTGAAATCCAATTGACCTAAATTAGACGTTTAAATTGAGGCTACCCTCAAAGAGTAGCTAACTACTCTGGTGGAGTGTGTGTGGTAAGGGATGGTAAACTTACCTAATCAAACTAAAGTAATTACCTAAGCTACCCAGAAACTCAACAGACATATTTCTGAAAGTCTACTGAAGGAAATGCAGGCCTGTTAAGATAGCAACCCAGCCTGAATAAGTGATACATTTGAATTTTCCAAGGGTAGTATAAGGAACAAATAGGAAAAAATGGACTCCCTATTTGGAGTCTAGTCTCCAGAAACTGAATGCCTGCTGCAAATAGCATGGTATAGATGCACTATCCAGTCCCTGCATAATATGTCCTCAAAGCACATCTCTCCTGGAAACGTAAGGCTGAAATTCTTTCCATACTGTAAATGTCAGATCTTGGAAGCATGCCAAGGAGATTATCGGTCCATGGCATGCTCCTATTTGGTGTGACTTTCATGGATTCATAGAATCATAGAATATCCTGAGCTGGAAGGGACACAAGAGGATCATGGAGTCCAACTCCTGGCTCCCCACAGGGTGACCTGAAAGTTTAACCATGTTTCTAAAAACATTGTCCGAAAGCTGCCTCAACACTGACAAGCTTTCGGACCGCTTTCCTGGGAAGACTCTTACAGTGCTTGACCACCCAGAAACTATATAAAAAACTATATAAACAAATATTTCAGTCTTGAGATTCAGAAATAGAAAGGGAACTGCAATGAGGGAAAGGAAGGCAAAACCATGAAGTTTATTTAGCATCTTAGAGCCACATTTTCCTGAATTTCACAGAAAGGATTATTATCTCAAATATTCTGAAAACACACTCATCCTGAAGATCTTCACATTTTTTCATAGGCTATTTTTCAAAAATCATCACCTGGATTTGCCATATTAAGATCTTCTTTGTGGTAGTAGAGAAAATTATTGTAAAACTGTGCTAAAATATATTTTATACACTGCCTATGCTGTTTGGTTTTGCTTATTTTAGAAATGTTTATGTTTGTTTCATCACTGCAAAAAGGGATTGTGAAGATTTGATCAATGTGCCTTGAACCCTACCATCTCCTGGTAGAATGTAACATGTTGCCCAGGTTTCCTGAGAATACACCACAGGAACAGATGAAGATAATGTGGTTGCATATTATGTGATAATGAATATTCTTACTGATGTATTCACCCCAAGGTATACTGGTGCATCTGTTAGTTTATTTAGGCATGACTCATTCTTATTTTTAAGATACTTAAGTGGGTGAACATATTTCTCCTTAAAAGACTATTGAATGGGGGAAAAAATAACAAGCACATGGGACTATGTACTAGGGATGACATGGAAGCTGCATCCAGGTGACAGATGTACATTAATTCTAGCACTGTTCATTGCCTTAGGAACTTAGGGGCTATATTTGAGGAAGGTGTTAGCCTGGCTTGTACTGATTATACGAAGCTATGACAACACATTAAGAGTAAGTTTTGTAGCTGTGAAGCCTTACTCATTACTGCACATTTTTAAAAATAAGGTTGCTAGTTCACCAGTAAAATACAATGCTGTATGGGGTGGTATCCTCTCTATCATATCAAGCCTTAAAATCTGGTTTCAATGATTTTCTAAAAGAGTAGACATGATAAAAGATTATCTGCAATATGAAGTAAGTTACACAGTGAACAATTCTGTTCTGTGTTATACAGAAGCTAAGGCTGAGGGACATAATTGTCCTTTCATTTGAAATTGTAGGATGTCTAAATAATTTAGGACTGGAAGTCTACCCACTATACTAAATGTAAATACAATATTGGGTCAAAGAAGCAGTACCTGTGACAGTGTGAATGGTTTCCTCTTTTTCTGTGAGTGACTCCAAATGTAAACATCATATTACATAAGCATCACATTATCATCTGATTCTGATTTCTGAATACTCGTGTCCTCAAAACTCTTCACCCACTAGTGGGACGGATTGAGTTTTCTATGTTAACTTGGCATTATTTAACTCTTTTTTGGACTTTAGCAAAGCTCTTCAAAATAAACATTAGGAAAATTGCAGCACTGGCTGTGCTAATTATTTTTCTTACTTTATTTTTCCTGCTAGTTTTATCATTCTCAACAGACAATTACANAAAAAAAAAAAAAGGCCAAACCCCCCAAAATACTTAACCATCATGTGACAGAGTCACATAGAATATTTACACCTTTCACAACATTTAGGTATTGACCCAACCTTAGGGGTGTACCAGATATAAAACATCCAGAGCAGGAAATGAAAGGAAGTCTATCTTTAAGGATCTCCAGTGATGAAGATTATTGAGCAGTACTGGTCCTAATAAAGACCCCGCCCAGGGACACTACTCAACATTGATTTCCATCCAGACATTGAGCTGTGACCGTTCAGCCAGTTCCTTACTCCCCAAAGAGTCTATCCATCAAGCCTATACCTCTCCAATTTAGAGCGAATGGTATTATTTGGGATCATGTCAAAGACCGTACAGAAGTCTGGATAGGTGACATCCTTAGCTCTTCCCTTGCCCACTAAGGTACTCACAGTTCCTTCCAGTCTCCAGCTGATACACATTTTTGCCCAAAGAGAGCACATAGGCCTGGAATTGAGCTTCCCGCACTATCTGTGCTGGGATATAGTTATTTCCATTGCAGTTCTTCAGATGTGTTAGGGCTTTGAGAGGGGATCATGGGTGAATCTATTTTCTGTGGTTTAAGGTGTTACTGTTCTTGGTTGCCAATGCCACACTTTTTCCAGCAGGAACACGGCTGTAGCATATTGAGGCAGTTGAGGATATGCCTGTGTCAACTACTCTTCAAATATACATGCTGAACCAACATTTTGCTTTTAAATGAGTAAGAGAGTGTCCACAAAAACTCCCAACCACCACAAAAACTGTTTCACAAAAAAATCTGTGCAAGATTTTAGAAACAACCTTTCCAGCAGAATGTACATACTAATTCATACCCTAACTCCATCTAACCTGTAATGTTGTATCCTAAAAAGTTCAGTTGGCCTCCCATGGTGTAATAAAAATCATCTGTTTGATGTTGCTTCTCAATGAGCCTCTCTTTCATTCTACCTTTTATTTAGCTGTTATATCCATTTTCATTCTCAGTTCTGTAGCCTTTACCCTGATCTCTGGAAAACTTATCATATATTCAGATAGGTGTATTTTTTTATTTCCTCTTTATGATGTCAGTTAATAGGAGATACCAAGGAAAGACAGCACAATAAAGGGAAACATACGGTGATTTTTATCTCAGGGAAAGTAAAAATCCCTTTAGAATGACAGTGGTTTACACTTACTTTCTCTAAAACTTCATTCACACGTTAGCTGTTAAAAGTTTTCTTGACACTTGCTCACAAACTTCCCTCATTCCCTCCGTGGTGCTCTAAGTAGCCCCAGGCATTGTCATTTGATTGCAGGCAGCTGGTATCTACAGCTAAGAGAGGAAGATGAGAAGGATGTTCTCAGAACCCTTGCAAATAATGTGTGTATGGAGGGCAAGAGCAATAAACTCCAAAGAGTCTGGGGTAGTAAAGACTGCTTTGGAAGCTGGAGACAATGAAGAACTGTAAGCAGGATTGCAGCTGTCTGGAAAGATTTCTTTGCATACTTAAAAGGGAAGTACAAAAATTGCTTATGGCCACCCTCTGATTAAATTCTCAAAACCCAACTACAAGATCCATGCCTAAAGCTTATGCAGACTGAACCATTCAGAGTGAAAAGAAATATACGTTGAGATAACTTTGCTGCTAAGAATTACATCAGGCTGGATCTGAGAGTCTATTTATTTTCTTTTTTTCCACCATTGTTCTTTTTCAGCATATTTTATCCCATTACAAACCATACTCTGATGAAGGTGTTTGTTGGTGCCTGGCGAAATCTCAGGCATCCACACACCCAGAGCACTATACACCTGACTCCTAGTACTTGCTGACACATTGGGTTTAACACCTTTGGGGCATTTTGACTGTGTTTGCAGATAGGTAGACAGGCCAAGCATTTAATGTAGCCTTGAATACACAGAGGGTTTCTTAACCAATCTTCTTTTCCTTACCACCATCCTCTTGCTTTTTCAGTCTCTGCTTTTCACTATGAGGTTATTTTTTAATTTTTTTTTTGAAAATGAAGATTGCCTAAGAGGATCTGGGAAAAATTTGTGGATGTCTTAGCTTGGTTTATTATATTTTGAAAAACACAGAGATGTCATTTGCTCAGACTTTGCAAAACCATCAGAACTCCTTAAAAACCTGAATGGTATTTTGTTTTGACTGAATTTCTATCCTTAAATGCTTTTTAAATTATGCTTCAGAGTAGTATAAGGTGACTAATTTATTACTATTTAGAGCATTGAAAGTAAATATAATAATGAGATATGATTATTGGTTAAAACAGAACAAACTCTTCTAGAGGTCATTACCTTGATCTGTAATGTCACTGCAACAAACCACAGTGGGTGAGTTTGGTTGGGTCTCCCTACATTCCTCTCTTGTATTAAGGAAATAACAGCATATCTCTGCTAGCTCAGTTTAATCTACCACTTGAAAAAACAAACTACATGCAATATACAAGCAGGATAATATGACCTAAAGGAATACAATAAAATGCAGTCCAGATACATAAAACCAGAATTTCCAGGGTTTAGCATGCCTAGGCATAGAAACTATACACTTATGCCTCTAGAGAATTGCTAATAAATTATTTTCAAGATAAAACTTCAAGTTCATGCCAATATATGGAAGAAAGCCTAGTATTCAAAGTCAGGGCTTAGTCTTAATGAAAAGATTTCCTTCTCTAGCCAGAGAAAACTTGGAAATCAACATATTTAAGAAACTTATATTCTCTTATTTAGATATACTCTTAGAAATTTAGAGGCAGATACTCATATAGTTAGAGTCTTATATTCAAGTCAAGCTCAGCCTCTGCTTAGATTCAGATTAAATGGCCATTATATGAAAAGTTTAGATCTTGGCTGGCATCTTTGAAAGTCTGGTCAGTCAGAGCCTGTTGTTTCTCATTACTGTTCAAAATCTTGTTTTTAGTTAAAGTTGTTCAAGAACTGAGCTCTTCTGAAGAGCTGGCCTGAAGCGAAAGGGAACTGCCTGTTAGCCTAAATCATTCTGAGGATCTTAGGCACTTCCTGCTGGCAGTATTCAGAACTTTGATGCACATTCAAGATTTGATGAATTTCTGCAGGACTGAGAACATGGCACTGTGCACAGCCTCATGCACGCAGGAAAGGACAGAGACAGTTGGAGAAAACTGAAGTAACATACAAACCAGAAGCTGAGCATCATTTTTATTTACTTGTCCAAGAAAGCAAAACTTGACGACATTGTACAAGGGTGCGGTTGGGGGTTCTTTTGATGGCTTGTTGTTTGGGTTTTTTATAGGGTTTTTGTTTGTTTTTTTGTTTGTTGTTGTTTAGAGTGGGTTTTTTCCCCCAAGGCAGGTAGTTCTTGCATTCTGACAGCTGAAAGCTAAAAGCTCTGACCTACATCACCCTGACAGATAACTCCAGCTTCTGGCCTAAGTCGAAATTAGTCTAAACGCTTAATAAAGCAAAATTAGGCAGAAATCTTATGGCATTATGAATTAATTTCATAATTTTCACAGTGGTTTGTGTTCGTGAGGAAAGAAGCAGAGGAATGCAACAATTAACAGTAGTATCTGTAGCCAAAATAAGTGAAGGTCTGCAGCCAACAGTCTGCACCATGCATTCCCAGGCATGTTGATCATACTTTCGGAGTGGAAAAACAAGGACACTGTAATCAAAGAGGAGGAAGTTAAAGAGAAGTGTTTTACTGAGAACAAGGGAAGATGGATGACAAGGGGAAGAAAAAGGAAAGTGAAGATCCCACATATTTTGCAGCAAAGAGTAAAAAGTGAGATTCCCCTTATATAACTCTAACTCTTACTCATACTCCTCCCTCAACATCTTCAAATGTATTTGTTGTATCAATTGCAACACACTTCTCCAGCTCATTTGCCACATTACTGAGCTTTCTTGCATTTGATGTTGATCAACCAAGCTCCCTACTCGT
>WEIT01019381.1:758-28665 GCA_013389985.1 Dryoscopus gambensis | reverse complement strand
CCTCTTTGTGTACTTGCTAGTGGGATTTTATTGCAGCAGTGGAAGCACAAATCCAGTGACTTATGTAATTTTGAAACCTATTTTGTGTGAGTAGTGGATAAACACACAGGAGGACATTCTTTTAATGACATATTTTCAGCAGTTGCTGTATGGTAATAGAAAATTATGTATTTCTGTTTGGTTTGGTTTGTTTGTTTTGTGGTTTTTTCCATTTCTCTATTAACACAAACTGAAAATGCTTAACATTGTTTCTAGGGAGCCAGTCCCTTACATGGTCCCATTAATACTTTTTGGATTGTAAAAGCTCCTGATGGATTGCTGCAAATTTAAGAACTGTTCCAACCATATTCTATTAGATTTTTTTTTTTTTTTAAGACAGAATGCTGCAACCTGCCTGGCTCTGTGCTGAGAATGCATGGCACTTATACAGCCATGTCTTTGGATGTTGTTGTACAAACTATCCTGTGTGTACAGCGCAGCAAACATTTCATCTCGATGATCTGAGACAGCTGGTGCATGCTAATTCAGTGGTTTCCTTTGATGCTTTATCCACTACTTAAAAATTTTATACCTCTGAAATACTTCTCAGTGTATGTTTTCATTACAAACCCATCACAGAAAAAGCAACCGTTCTTGTCTTGAGCCGACTGCCCCAAAGCTCAGGAGTTACTAAGGAAGGTGAAAATACTGCAAAGTCATACTGACTTCATTGCATCTGCAGTTACAGTTGGTTTGCAGTTGCTCACTAAGTGCAGAAGTCTAATTTATAGTTATTTGCTTAGTAAATTTAGATTGGACAGAATTAGAATTTAGTATTACTGGTCTGTTCAGAGAGGTGAATATTTCATACAGTCATTTTAACTTACATGAGACCATGCAGAAAACAGAGGTGCAGCATTGCCATCTAATGCAGGGATACCGTAAGCAAGTGAGGATGTGACAGGCCCTGCTAACATCCGATAGTGGTACTTAATCCTCCAGGCCCTCTGGGATTTGGAGACTTTGAGTGGAGCGAACTCTGAGTCTCTGCTTTCCTAGGTGGAAAACAATTGCACTTTGGTTAGATTTAATTGAGTTAAAAGTACATAGGAATCATTTTGCTATTCTGATTTCTATTTCAGGTATGATAAAATGATACAGTAATTAAGACATTGATAGAAAATTGTTCTATGGGCTATATATGGCAGAAGAACATATGGGAATTTACACAGAGAGGTGAAACAATACCAACATTTCTGCCGTATCTGGGACTGATGGTATCAGTCAGGATATGAGGAGGGTGGCAGAGTCCCCTCTGTTCAGGGCAGTGTGGTTGTTTGAGGAAACCACTTTCACTGAAATGCTAATTTTCTTGTGTGGTCTTCTGGATAGTTACCATACAGGAGAAGACAAATAACTGAAGACAAGTAAATAAACAAATATTTCATTTCAACTTTTGGCTTTAATGAAATATTCCAAGATTTATAAAGTATTTTAGTGCTTTTCTGTTTTTTTTTTCTTTCCTGTAAGAAGTGTGTATATAAAAACTGCATGATGAGAAATTAGTCATAATCCATGTTACAAGTCACAATTTCTGTAATTTGTAATATATAATTATAACTAAGTATCCACTGCTATTACCATTTTGTTGATTAAGAGATGATAGTACTTCCACTGCAATAGTCCAAAAAAAGCATACTTTGAATAATTGCAGTAGCAGGAGGCAAAAACAGTTCCAGGTTTTTGTGNATCTGTCCATGAGCTGAAAAGGCAACAGATTTAGGTTACTTGCATTGTAGTTAAGTTACTCTTGGTCAATCTCATGTTAGCTCACCTGCACAAAAGATTACATTTTCTGAGGCACTAAAAACCCTGTGGGGTTCGTTGGTTTATTTTGTGACTTTTTACACCTCCCCATTTATATGAACATCAGCTGCCTTCTAAAACAGGAAGCACAGAACAGTTGAACAGTCAAGACTTTCTGTTGTGTCACTGATGCTCATAAGCATCAGAGGACAAGGTGTTATTTTAGATGACCTGAGGTTTTCCATTATTTTTAATTCAGACAGATCTTAAATCTAAATTCATCCCTGATTGATCTTGCTTTTTTGACTGAATATATGAGAGAAAGTAACCTTACGTTTCCTTTATGAATTAAGCAAGGTCACTATTCATGAAAAGCCATCGCTGGTACTTATGACTCACCCTGTCCAGCCGACCAGCGTGGAAATGGTCAGGCCTGCGGAAGAGCCCTCTTTTAGAGGTCCTGGTTAACGTCATCAGTTTTCTGCACTAGAGCAGCAATTCTGTCGACTACTAGGTTTTGCATTCCTCTCTTGCTATGCGCTGTGACTGCAGCTGAGTCACTGCCTTTGGCCAGATGCTGGATTTGCCTCTTGGCTGTTCCTTTCAGTTGCGGCGTTTGGTGCTGTGACGTTAATGCATATTAGCCAGCAAAACGCTTCAGTGTTGCTTTCACCACTGAGCCTCACTTTTGGCTGCTCATATTTGGTTAGCAGCTGACCAAATCTGGGCCCTTGTGCTTGCTCAGGAAAAGGAGGAAACAATTCTTTTTATCTTCCCCAATACTATTCATTTGCTTTCTTTCTCACCTTAAAATGAACTTTGGTTTTTCACCCTCCAAGTTCTGTAACGTGTGTCAGAGCTTGCTGCAGCTTTTGCATTTAGCCTCACTGATACTCTGAGAAGCTCTCTAAAAGGCACCTCTCTAATGATGTTTACTATTCTACAAATGCAAAATATGAAATTATGGCATTCACAGATAGAAGAGCAATTTATTCTTTTACGTGTGGTACATTTTTAAAAAGTGTTAAATTCACCTTATATAATCAAAGGGCTTTAAAAAACTGTATTTCATTCATAGCAAGGTAGGTAGAATGAAAAATATATAACTACCTGGTAAATATGGCATGATTTGAAAAGTTCCTGTATTGAGTTTAGCATAACTTTAAGCCACTTGATAGAAACTATTTTGCAACGAAAATTACAACTAGTTTGTGATAAAATGATAGTGCACCACAGGTTTTGTAGTGTTGAAATAAGACATCTTTTGGTTGCTGTTATGTCATTCATTTTTTGTTTAGGTCAAGCTGAAGAAAAACTTCCTCATATCTCAGCCCTAGAGAGGGCAAGACCAGTTTATTGCAAAGTGGCAGGGTGCAGACATGGTTTTTAAATGTTAATTTTAGGTTCTCTTTGTATATTCTTTTTCCTTGTGACTAGAATCTGCAGTCATGGCCTCTCCCATGAAGAGCAGATTTTTGCAAATACAGAATATGTTTTAAATCTTTTCTAAAGAATTTTTTGCTGTGAGCTGAACTTCTAGGCTCTGTGACACAAAGAAGTGGGGCATCTATAGAGCTTGGGTTAGAAAAGGAAAGATAAATTCAAAGGATCATGATTGTGTGCAATTTATGAGAGGACATGAACAAAGAAAGAAGAAAAGGGACCTGACACGGTCATGAAATATAAAGGAATAACTGGGTCGGTAGGGAGGTAGTCCCTCATGATTGCAGGATGAGGGAGAGGAAGAATGAAAAATACTGAAATGGAGGTGGAGAGGTTGAGCTTTGATGGGGATGGGTCTGCAGAACACAGAGTAATTGTGAGAATCTGGGGTGATGGAAGAACAGTGGCGGGAAAAAAGAATTTGTAGTAAAAAGTTGAGATGTTAATAATATATAGTGGCATGTTAGGGATTTGTGTTTCTGCTGCTCTGTTATCTCTACAAATCTTTTGTGCTGGTTATCACAGGGTATTTAAATGGCACTTGGGAGATGGAAATGGTCTTACGCACCAAATATCTCACAAGCACCTATCGAGGCTGTCAGGTGTGAGTGTTGATCATTAGCACAGAATAGCCTTCATCTCTAGCCTGTGTAAAATTAGCCTGTTTCTCATTTGATTGACTGAGCTTTATACACCCTATTTCCAGACTGTGTAGCTCCATCTGAGTGTCTCAGTCTTGGCCACTGTTGTACATATTGTGGTTTATTGTGGGTCAAGTAGAGGAAAACTTACTTCATGTCTTGCAAGTGATGCTTATCCAGCAGGTCATGCAATAATGATTATCACTTACTGAAGTGTTAAAAGGCAAGTTGTTTCTAGACAGATTAAACAGGGTTTTCAGTTGGACATTACTAACTTTGGTGCTTTCTATAAGACACCAAAAGGTACTAAACATATGTGTCCCGTCCCAAATTATGGAGAAGTGTAAGTAGAATAATGCTCAGAGAGAATAGCAGTGTTTTATGTTAGGAGGGAAGGATGCTGGTTTGCCAGTTGGCATGTTTGCTAATTTATGGATGTATAACTTAAGTGTGGCCAAAGATTTTTGTACTTTCTTTTTGTCCAATATCCTTTTGAAGCCCACCATGTTTGCTACAGTGTCCACTATGATTGATCACCATGTTGGTGTCTTGATTGTATAAACAAGTACTCTGCTCTGGGAACTAGGGGAGTTAACCATTGGGCTCGAGCAAGCTTTCAGCCCTCCTCTTAATTTACTAAACTCAAGCCGTTCTGCACATCTGACTATAAAATGTTTGTCAGTTTTTCAGTTATGCCAATGCTTCTCTAAACTTCATCTAACTTACTAAAAATCATTGAGAAACATGAGAAAACTGAAGTTAGGTGCCTAAAGTTATGTAAAAATAGTGTATTTGTACACTAGCAAACTTTGCATTTGTAAAGAGCTCTTCTGTATAGTACGCAAAGGTTTGACAAGGGCTCTTGGCTAAGACTTGCATTTAGACGTATTTAAAAGAAAAATAATATGCACATTCTTATTAGTGCAGGAAAACTAATTTTTGCAAGAACTTTTTTGGATTTGTGGTTGGTTCACAACACTGAAAGCTTTTGCATTGGGGTTGGATGATTTGCTGTTATGTGGTTTATTTCAAACAGGAGCTAAGCTGAAAAATTCCTTTGGTCCTTTTTGTATTATATGACTCCAATATTCTCTTCTGGTTTTATAATCTGTGTATGTATAAAAATCAATACATATTAGCAGTCGTTTTCTGTCCTTATTATGTGTGGGAAATCAATGACTGATGGAAAACATGGAGCTTTTCAATGCTGAGAATATTCTAGAATGACTCAGTTATTTCCTTCTGTGCAAGGTGCTTTAGGGCATTACTGTCCTCATATTAGATCATGCTTTGTGCACAGGCAAGGGCAATTTAATGTGGTGTAATTTCAGCTGAAATTATTAGTACTGTTGGAAGTAGACAGTTTCTTCTATGACAAATAAATGTTACTTTTGAGTACACTGTGGTTTTTGTCAGTGAAGCTGAATGTTGATTCATTACTGTTCCAAAGGTAGGAAGAACTAAGCATATCGAGCTATTGATGTGTGCAGGACTTAGTGTGAGGGTAGGAAATATTATGTGTTTCCCTCATGAAAGAGAGTCAAGAAATAACCAGCTGGGCATTAGCAGAAAAGGGATTTTTTTGTTGTTGTGGGGGATTTTTTTGTCACTGATTCGCTCTTTCAGGAAATTATTCCTGAGCAACTGCCTGTTTTTATGTTCAGTTTAATTTCAGTCAATGTGTCTTACACTTAGCAGGAACTTCAAAAGTGATTATTCCATCTCAGGGTCTTTTCAGCCGTGTCTATTATTCCTAACGTATTTGTCAAGTGCTCAAGACATTTTTGCTTTTCTTTTTTTGCCATGAACAATAATTGTCTGTTTGTCTTTTCTGTCTTTCTAATGAAAAGATCTCCAAGTGAGGTGCAGAGAAATTTGTATAGTAATGAGATAAAAAAAATTAATTCATGATGTGCTCCTGCTCTTCCAAGGAAAGTTAGGTTTTAAACATATGTGTCAGATTTCTTTACAGCAGTAAGAAAAACAAATGGTAACAATGATCACAATCTATCTATCTCTACACTTGAAGAACATTTGACATTGTTCCATAAAAAAGATCAGACTTAATAAATGCCTAGTGACAAATGGGGATAAAATTGGAAAACCTTAAGTAGAAAGATTATTGGGGTGCACCAGAGGTAGAATTAAGAAAAAAAATATTCCTTTTACTCTATCTCTCTTTTTTCTGTGTTGATTTGGTTTTTTTCTCAGGTGGTTATTTTCAGTTGTGGAAAGGGACAGGCTGCATTACAGTCTAACCTGAACTCTTGCCATGGAATGGGTCATTAGGCTGCCCAGATTGAATTTCTTCTTCCAAATCAGCAATGATGACTGAGCTTTGGAATATATTAATAAAAACCCCAAACCTTGAAAATTCCAGTCTGAATCTGAAAATGTCTTCTCATACCTATACACAAATACCCATTGCAATCCTCATTGTATTCTATCAGCATTAATGATCTTCACCATTATAAATCTTTGCTTGCTTTCTAACCTGCAGGTATTTATCTCCCTTTTTTTTCCAATTAGATTTTGTTGTACCTTTGAGAAGAATTCTAACAATAAATTCCTTCTCCCCATATAGTGGGCCATAGATTGTCATCCAGTGACACTTCAATCTTCTATTTGACAAACTAAATAGATTGACCTCTATAAATCTTTTATTAGTAGTGATGTTTTTCAATCTTGTGGTCATGCTTATGATTGTCTCTTGAACCCATTTGTGAATGTCTTTGGAATGCTGACAGCAGAACTGGACACAGTGATTTAGTAGCAGTCACAGAGGCAATACAACCTCCCTACTTCTTCTCAGTATTTCCCAGATTATGTATAAGCCATTAACTATAGTATCCTGTGCAGCTGTGGTCTCCTTATTGTTTGTCAAGCTAATTACTTCTAAGAATAAAATTGCATTCTGATTTTTGATCCTGGATGTGTCCTTCTGTCTAGCACCCCAAAAACCTTGGTTGGTGGAATCTCTGACTAATCTGCCAGTTTTGTTTCTCTTCTCTCTGTTCTCCATGACCTGAACAAACTCCATCAAGTCAAGTCTTTTATTTGTTCTCATAAACACACTGCATTTATATTGAGACAGCACAGATTTTTTTTTTTACATCCTTCCCACAAACATCAGATGATAATGTTCAAAATAGTAAAAGAGGCAGCTCTTAATTTTCTGTGAATCAAAGTTTTAATTGGTAGCTTTGAAACATGTAGCAAAAATGTAATGTTTGTGTGGTAGTGGAAATAAAACATGGAGAGAAACAAGAGATAGCTTAATAAATGAAGGGCAGTAAAATGCAGCCAGACAACTTGGATTTCAAGGATCACAAGAAAACTTTTAGGGTCCTGTGCTCTGAAAGATTAATACGATTTTATAGCTCTTTTATAAGGGAAATTAGTTTCTTTGCTATAGATCGCTGTTCAGTTGAGACTTCATTAAAAAGCAGCTAAAATGTCTTGGGGATTCTGATATATTTTTCTTTTGTCCAAGTTGCTGAGAGGTAAAGAAAAAATTAGTTACTAAAATAAGGGAAAAAATGGTTTCTCATTTTTATTTTTTAAGAGCTTGTTGAAAATTGTGAGGGTTTTTCCCATTAAAAAAAAAGGCAGGATGCATGAAAATGTTTCATTCTTTAAAGTACTTCCTGAGTTTTGGTAAAAATGTTTGTTGCTTTTTTTTAAATTGAAAAATGCGGTTCTCTGAAAAAGTTTGGATGGAAATGAAAAATTCCCCATCAATATTTTCAGTTTAAAAAGAGGATATTATAGCATGCACTGCATTTCTTTTTCTCTGTGGTGTTTTTTTTGTTTGTTTGTTTGTTTTGGGGTTTTTTTTGTTGTTGTTTTTTTTTTAAGATGTCCTAGATTTAGGTTAGTTTAGAAAGGATGGTGACATCCACCAGTTAGTTTTTCCTGTGTAGTGTTTAATTGGTATATGTTGCACATTTGTGTTTATATGTTTGTGAATCTGTGTACACACTAAACCCTCTGCTCACAGCAGTCTGTTACAAGTGCATATGACAGAGGCTGATAATGCTGACTCTGAACAATGCAAAACATTTCCATGCCATACAAATCAATAGTACTCTATTACTGTAACAGCCTGAGGGACACAGAACAACAAAGATTTCCTAATGAAAATCCTTGGATCACATCAGCTATTGAGGCAATCCTCAGAGGCTGCAAATGAGTTGTGGGTTTATTTTGAAATTGTCATCTAAGCTGGAGGTTTGGACATACTGGGACTCCACTAATTGCTATGAATGCTTCGGGGCCCCTGGAAGGGCAGGAAACCCTGCCTAATCGTGTAGGCAAGCAGAAAATAGAAAAGACAGATGTTGTACTGTCCTCTTCGTGTCTGAATCTGATTATCTGTTTTTTGACCTCATCCATCTATTTGATGAAGTCTGTCATAATTGTGTATTTTACAGAGATACATGCCCATGCAAGTAATTTTCTTAACATTACTTTACTTTTTATATTATTGAGACATACTTGGACTAGCTGCTCAGGAAAAAAATTACAATTCAGCGTTAAAGAAATCATACCAAGTGTTGGAGCACACTACGTTCTGTTAAGGATGACATGAAATACGCGTGTCTCAATGTTTGCTGGTACTGCAGTCTCCTGTGCAATAAGCTCTGTAAGATATAGAGATTACATACAGAAATAGACCTTAAAAGCTAAAAATCTACAAGATTTTCTCATGTGCACACTGACCCCCTCAAAAAACAAACAAACTAAAACACCCCAAAACCACCCCTTAAACTGAGCACCAAAACAAAGCCTAAAGATTTTAAAAAACACTGCATTTAATAGACCTAGTCACTCTTTTGGGAAATACCATGTTAATTCATTTTAATTTCCTTAATAATTCGTGCAACAAATGCTTGTCATGGGAGGTTGTGAAATATAGGGCTGTAAAATGTGACATCTTTGAAAAATGTCTCTTTTTTTTCCATTATTTTCACTGCATTACCGAATATCAATCAGTCAAGAAGAAGTGGTATCCTAATTAAGAACAGTGATACTTTAGACCTTGCTCTTACTGGCATAAACATTGTGTCTTAGCCAATTAACTATTTAATCTTGAAAGAGTTTGCAGGAAACTGCTTGTAAAACGGGTAAGTGCTGTTTGTTGGGTTCTCCCCCCTGGTTCCCCTCCCCCTGGTCCCTGGTCACATGCATGCAAGTCCTGTCCCCATTGGCTTGTTCAGGTTCCCCGGGGCCTGGATAGATTGGGCCTGGCGGGAGGGGAGTATCTCTGGGCCAGGCCACCATGCTGTGAGGCTGGGAGAGAAAAATAAAGAACATCCATGAACATCCACGCAATATCGTGTCCCTGATTCTTCCACGGGCTCGGGTTGTCTCCCAGGGAAAGTTGCAAGCTCCACCGCAACAGCTGTTCTTGTCTATCCTCATATGAAATAAGACGTAAAACCCCTTGGAGTTGTAAGCAGTTGAGTTTAGTGGTTTCATTGCTACTGTGTATGTCTAGTTATATATTTAGCTAAATTAGCAGAGTAAGGAGATGAGTGCCCATGTCTAACCACACAGTAAGCCTTGTAAGCAAACGTGAGATAGCAGAGTTCTGCTGAAGCCCAGCAGTGAAGTGACTGTAGGAGAAAGGCTGAGTGTGTGCCTTGATCACCCTGCAGCAGAGAGGCTGCTCATCAACACCATGGTCTCAGGCAGATCATCAGCAGTGCTGCTGACAATTTGGTCAGCATAATTTGCCATTTACAGGACTACAGGATCATTATATTTGGAAAAGACCTGTAAGGTCATAGAATGCAAACACAACTTCGTACTGCCAAGTTCACCACTAAATCATGTCACCAAGTGCTGCAGCTGCATGTCTTTTGAATACCTTCAGGGATGGTGACTCCACTGCTTCCCTGGACAGCCTCAATGTCCTTCTTTTAGTGAGGGACCCAGAACTGGACACATGATTCGAGGTGTGGCCTTACCAGTGCTGAGTACAGGGGGATGATCACAGCCCTGGTGCTGCTGGCCACACTATTCCTGATCCAGGCCAGGATGCCTTTGGCCTTCTTGGCCACCTGGGCATGCTCTGGCTTATGTTCAGCTGGCTGTTGACTAGCACCCCCAGGTCCTTTTCCACTAAGCTTTCCAGACATGTATTTCCAAGCCTGTAATATTTGCATAGGTTTGAAGGTCTTTAGACATGATCTTAAAGGTATTTTTCAACCTAAATGATTTTATGATCATGGAAATTGCAAATTGTGCTAAGTGCAGCAGCTTGGTCTGTATCAGAGCTTCCTTCCAGGGGTAATACTGCACGGGACTCATTTCCTAGCTACAGGCAGGATCTAGAGCCTCTTGAAAATGGGATAGAGAATGACTTATGGCGGTATTTAGGCACTGTAGGCATTGCTGTATATAATATCAAATTGAGACTTTGCATATGCCAAGGTTGTTATGAATGCCTGAGAATAGATGTGTACATTTTCATAAGAATACCTGAAAAGAGTGGTGGTAACACAGTCATATGAATTCTAATATCTTCTACCTTAAAAATCATTTAGTGCTATCTAGGTTTCCCATTTTTCTGGTACCTCATTTATTCCTACTTATTAATATTGGACCTCAAAATAAATCATCAGTGGTTCCCTTAGATCAAGTGTCGTTTTGCTAGCTTTTAATCAGTGATTTAAAATTCACTTCTCAGAGGTCTGCAAATAAAACTAAAATGAATAGATGAAAACATTTTCTTAAAAAGTTGATACTTTGCTGAAGTGATGTGGCGCATTCTTAAACAGTGTCTGTAAAGGGATTGGTTCTCCTTTTCATTAAAAAAGAAAAATTACAAATTGCTTATTTCCCACAAGTGGTCTGTTAAATCACCACAACTTTGCTACTGCATGGGGAAGTTTTCTTTCTATTGTATTTTTGTGTTTGCAACATTCATGCACTGTAACAAAAGCGTGGTTATGATTTTCCTGCATGGAAGGTCAGCAGTGAAGAGGGAAAGAGGCAATTACATATTGCACATTAAATGAGAACAAAGGTTGGCCTTCAGTGAGTGCTCGAATATTGAACGACTGTGTTACACAGCCACACAGCACCACAGAAAACCTCTTCCTTCCCAAGTGAAAAGCAGCCCCTGATCAGTTTGAATGTTTCCTTGAATGAATGCCAGTGACAATTGCATACTTTTGTTTCATTTATGTCTAAAGATTCATCTCAGTGCTCTAAATTGTCTTCTCAAATTGCTCCAATACCACAAAAGATATTAAACACTCTCTAAAGTATTGTGGGCACTCTTGCAGAAAAGACTCAATCAGAGTGAGAAGCAACATAACGTTTATCACAGAAGTCTGTTATTTGAGTCCAGACTTCATTTTGAGTTACCGGTTGAGAATGTTAATTTATCTTTTATATGACATGCATTTATTCATAACTCTGGATTTATGCAATTTACGCATCTGTATGTTTTCATCATTTCTGCTAGTAGCTTTTTTCACAAACCACGCTGCAGTTGATGCAATTGCCCAGGCTTGGTGGAACCTTTTTAGATGTCCCTAAAATCAGGACAGAGATTTCCTATTCAGTGTCAGTAGACTTGCCATACAGCAGAGGCTTGTAAAGCATGATAGCCAAATATTCCTACCTTTAATTTGCTTATATTCAATTCCACACACTGCTTCTCTCCTCTGCGTCACTCAATTATTTTGTGTGGTTTATACAGCTTGTGTTTCCAAGTCTTTGCCCATTTTGCTCCCTGGTGCATTGTCTCATGTCATTCAAAAAGTTTTTTTTTCTCCCCAGTAAAAGTAGCCTCTCTCCATTTTATTCCTCCCCCCCTTCCCTTTTCTTTTTAAAAATTTTAGCAAGTAGCATAAAAATACTCAATTTTAAAATGAAATTTTGAATAATGACAATCTGTGCAACCTCAGATACAATGTAGCTTGTTCATTGAAGAAAATGAAGAGTAATGATTTTTTTATATGGCGATTTGGTGTCTCCTTCAGTATTTTGATACTACTGAGCAGTTGAATATACAAAATTCCGGGAAATAGTTTTAAAAGATGTTGAATCAAACATATTGTAACCTAAGATATAACGTGATGAGAAATCAGTAAGTAGCTCTCAGTGCTTCCTTGTCTTTCAAGCTATTCAGCCTAACACCGATATAAAAATTATCACACTCCACAGCTTGGTAGTGGATCAGTCATTTATTTATTTTAATACATTTGAAATAATTTTGTTTCGTATGATAGCAGGACTTCTGGGTAAGCAAAATATCTCTAGTGTAAAAATTAGTAGTTTCCCATATGAAAAAAAAGTTTGTCATTTTCCTTTGTTTATTTAGACAAAAAGAGACAGTAACCCTTTGAGCACAGAAAAGAAATGAAGAATGAATTTCTTTTTTAGATCTGTTTAATGCTTGATTTAAGACACCAGAGGGTGAGGGCAAAAGTCCCAAACCACACCACTGATGAACTGAGAATAAATGAGATAAAAATTGCTGTACAGTAAAAAATGTTCAAATCTGAGTTGAAGCAGAGAAAGGATGAGGAATGGGGAATCTGTAGCTCTTCCCCCCCAGGCCCAGACAAGTTGTAACAATTGAGATCCAGCACAAAAACATTATTGAGAAAACCGTACCTCAAATTCAATTCTAGCTTAAAAAATAAATATAGTAGGGATGAACTGCAAGAAAGTGGTGGAATAGCTCTCAGTTATAGAAGAAATATTCAATACCAGGTATTTAAGAAAGTATAAATCATTTCTTAACTATACAATAAAGAATCTTTAGGATATTTCTTAAATAATTTCTTTTTGTCATTTCTGTATGGTAATTTTGTATTCCTTTATGACTAGAATTAGGTATAGGTGTTTGTTTCATCTGGAGGATGTTAAAATCATGGCACATGGTGTTTGTCCTTGTGCATCAGACACCTCACTGCATGTTTTGCTTACGAGACTTGCTCTCTCCTTGACTTTGGGCATATTACTTTTCTATATACATCACCTTATGTGAAAAATAAGTAAATAACTTAAAAGACTGCAGAACCAGTAGATAATTATCATGTTTCAAATTCAAAATAGTTGAGATTCCAATAAAAAGAAGTTGAGGACAAAACTCCCAGCCAGGCCACTGATACTTCCGGATGGCCAAAATCTCCCTGCAGTGTCTGCTTTCCGCATTAGAGGCAGTCTGTCTCTTCTTGTGTGCTAGAAGCAGTGAATGAATTCCCTGCCTTGGGAACTCGTGGCAAACCAACTTTCAAGCAGGCCAATGCCCTGTCACATTTGACTGGCTGAATCAACTTAGGGTCCTCAACTGACAGGTGGTTTTGAGCAGTTCATGAGGGATGTAATTGGTGTGTGCAAAATGCAGCCTACAAGTTAAATATTACTTGAATATGCAGCAATTAATAACCAGCAACCAATGCTGTTACCCTTGTCTATGTCATTATTTTTTTTCTGATTGATTTCTGATGAAATTGATTAAAATACTTCCAGGTTGAAGATATATTTGCTGTGAAGTAAAGGAATAATAAAATTTGCCTTATACTTGCCAGGAAACAGTAGCACAACAAATGCATAATTACCAGGAGGTTATCCCCACTCACCCCAAACCCAACATCATAGTTTTTGTATGTGTTTTAGATTTTCTGTTACTCTCTAGAAACATACTACCATGGTAAATGGCTTGGTTCTGTTCCCATTGAAATCAATAGCAAAATTGCCATTGATTGATGGAAAAAGCCTGTGAAAAATGTTTCAAAAGCATCATTTTCATTTTGGTAAATTCAATTTGTTGGCCAAAAATTAGATTTGTAATTGTTTGCTTCAATCATGGTTACAGAGAGACTGGCATCTCTTTGTGTCAGTTCTGCTAGATTTATTCCTTCTAAAATGCTCTAAAAAAGAACTAATGCCCAAATTTTAAGACAAAATTGGAAGATAGACTCATAGCAATATAGAAAGAATCCAAATTCAATGTTCAAGAACAAGAAGAAAGAGCTCCATGCTAACTCTTGCTAATTTGCATTATATTATTTTTTTTGTTGTATATATTTTTTTTTTGTTCGCTTACACGGCATGATTTCTCAAATATTCCAGTTGTCTTTTTTTGACTTTTAACCCTGAACTGCACTGTTTCTTAATCAGAAATTCCTATATATATAAGTAACAGTAGTTTAGTATTGAAGCTATTTTTGCTGTGAAATAGGGCAAGAAGAAATGTTTGCTTCTTTTAGTGTGAAGGGGGGTGGTTTGGTATTTTTTGACATTTTTGTTTTGTTTTGGTCACAAGTCAGTGTAGTTTGAACAAGTTGTTGGTTAGGTTCAGCTCTTAGTGCTTGGGGAGTTCAACAGAACCACTGTGGAGCTTGGCTCAGGTGTAAGCCATTACTTTTGTTTTTAATACCTTTCAAAAGAAAAAGTCCATGCTTGACAGAATCCTAGACTTGGCAGCTATTTACAGAACTGTTTTTCTTGTGTACTGCTTGTTAGCATTGTGGTTGCTTCTTACAACAGCAGCTTCTGCTTCCCGAGAGCCTTCAGAACACACGTGAAGTGCCAGACCACTGTCCTTCTGTGCTATTACTAAATATAAATTTTTCCACATGAGTCAACTGAGTGAAGATCAGATGTTTTTAAAAGGGTTTGATTTTCATTTGCCGGAAGGCTACTCTGCAAAAAAAAAAAAAAAATCAGTGACCTTATAGCTGAAAGTGACTGCAGATTTCCTGTTAAGTAACTCAAGTGCTCCACACAGCTCTGTGAACTAGGATTATATTTTTGTCCTGATTTTTGTAATTTCATTTTTGATTTAAATGAAAATTGCATAGACCTTGAGATATCCCTGTTGGTAACCTCTTTGACTAAAATTTCCCTGATGCATTTGTAGGGTATGAAAATGCTGTTAAACTAGACCAGCAGTCCCTGGTATGCTAGGATAGAAGGAAAAGCCTTTCTTTGGGTTTATCTTCGTTATGTTTTCTCTCTGAAGTTCTGAAACAAAAGTTCTGTGCAGCTTGTTTCTTTCTTCCTGCAACCTTTTTTCTTGTTGTAGCTGGCTTTGGCAGCTACAGCCTAACCCATCTTCTTAGGCTTCTTCTAGCAGGACCTTGTCATCCTGAAAAGAATACAGAATTCACCAGGATGTTCAGGGGATGTGGGCAGCTTTTGCTGTTGGAACAGCCATGTCCTCCCACTCATGTCACTGGGATGCTATGTGGACTCTGTGGGTAGTATGTGAGATTTATAATCCTATGGGAGACTCCTTGATGGAGATTAAAGATCATTCATAAGATATGGATGATATTAATACTTGCAAAAGAACTGATAACTAATAAAGTGAAGTCATTCCACTTTCCCTTAGCAAGCAGAAAAGGTGTCTGTTTCAAGTCATCACAGATCTTGGCTCCAGCAGGAGCATATTTCTCAGGGTGCAGTATTCAGAAGCTGGTGGCACTATGTAAATAGTTATTTAGCTGCCTCCATGTGAGTATCTGGGCTCAGGATGGTATTTCTGCATGGCTATCTATTGCGTCTGGAGAAGCTAGAGCTCTGTCTTCAATATGGCATCATTTCTTGGGTGTGCAGTCATGTCTGAGTGTTGATGTACTTTCATCCTGATCTGATTTAACATGGTGGAGGACAACACCTTTCTCCACTACCATCTGCAGCTAGCTGTGCTGTGCTGACCCTTGGTGTGCTGTCAGCACAGTGAATGTGGAAGGGCACTATTTCAAAATTAGGAGGGCACTGGAGAAGATATGTCATCTGCCTGAAGCTAACATCTCATTCAGAGAATAATTTTGTCCAAGGTTAATGGAAGATCAGACAGTGTATCAGTCAGCTGAAGCAAGATCACGGTGATCTGTTAAACATGGAGTAGTGTAACTCCATTCCTGGACTCTCATGATGTACTTGCAGCATTTTGATATGGTTTGACAGGTAGTGTTTGACTATTTATTGACACAAATATCCTCTGTGCTGCTCTAAGTATCTATTTTTCTGTTTGTGAGTCGAAATTAAATGTTTGGGTGGAGAGAAATAAGCGAGAGAAATTTTCTAGTATTTGTAAAGCACTGATGTATCTAGCAGCGGCTGAGTGAACAGTAAAGGGAATGCCCCCTGCACTGGGGTGCGTGGGCCCTGGCCAGCAGCCAAATGCCCCCCAGCCACCCACTCTCCCTGCCTCACTAAAGCCTTTGATACTTCAGGTGAGGGCACCACCTTTCCGAGAGGGACCTGCTTTCTAAAAACTTGAAGAGTCCTTAATCTACCTGCAGGATTCTTACGAGGTATTGATTATAATGGGGTGTTCAGTGGTATCTGTGCTCTAAGGGAAGTCCTGAGGAGTTGATAATGTTGTGATATTATGCAGGATAATGCCTCCTTGTCAAGGATTTGTAAACTTTGCCTGAGAATTGTTGCAAATTTGTTAAGCCTTTCCTTAGGGTTTTTTGAAATAAGGTATTACCCTTTTTGTATTCTGTGAGAAGGCAGAACAATGCATTTGTGTTTGTACTGGGTAGTTGTTGGGAAGGGGAGTAAAAGACTGGGAGATATGTTGGATTAAATAGTCAACAGATTCCTTTGCTGCAGAGCTAGTTTGGAGCGAGGGTATATTCATTCACTTTCTCTTACATTTTTCTTTATTACAGTGCAGTTTAGCTGAGACTGATTTCCTCTTTGGCTGTCCATAAACTGTGAAACAGAAGGATGCAGAAGACTATCCCTTGCCTTTTTGTACATGAGTGATAAGAGCACAAGATCATTAATAAAAGTTTGCTGCAAAGATGAGTTCAGAGGAGAAGAGTATATCTCCAGCTCACAAAACATCCACTCCATCACATAGAAGTGCCTCCTCCTCATCATCGTCTCAGAGAGACAGGAGGCAGGTAAGGAAATGCTCTACTTGTTGGTACCATCTGGTGGGATGATACATTTATTCCTGTAATGTGGCTGTTGGTTCTTGCTAGCTCTAGATTTGCTTTTAGCATTGGATGATATCACTATAGCCAAAAACTGTTGAGTTTTTGAATTTACTTCTTCCATTTTCTAAAGTGGTTTGACAAAGATTTAGAAGCAACATGGGCACTATGTACAGCACTGGAACAGGAAGTATTATAGTCAAATGGACAAGTAGGAAACGTGCTCTGAAGTCATTCGGGAAGTGGTTTCTTTGGCAGCATGAACCTACAGTTGCTTAAAACAGTTTTGTGTTATCTATGAATATCTCTTTTTGTAAATCTAACAACAGGCATGCATTATCATTTTAGAAGGTGGTAATTCAGTTTAAATATCATATTGTTCATCCTTTATGTAAACACCTAACATTTTAAGTATTATTTCTTTTACTACAAATTAACGCTGGTTGTACTACTTCATAGAGTACTAGTCTGGTTATGGTAGACTTCCATTTTTAAGAGACTCTTGTTTATGTGGATGTAACACATCTTTTTTCCAGGACCTCTTTGAGATTAGGACTGTATTAATCCCCCTCAATGCAACTTGAGCATTCCTGTTGGGTTTTTTGAAGGCTGGGTGTCTGGCCACAATATCAGTGGGAGCGCTTCAGAAAGTATCAGAGCTATCCACTAGATTTCAGATAAGTTCTTACATGTATATTTTATGAATGCAAAGGTTGATACTGAAAAATTGGTTAGAACAGAAACATATTTTGAAACTTGGTCGATGGAAAAGAGGCAAATAACTTTAAAAAATTAAAATAATTTGATGTACTATGCATTTACTTGAATGACTTAGGAATATTTTTCTCAGCTACTTGTACGGCAGCTCTGATACTATTTTCTCAGCTGCTGCTGAGGAGGTTTCTTCCCTTTCCTCTTATGAAAACTTTTAAACCTGAAAATTTTTAATGAAAACCTTAAAATTTACAGCTTTGAATGTAAATAGTCTCACCACAAGGTCCATTTAAAATGTTAAATCAGGAGAAGAATTCTGGTGTATGCTCAATAACAGGCAGGAAATGTGTGTGTAATTTTTTTTAGTAATTTCCATTGATTAAGTAAATCCAAAAAGTATTTTCTCACAGGTGATAAATATTTTCTCTTTCATAGTGTACAGGATTTTGGGTAGCTGTATTCAATTAATTAAGTTTTGGTTAGGATATAACCTCTTAATTTTTCACTAATTCCATCTGGAGCAAGAATTTTGACATCATTTGTTTAAAGCATCAGTGTATTTTATCTCCCACATTTGAACCCAAAGAAGGTAAATGCAAGACTCTCAGGGGCTGCTGGTCTCAGCTAAGAGCACATTCTCCGAGTTTTCTTTGTAATTAGGTAATTTGACATAACCATGCAACTAGGAATAAAAAAAAAAATTACCTCTTGGGAATATATTTTACCGTAAATCTAATGGCTACCATATCTGTTGCCCTAGCAACAGTACAGCGCAAGGTACACCTGTCATCATAATGAAATGGATGCTTAAATTTAAGTCCATATTTGATCACAGAAACGTGAAGCATGATTTTAAAATAATGCTATAAAGGTTGATGGTGTGATGCATACAGAGGATCCTATAAAGTGTGATGATGCTTAACGATGTACTTAGGCATGTAAATGTGGACTGGAAGGGCTACTCCAAGGCGTTTGTTTTTTTGCCTTAGTGCTTTCAGTGTTAAAGGCAGGAGAATGAATGGGTGACCAATTTCTTCTGCAGAAAGAAACCGAACTGCAGCGTGCAACGCAGCATGAAGTGCGGTGGTGCGATATCCAGGGAAAGGAGCATGCACATTTCCTCTCTGCATGGAGACACGTTAAAACATCTGTTTCATCCTACCATCCACTGTAACAATTATGTTTTTAGTTTCTTTCTTTGCTTGCGGTATTATTTGTATGTTTTGGTTTTCATAGGCTTTTGCCCAAACACAATGATAGCTAAGGGTTAGGGGATTTTGGTTTAGGGACTGTTGGATTTTACTTTGAAAAGACTTTAAAAATCTGTCTTGCTGCCTCTTTGGACTCCTCAGAGCAGCTAGTAGAAAAGCACCCTTCTTAAACTAATTTAAATGAATATGGAAAGTGATGTGACTGAAAGCCAATGTAGCTTTTATTGTCATATGTGAGGATAACACTGGATATTTCTAGATGGTTAATGATTGAAGCCTTCTCATCATGTAATTCTTGTCAAAGTCATACCTGCAATTATGGAACAGTTTCCCAATAAAATATGGTGCAGGAGGCTGAATGAGTGTGAACATGACTATGAGAAATCATTTCAGGGAGAGTGGAAAATGTCAGGCTGTATATAATGCTGGCATTTTAATGTAGCTTTTTTATTTGTACAATATACATCACCTAAGAGAATTAGCAGTCAGCAAAAGCTTTGACATTGCCAATTTGCAGGCTCCATGACTAAATAATAGATAAATGAATAGACTAATGAAGCCAGCAATAACTAAAAAACTGATTTCACATTTTTGTCATTCATTTTCATTAAAACAGTGTTTAATTTGGATGGTTAGACCGTAGAAGACCCAGAAACAACCTGGTTTTTTAGCCCCTGAGTTGAATAGGGAGGCAAGGCAGTTGTGGTACCCTCGATAAGGAATACTTCAGAAGGGAGCAGCAGCAGTTTTTCCTACTGTGGAACTGTTGCAGAGCATGAAGCCTGTCACTTCCACTTTCAAGAAGAGTCTGGGTACAAAAGGTAGCATTAAAATTGCAATTCTGATAGCCTTTTTTGTGGGCCATGCTGACAAGGGAGATTCCTGTTTTTCATCCCTTATGAAACTCTGAAAAGGCTAGCTGTATACTGCTGCACAGCAAGATGGAGGAAAACTAACAACTCTTAGAAGTACAGATGAATATGAAAAATCATATGCTGTATCTTCAGTTTTACGGGTGTAAGTTCTTTATGAATATTCCATCTTTTATTTATTAAGTATGCAACTCATAAGGCAGACTGTAATACATTATATATTCTCTGCAAAGTGTGGGTAGTAATATTGTGCTGAGAAGAAAGAAGTAAATACAGCATAGGGTTAATAACATGCAGTTTGGCAAACTGGAGCCTGACCTCAGGCTACTAAACTGAGGGAGTGATACACAGAGAGAATAATCATATTGAAACTGTGAACAAAGGGGAGATTTTGACTTTTGTGACCACCACCTAAAGGCTAGCTAGTACATGAAATGAAAATGAATGGTTCTTTTCCTACTCAGCAATCTCAAAAGAAGAAAAGCTTTTAGTCCTATAGCATTTAGCCTTGTGTTGTCACCTTTCTACCAGAAGAGCTTTCATATTTCAAACGACTGTTGTCTTTTAGCCATTTGAAGGAAGAGGAAAAAAGATTTTCCAGAGCAGCAGTCTGCTTTTCAGGTTTTAGTATGGTTTGTTGTTTATTTCAGGTTGGGGTTTTTCCCCTTCTGTACAAGCAGTATTGACTAATAGAAGGGGTGTACACAAGGGATTCACAAAGGGCTGAGTTTGGGCTGAAGATGTTTACCTGGCCATGAAATTTAGAAGCAGAGCGCGATTCCAAGGCTCTGGTCTTGCCTAAAGGTCTGCACTGGAAAATGCCTATTTAGCTTTTTACAACCACTGTATATTGCCAAAGTAGTCTCCTGAAAGTGGTATTCCCTAAGGGGGGTATCACCATTTTGTAGATGCTTAGACAGTGCTGCTCATACAAGATTGTGATGTGATATAACCTAATATACTCCGTGGAACAGATGCCTGAGCACATTTATGTACCTTCTTTATTCTGAAGGTGGTTAGTAGCCTACATGCTTGCTCACGGCTGTCAGCCTGATGTGACACCTGGGAAAAATATTCTTGTTGGTTACCTGTGAATTTCACTTGTTCCTGTCTCTCTGTGACTTCAAAAGTAAGAAAGGCAAGGATGGGCAGTTGTCTGGTAGACGTAGTAGAGACCTGAGAACATGCAGCCTTACTCCTAGCTTGGCTCTGTAGCAAAACATAGACTTTTAGAAGCCTTTTTATTTTGCCGTCGTTTGAGAGAATTATTTAATAATAATTATTAACCTCTCTGAGAGTTTCAAACTAAAGAGGCTACTAAATGCCAAGTACTGTTGTTACAATGATGTAATTCTCTTTTGCTCACTTTCCTAATTAGCTTTTTTCACATAAAACTATTGAAGCAGGATTAGAGCAGGAGGTGTTGAGTACTTCAAAAGCAACAACTCACTGGAGCAAGCAAATGTTCTGAGGGAGCCAAAGAATGAAATGGCAAAATTGTTCACAAAAACATGCAGTTATTCTTTAAATTGATTAGTTGCTGCTACTCTACAACATTTTTTTGCTTATGCCTTTGATAGAGTGTGAAAGTGTTCGTTAGGTTTGAAAGGTAGTGGGTCTTACTTCACTGTCTGACAAAATGTCTGAAGCTATGTAACTTTTAAAGCTGTAGCATACTCATGTGTTACATTAGGTTCAATGCCATAACGCTTGTTTTAAATGAAATCACAAATCTCAGATCTGTTAGATTTTTATCATTCAAATGGATAACTTGATGAGTGAACATCTATACTTGACACAATCAGAAGGTGGTTAACTTTACAAAGTGAAGCTCTCTGGAATCCAGGTTTGTCTGGCAATGGGATAGGAACCCCTGCAAGTGATACTTGGAGGGAATGGGTACAGATTGATCCCAAGGGTGAGGCAGACCCGCAAGTCTGATGCTGATGGGTGCATTAAAAGGGTGAGACATTCTCCAGCAATGGGAATCCTTGTGGGCAGAGCTGCTGGCATACACTGGGAGCAGCATGTGCCCAGGATCCCAGTACCCTTGGATGCATCAGGCTGGCTGCATATGTGAAGCTAGCCTGCAGGCACACAGCAGATATCCTTCATGTTGTGCCTGTATTTCTGCCTAGAATTTATTTACCTGAGAGACAGCAAACAGAAGATGTACATCTAACCATGTCCACAGGCTGGGCCTCTCCAGTCCGTATTTGGAGATACTTGGATCATGACTGCTCCTGCCCTTAGTAATATCTATGCTGGTTTAGGGACAAGATCCAGAGGACAGTCCTGGAAATTAATAGATGGAGATGCTGTCTCTTCCTAAGAAAGACCTGGCTTTAAAGCTTTGAAGAAATAAAATGGTCTGGAGCAGTCAAGGAGCGACAGTGACAGCATTCATACCAGGCTGTCCCAGGGGGCTGTGTGTACACGTTCTCTGAGCTTCGCAAACATTGCTGTCTCAGTTATCCTACCTCTAGGAGTGCTTTACAGGTTGTGTGGAGAATGCTGAAGTTCAGATGTGGGCTATGAAGAGAGATTTATTTTTTAAAAAATATGTCCATTTGATTAGAAATGGTGCCTGTAGCTATCTTCTATTACAAAACCAGGGAAATTGCTCTCATAAAAGCTTAATTACCCATGCAAATTATGACAGATAATTTAAGGTGGCATTTTCAGAGCATGGTCACTTTTACATTCCTCTTCTCTCACTCTTTCCCCTCATGCATACATGTCCTACATAAGCATGTCTCATTTTCCTTGAGAATACAAATTCAAAGTACAACACACACACACACACACACGAATTTGGAAGGAAGAAGTGTCTTCTTCTGAAGTGCCATTGAGGATTTCTGGGAAACAAATGAGGGAGAAGAAAGAAAAGCATGATTGTTTTCATTTCCTCAGTGGAGAGGAAAGGCGCAGAAGTGAAGGAGATGATGCCAGGTATGACATGGAGGCTTCTGTTTTCCAGACACTCGTGTGTTACTGGGATTATCCACATTCAAAATATACAAATGTATTAGACAGAATAACTGTGTGCCTTAGTAATGCTATTTGCTGTTCCAACACCTCTCTTTTCCTGTTTTTATTAAATACTTTACTCTGGAATTGAAAATGAAGTGATTACATAAAAACTTGTTTCCCCCCTAGTGGAATAATATTTTATCTAAAAAAAAAAAATCGGATTAAAAATTTTTCAACCCCTCTTTTCCCTATCTCCTATATTTTTATACTGTGTATATTGAAGTATAAAGGATATTGTGAAAGGCTAAGTAGGTAGCTTACAGAAAGAAGCGAAAGGGAATAACAGGAAGAAAGGTCTTTCTTCTTTTGAACCTATGCACTTTTTTAAGGAAGGTCCAGCTCTTTTATTTATTATTTGTGTTAACATTGACTCTCTTTCATGTCTAGAATGTTTTAATTCATAAAAAAATTAACATATCAAGGAATTATTTTCTTTTGTGCATGTAATTTTATTTTCCTTCCTTTTTTTTTTTAAACTGTATCATCATCATTAAAATGAACTGCTAGCTTGAGACTATTTAACAAAATATCAAGCCTTTTAATTGTGATTATTCAATAGTCATAAAAAAGCTTTGTATCAGTAGCTAAAATCTGAATTCTCTCTCTCAGACACCGTAAATTTATCTGTTCACACTATCTTAAGGTGGGTGCAAAGGGAGAAGATTGTCATTAACACTCAGGCTGTGACTTGGTAGTTGTTCCAAACCATTGTTCTGGCAAAAGGAAGATTGCTGTTACAGTGATAGATAGCTCTTTTCTGCTTTATCCAGTTGTGCTAATGATTCCCTCCAAGAAGATCTTCATCGGAGCAAGAGCTTATTTGTCTTCAGAATTTGTCAAAAAGTACCTTGAAAAGCAAACGCTTCCTTGCTTCCAGAGCCTAAAAGCATTGACATGAGGTACAATACAAAGCTGGAGTTCTGGAAAGGGCTGACAGAGAGTTCCTGAGCTAACAAATCCTTGACATTTCTGTTACACAAGAAGGGTTTACTTTGCATATCCCAGGAAAGAAGTAGGCAAACATACCTGGATATTATTCATATGCTACGGAACTGAATCTTATATGTACTTGTCTTGCAGTAAAAAGATTACAAAGAGACATTTCTGTACCAGATGAACACGTGTCACAAGAAGAAGAAAAATATTAACTGTGTGTGGTATTCATGAAGTATTTCAAAGTTCCTTTGTCAGTTAGCTGATAGCTGAGATTACTGAAAACAGCTATGGAGCAGCGGCAATAGAAAAGACTGAGGATAAGAATAGGGCCATGACTGCTTTATAAAAATTAAAAAAATGTACTAGAAGATAGAAAGGAGAAGTATATTGATGAGATATGGTTGTTTTGCTTTGCCCTCACTCTTCTCTCACAATTATATTCAAGAGTGTCTTTCTTCCAGCATTAACAGGAGGAAAGCCAGAGGTGGCTGAGAAGCAGCCTAAGATAAAAGAAAGTTTCAAGGTTATAGCCTTGAAAAGAATACAACCTTTGCAAATAATATTGTAGATTAACTCGGCTTGTTTAGAAGGTAGTAAAAATTGACATATATGCAGTCAAATCTGTGTCTACCTTACTACTTCTGCTGTGTTTCAGATAGCTGGAAAATAGTGTATTTTTTATTGAGAGAAAGTGATTAAACATTGCACTTCATACTAAATGGAATTCAAATAAGAACACCGTTTTGCTAGGTTGCAAAAAGAATTCCAGTGAATAGCAAATAATAAAAGATGTACTAGTTAGTACTTTGGATTGAAAAAGAACAATACAAAAAACCCAGACAGGAAAGCTCCATTCTGAATTGTTGTTGTAGAACAGTGTATGCCTAGGCCCCATGGTTATGGGTGTTGAAGACTGCTAAAATGCTATGAACAAACAAAATGATCCGCCATATCTTTTTCATTAATTAACTGTTAACCACGTGTTGTGCACATTTCTGAACTACAGTGAGTCTGTGTCCAATGTAAGTGATGAAACCCTCACCAGCTTGTCTTTTTCTTGGAAATTAATAAAATGTAAATTATAGAGAAGTCTTTGCATTAAATATAATTCACTCCAAAGTAAGAAAAGAAATTGGCAAAATACATGGAAGGATATTATAAAATATGTTTTCCATTCTTGCCTTCCAGAGAAGATGAGAATATGATGCAACATCATAGTGCTATTTTATTTTCTCCATCAATTTCCTTCTCCCTCATGTCTGTGGGGAAAAAAGGAAAAAAATGCAGGGTGGAACAAGCATTTGTGTTCCCGATATGCTGGCTTGCTAGTGGTATTTTGAGGCAAATGTGTGTCACTTATGTAATGTATATTGTGGATAATCATAAAGATGAAGGAAGGATTGCAGTTAGGATGAAGATTTTTGCAATGGAATTACATAATAATTTGAGTTAAACTTGTAATTCTGTTGGATTCACTCTAAAGAGCCCACAGAATTTGCTAGTGCCGACGTTTTCCTCCAAGAAAAGCCAGCTATAGTGCAGAGGTAATCCTGAAACATGAGGGGAGTCTGGAATGCAGCAATGCAGATGTCGATTTTGTCTGTCTGTATTTTTGGGATGAGAGGAATAAGAGTACCAGGTTGATATGCCTTGTTTAATGGATTATTATTAATTTCTTGGTTTGATTGTAAATAAACCCCAGAAGCTGTATTGATCTTCCTCTTTCTTCCTTCTCATCAGCCTTTTTTTTTTTACTGCTTCCTTTCCCAACTCTGTTTTTCATGTTAAAATACAAAAACCCCTTGATAATAATTTCAAGATCTAAATAATTTTTATTTCTTTGATTCCAAATAACTAAACTCTTGCACTGTAAAATTAGCTGCTTTTCAAATTGTCAAGCAATTGTGTGATTTCTAGCTGTAATTTTGCAGAAAAAGTACATGCGTTAATGGAAAACATTTTGCACCAAGTAATGTCTCTCAATATTATGCTAGAGACACGTCACAAATCTAAAGAAATGATTTTGTGTCAGTGTAATGGTGGTCATGAGAAAAGAGAATTGAAAAGCAAACATATATAGACAATGACCCAACACTTCTGGAAGTACGGAATGTAAAGAAGGCTATTTTATTTGAAAGGTGTTCATTTTCTAATTTTCAAACAAATAGTTGAATAAGTCAGCATTCATTAAAGTGCTGCTGGCTAATAATGTATTTCTCAACTGAAGTGGANCAAAACCTTCCTGACTTAAAATCATGTAATTGAAAATGTCACTGGAAATCTGGCAAGCTAACGGCTGTTGGGCTACTCCTCTCTAAATATTGTACAAAATGAAATTGCAGTTATGTAACAATAAACTGCACCAGCTGCGACATATGAGACCTTCAGAACATCTATGTTGGGCATTGCTCCATCTCAGCATGGATGGATTCCTGCCTGCCAGGCAAAACTGGCAAGAAAGTTGGGAATCGTCCTGATTATGCTAATCAAGAGACATTTTAATCTTCCTTGGACGAGCAGATTTAGGTTCTTTTGTATATTGTTAAAATGTGATACTGTGTATAAGTATAGTGGTGACAAAGCTTATCATTATCATTAGGAACTTTGTGGTTCTCAGCTCAAATTAGTTTATTAAATTATTTGATATGTAACATAGACACTTGTGCTACATACATATAAATTTTTTCCATCATCTGACTGCTAAAATACACTGGGCTAAGTGAGTAGATTGGACTTCCTTTAATAAACCAGAAGTTTTTGAAGCATAAATGACAAAGCTTTTTGATGGTTGGCCCTGGAATAACATAATAATGCTGCTTTTCCACACTCTTTCCTGTAAAATTTAATTAAAAGTAACTGAAAATAAATACTGATTATTGTTGGATGGTGGCAGGGATTCTTATTAATCTCCACTGACAAGAGAGGCACTCCCCGTATTTTCCTATTCTCATTCACAGTTGCAACTTGAAAGAGAACAATGAAGGCCTGTGTGTTGCTCTGCAGCAAGATGTGGTCTGTGTTATACATATGCATTTAAATTAATAGCTGTGTTTCTTTTCATTTGTTTGGTTATAGTCCTTATGTACTTAATAATTTGTATAAACAATAGTATTTGCACTGTTGTTTGTATGTGCTTTCATATTCCCTGATTGTTTCTGCTACTGCTGGTACCTGGGTAATTTCTTCAGTCAATGTAAAGAAGCTTCATTGTGAACAAAACTTAATTTGCTTTTTCAGTTGAGAAAAACATATGCTTCTCAGAGGGTAATTGCAATTGCAAGTTTGTCATTGTGCTGCATGTCCTGGAAATGAAGCAGTTTTATTTTATGCCAAAGAGATACTAATGACATGTTGTGGTAGAATTGTCACCAAATAGTAGTATGAGGTGCAGCAAAATTTCACCAGAGAATGAAATTCAGATCCACACATGAGGTTTGTGGTCTTTTTCTCTTGTATCAAAAATGGTTTTTCTTTTATGAAATAGGAGTGAAACATTTCTGGAAAATGGAAAGACGTGTTTAGATGTCTTTTAAGAGCAGCAGTTTTTTCAGGTCTAGTTGTAACATTATGTCTTTCATTTTTACTACAATGCTTTGAAGATACAAAATTTTATAGTATTGTCATGTGTAAAAACAGCTGCAGTGGTTTAAGATCACGGTGTTTCATGAATGTTCACCTGCAAGCCCATCAGCTGAGGCACAGTAACTGATCTTGTTAATACCTGTAATCTATTTAAAAGCATTCGTGTAGTGAGTTACTTTATCTCAGTTGAGAAGCCAATAACAAAATGCTGAGGTGTGATAATGAATATTTTAGAGGCAGTAATATCTTAACGTGAAGAAGTGAATGTAGGGCAGTGTTGACTGCACAATATGTGCACTCAGTGTCTTGTATATTAGCAGAAAACCTGGTCTGGTTGGCAGAACTTTGAATCTGTGTAGGTAAGAACTGCATTACTTATCTTTCCTGGCTTTTTTTAGTTCACTGTCGTTTCTAGGTTAAACAGAGTAATTAATTAAAAACCCAGTAATAAAGAAAGAGAAGTATATTGCCTCTGAAAGCAAACTATTTGCACATTTAAGTCATGGATGGGTAGTATTTTGTATGTTTTGAGCCATGATGTTTTTAATTATTTTTTTAGAGTGTTCATATTTTGGAGCGAAAGGCTTCTTCAGGAAGCACAGACCCTTCTTTAAGCAAGCAGTTCCTTGAAAGCGATCATCTCTCTCTATCTAAGGTAAGCAAAAGCTTGGCCTGGAATCTGTGTGGTGAGTTTCCTTCCGGAGTTACAAAGTAGTTTGAGTAACACTTCAGGGACAGTGTTTTGTATGATTCTACCATTGAGTAGA
>WEIT01019379.1:62869-119393 GCA_013389985.1 Dryoscopus gambensis | reverse complement strand
GTCTATTAGGTATAAGCTGAGTAGGGTTCTGTGTTGCACTTAGGAGAATATTATCCAAACAAACATGCCTACTCTTAGTTACTCAAAATTATGCTTACTCTGGTCTCAAGAAGCCGAGTCTTTTCAGCATGAGCTTGTTTGAGAAGTCTCTCCATCTCCTCTATTCTTGCAACGTTTGAAGTGCTAGCACTGCAAAAAAACCCATTATTTCTTACTTAAAAGAATAGTTGGTGTTTAAAGAAATATTTTGCAGTCCAACATAGTTTAAGAATGGAGTTGATAGTGTTCTGATCCAATTCAATGCAGTAGCCACTAACAAAAAAAGAGGTAAGTTTGGTGAGTTGTGAATGACTACAGCAGTTCTGTTTCTTCTGTACTTTGAGCACCCACAAATATGCATTTCTAGAAAAAAAGTGTTTCTCTCACCTTAAACATGGTAAAATAAAACTTGCGTATTTTAAATAGGTCGGGACAAAGCATCATAAATTGCTTTACTTTAAAGTCTGATACGGCTAGAAAATATTCTCAAACACCATCTAAACCAGTCTGAATTAATTTTGTTTAAGGGAAATTTTGTCAAGGAAAATTAACTGCCTATCTTCCAGATTTTATCAACAAAATCAGCTCACACTCTTTTCTTTTTTCACCGAAGTTTGCCTTGTGAGAAACAGGAAGATCTGTTGTAAAGATCTGTTTCTGGCTTTTGTACTGATTTGGGCTGTTTGTGTTGCTTTGTTTTCCTTCTGGCATTGACTGCAAGAGTCAGAGGGAAGCAGAAGAACAAACAGCATCAGTGAAATTCAACAGCTGTTGGGGCTTCCCAGTCCTGGGCTGGAGACTGGACTTAGAAGATGGCCTGAGGTAGCTCAGACATACATCATCCTCTTTCCAAATGGTCTGAGCAGGAAGTCAGAGAGAGAAAGGTTCCATATCACTGGCACATTAGATCAATGTCCAGAGTTAATTCCCAGCCTGTCTCCAGCTATCAGAAACTTGCTGACTATCGATTTAAAACAGAAATCCTCAAACCCTAAGTATTAATGTTTTTCCTTTAAAAAAATCAAAACCAACACCAACCAATGCAAAAAAGGCCAAACAAACCAGCCAGCAGAATGACTGCCATTGGTATTTTCTGAAACTCTTAACACTGCAGGGATAATGACTAAAAGGGGAAATCAGGGGGCTTCCCTGCCACAGCAAACAGATGCTAAGTAAAACACAGCATGCTATCCAAAAAAAGCTGTCCTTGTCTTCAGAAAGGATTCATAGTGCTGCGACAAAGCTGTATTTAATTATCAGCCTCTGTTTATGCTTCTGAAACTGCTGGGGCTGGACTGTGAGCAGGAATGAAACCACTACCATAGTGTCAGAAATAAAAAACAGACTGTCAGGACAAAATTGTTTGCACACAATTTTGAGACTCATCTGGACTTTTAACACAGATCATGGAAATTCCTTTCATCTGAGAAATGATGTCTGAGCTGATAGTCTCTGAGGATGAGAAAAGCAACCCTTTCAGTGTCATCTCTTAATTTTTACTGACCCAGAAAAGGGAGAAGAAAGCGTAAAAAAGACTGCTGGACCCAGGCTAAGTGTTTCAGCTTTAGCATCGAGTTGGTTAACATGCTGGACTTGTAGAACAAGTGTACGTCATCAATGGCAGATGTCCTTGAGAAATCTCCTATCAGAGGAAATTCCCTCCCTGTAGTGACCAGGAGAGGAAACACTGACTGCTCTGTAGACTTCAGCATTATCACTTAACTTTTCTATAGTTTTATTTTCCATCTTTCAATAAACAGGTGAGTTGTAGTTAAGCCTGATTATGAGAAGCTACACAAATATGATGCCTGTTGAATGATCTTACATATTCTTAACCAATCAGCAGCATTCGCACTATCAGCTAGTGTCAACATGTACATATTCTCTTTTTTCATTATGCCCCTATGACCATTGCAGGATCAGAAGGAAAGAAGATTTACCTGGAAATGTTATCTGGTGAGCACGCTGATATGCTTGTCTCCATACTGTCGGAACTGTCTAAGCTTAACGTATCAAAGGCATGGTCCTTGTAACTACGATCGGGGTAATGGAAACTGTTCAAATACACATTGGATTCCGATGCTGTTCTGCTGTAGAATTCTGGAGACTTCTGCCTTTGGTTTTCACAGATGCGCTGATGGTTATACCCTATAAAGTACAGGGGAAACATTGATTTTACACAAAAATTACGTGACAGGAACATAACTTGTTAGATACACAAGCATTTTGAACATCACCTCAGTCTTTACTGCACTGTGACGAAGGTACTACAATATTACGGTTAATTTTACAAGTTAATCACACTGAAATAAAAGGTTTAAATACCTGTTTTATCTATGATGGATTCAAATACATGCACATTAGTATAGCTGACTTTTCAGTATATGTTCTTGTATGTGTATTATGGAAATCTAATTTGTACAAATGAAATTTACATTTTAAAATGAAAATTAGGCCTAATCTGGAAAGTAATGCAGTTAAATTCAGGGATTTAGAAGAAATGACACTGACTAATTAGAGAAAAAAGAAAAAACTCCTGATATTCCATATGCTTGAGTATTTGTCTCACTGGCTTTATTGAATGTGGATTTTTTTTTTTTTTGTCTGTTTGGGAAACTTTGCCTTCTGGTAACTGCAATCTGACTTTTCGTTTCAGCTGAAATAATACAGGCTGCTTGTTATAGAATCACAGTTACTAGTGTAGAGGTACTTTACTGGAGTTTTGAAACTGCAGTTCATCCTATAGGATTGAAGCAGATCCTTATAGCTCAATGATTTTGAAGAAAAATAAGGTTCCTGCAAAGGTTCTGCTGTTATTTTTCCACAAAACCATTTTTTTCTGAAAAGCCATCCTTCTTGAACACAGGGAACTTTGTCTTTGTGTCCTTTGAAAATGTCTCTTCACAATTATTTTTATCTCGTGCCTCCATTGCACTTTGAAAGTAAGGCAGACTTAGAAAGAAGTTGTTGAGCTTACCTGATGAAGAGCAGAGTATAATGACAGTTGTCATTTTAACTGCTGAAGTATTTTACAGTGCCCTTTCAAGGGCTGTTCAATCTATGTGATTACAAATGCAACTGCACTGCTCATCTTTTCCTTCAGTGAATGCAAGAAGTGAGACTTTCTCACAGTTCTGATACTCTGTCAGGTTTATAATATTCTCTGCACATTTCTGACCCAAATTCTGAGCTGCTGGCAGAGCTGGAGATTAGGAAGGACTGATAGACTACATAAAAACCTCATATTCTTACAGGAAGGCAGCCACTGACATTCCACATATTTAAGATAAACAGACACAGGAGGAATGCAGACAAATGTACAAACACAGCAAGGTCCAGATAAAAGTTTTTACTAGACACCATTAAGACACTGATGTTAGGAAAACATGCTTAAAGTGCAAATGTTTTTCTGCCTTATTCTCATTCCCTATGTGTACATACAAGGTTACTCTCTAGTATTTTTTGCCATGCGAGAGCTGGGAGAGTCCTAGTTCAGAGAGCCAACAACTGCAGTTATCGGAAAAGTGTGTCTGCAGCTGAATAATTAAAGCATGTCATTAAATAAACTGTGCCCTACAAGCATTTCCAAGGTAGTTTCCTCCTCACTTCCCTCTGCACCATACAAAACTTTCTTGGAGATAGTTAAAGCTGGTTTCTAAGGATCTAATAGGACTCACTTGCCATTTAAAAGAGCACTAAATTGCAATAAAAGTTAAATTGCACTGATTAGTAAAAGAGACAAAAGGAACACAAATACCTCAGCAGTCATAAATAATAGCATCACACGACACAGGTGTTAACTGATTCACATGTGCGGTTTGCTTTTTTCCCTTATTTTGGCAAACGCTTCTGTTATTTCAGATAAGCAATTACCTTTCCTACTCGAACCTTTGGAATGAATAATTGCTCCTGTGAAATGGTAATCAATGATTCATTAGGGAAAGAGAGAAAAAAATTAATTACTGAAAGAACTTTATTCAAATGCATGTTTTTCTGTTGAGCCCTCTACAAATCCTTGCCTACTCAGAAATCTTAATTCCATATTTTATATTTCACTGAAAAATAAACCCATCTAAAAGCCATAGAGCAGTATAGCAGCTACAAACACTATCCCTTATGATAAAGAACCCATTTTTGAGGAAAACATTTATCAGTTAAATTTATGCAATCATGCAAACGTAACTAAACACTGCAAGAAATCAACAATTGTTAGGTTGCAAAATGAGATGCATTCACAGGAACAAAGCGTAATTCAGTGTTCTCCTTTTATCTTCATGCTGTAAGCAAGAGGCAGCTCAAAGCTCAGGATCAGCTGTGTACCAACACCACCAGGCTTCACACCCAACCTGCCTCCATTACAGCCACACCTACACACTGGGCAGGCACCATCTGTTGTTTAAGGAATTTTTAACTGCTCAGGTGCCTATTAACACAACATGCACTTAAAAATATTAGACTCCTTGTAAGATCCAGCACTTAACTAAAATTTTCCTACAAGCCAAGATTTGTATCAGTCAAGTCTAAGCTGATACAGGAGCTAAAATGTTTGTTGTTGCATTGGTTTTACTACAGAGCTCCACTGCTCTGCAGAAAACCTGTAAACTTAACAGTGTTAACAGCCATACTGTTGAGAAAAATATTGCAAATATCCATAAAGCCATGTCATGAAAGAAAAATATTCCGAAGGAGTTACTGCAGAATGACAAAAACCAGGTATACCACCAGAAAATTATGGTGAGGGTAGAACTACAGATGAAAGCTGTTATTAAAAGTGGCACTGTCAAGTATGTAAAAAACCCACTAGTATTTTATGAAAATGATCCCATTACATTTTTCTTTTATTCCTATTCTTTCTTCTATCTCTCTCCTTTTTTTTTGTCTTTTTAAAGACAAAATGTCAAGATACATTTGTTGTGTGGAAACATGCCAAAGTAGGAAGTCCAAGTCTGTCTACCTTGTCATTGTCACCCACAGATCTGCAAAGATTTCTAAATTTTCTGCTCTACTTGTGTGGCTCTGAGCAAAGAAGCAAAAAATTAGGCCTGTTCAAAGCCACAGCTCTGCAGATATTAGCATAAGTCAGAAGTTTTGTTGTGACAGGTTATTTGACAGCAGAAAAGAGAAGTATTTTTGAAGTGCTATCATTATTTAACAATTATTTAAAAGTTTTTCAAGAGTCTGGGAACTACTTGACAGTGCTGATGCAACTGGTACTTTTGGAAAAACATCACATGAGAGATACAGGCATGGAAAGGGACGTTTTCATACCTTTTCTGGTTTTTCCTGAGTTTGACAAGAAAAAGAGTGAAAAACAAACAAAAAAGGCAGACTGCTTTCAAAAGTTTCTAAATTGTTTCTAAATATCCCTTGCTTGCAGTATACTGGTTTTTTTATACAGAGCTTAGAAAGGACATAAATAATCACCTTGCTGGTACCTAACTTCCCTGTCCCAACAGCTTTGTTCCCAGTGCTGGTTAGTGTGTCTGGTCTTACACCTTAATTCCCAGCTAACCATTCCTTCTTCCCTTCTGGAGTCCATCCTGCAGTCAATGGGGCTGCACTGGCTAACTCTCCTTGCTCCTGCCTGTCCTTGTGCAAGCTTCTGGCACCCAGCACTCCCTGGGAGCTCCAAGCCTCCACCTGCGCAGGGTGAGGTCTCGAGATTGTACCAAATAGCAGCTTCTTCATTCTTTTTTTTGCATATGGTTTGGTTACAAAGGCATGTACACAGCAGGTGAATTTATAATAGACCTTCAAAAATACCTCATGAATGGCTGCTAAGAAATACCTTTTTCCACTAATGATTTAAAACAAATATGTGTCCTCTAAAACATTTAAATTGCTCTTAACTCAGGCTATGATTACTGACAGTGACTGTTTCTTTCAATAACAATTCTTGAACTCACAGGACTGACTGAACACCATTTGATAATCCTGGAATACAGACTATTTAGTACCTAAAAATCTATGAAAACGTTTTCTACTGCATCCAGCCTAAAATTTATTCATAGATATTACTTGTTCCTGCATAAAGAAAATGAGATTGAAATCCATATTCAAACCCAAGTGGCTGTTCTTAAATTTCCTGATTTCACTTTTAACTTTGCCTTTTTTCAGCTCAGACTTTTACATTTACCTTCTTGTATTGAAATAAGAAAAACTGGAGAAAGCATATTAGAGAAAACTCATTTCAGACCATGACTAGTTTAGTGATAAGACTCAGATAATACCTTTAAACCAGCTGAGCTGCTACTGCCTGCAGCCGGCGCTGATTTTACTTAGTTTTCAGGTTTATATGCACACACCAGAACACCTCGTCTAGAACTTTACTCAATGCTGTCAAGCCTGAAGGAGCACAGGAAGCTACTAATAGCACATCTGGAGCACATCATCCTCTTTGGACAGCAGTTTGTGGGTCACTGCTTGACAGCCAGGGCTCCAGACTGAGTGGATGAAGTGGCATTTATCTTGTGAGACTCTGGCTCTCCCCTGAACCCAGTTCCAATGCACTGAGTGCAGCTCTATGCCCAAGGTATCAGGAAGCCAAGACACCCATGTCATTTGCAGTAGATGACCTTGACCATAGAAAACTGAGGGAGTGAAAAACCTGTCAAATGAGGAAAGAAACGCAGGGAAAGCAAGAGCTGACTCACTACACATGACAGGTAGAGAACACTTTTTACCTATTCATCACCTTTTTCAGGTGAACAACTAACTTTTGGAGCAGGAAGATTAGACAGCTTGTATTTATCAGTATAATCAGACTGTACATTTATGGAGTTCCACTGATTTGTTAGTAAATCTTCTCAAAAATATTAATTTAGTCTGAAAAGGCAAATCTGATCTACCTCAAGAATGTTTTTACAATACATAAGCTGTATTTATTATAATATAAACATTTATCATTGAGTGATGGAATAAAAAAAATCTCCAAGGACGTTCACTGACATGACATTTGGCTTGGTTTTCAAAGATGTATTTAAAGATGTCTGCTGAAATTAATCTTAGTTATTCAGTCTCAAGTTCTGTTGATTTTAGTGGAAGACAAGTAAGATTTCAGAATTTTAATGGACAATGATATTCCATTTCAGTGGTCTTGTGTGGTGTGTTGAAGCAGTACATCATGTTCAAAACATGACCCAAATCTCACTGTTCCACAGAAATGTACTTTCTTTACTTTTGACTTTGAAGAAAGTTTGTTTTCCCTCTGTGTGCTGAGCGTGGCTATGAAGTGTGAGGCGAAACCAGAAATCCCCCCAAGTTAAACTCAATCCCTTCCCTGCTCAAACCATAACATTTATTAAGGCTTTACCTGTCAGGCTGAATGAAAAGTGCTTGAAGACTGTTTTTCTAGCCTTTCTGTATAGCTGGATAGAAGTGCTCTGGGATCTGACTCCAGCCACCTGACTTGGATATTCCTGTCCTTGCTGAGTTCTGCACTGCAGTGCAGAAGGAGCCCTGCAAACACTTTTGTGGTATGTTGCCCAGACAAAGGAGCTTTCCCCAACCTAGAAACATGACACTTCAGTGTGAAAGCAGTTATACTCTTCAAGTTCCTCCAACAGCAACAAATTCAAGGAGCTTGAGGTTGAACAGAAAGGGAATAAAGCCTTTAGCAACTAAGAGAGGCCACACACTATGCTTGTGTTCGTATGTCCTTCCTGTTAACGACTCTTTGAAAATCCTGTGACAGTTCAAATAAAGCACCGCTCAGCAGCATTGTTTCCCTTTGGCAAAACTGATGTTTCAGAAAAGGACATCTAGAACTGTCCTCTTTCCCAGTACAAATTAATCCCTTAAGACTCTCTTCATAATTTTCTATTTCCATTCAAACTGTTGATCTTTCAAAGAATAACAGCCGGCTAGTATGATGAGCAATATAGCACATGATTCCTCAACGGCATACAAAAAGTGCTATGCCAACTGCCCCAAAGAATACATGTCTCTCATTCTCCCCTGCCTCTCTTCTTTGTCATGCCATACTTCGATTTTGATTTGTGAGGTTTCTCTCTTTCTCACTCTTAAGACAAGAAATCTGACCCTACTCTTAGATTGTCTTAATTTCACTGTGACAAAAAATGAAACATTAGAAGTGATTTATTTTTAAAACCCTTGCCTGTGTTAGGTTTGGTAACACTTTGAAGTTGTGGTTTAGGTCACACACTAACACTCTTTGCAACCATTTTACAGAAATATTTCCAATTTTAAATACTTGGTCTTGGTACTTTTAAATACTCGTCAAAGTTTAGCCAAAACATCCCTATTGATTTTCAGACTGAAATAACATCCCAGTGATGAGTCTGAACATAATTGCAAGCCGTTCCGCCTTTGCACACATATTACATTGAAGACGCTTTCCAAACTGAGCATGAAAGCTCCTTTTGTATTGTACCTGAAATACATAAAGGTAAGTTAGCCACAACACTGCAGGTTTGTGTAAGGCCTACTGCATAACTACCTCTCAAAACCAACAAATCACAACTGGATCAGCTCTATAAAGGGGCTGTAGTAAGTCACGATCCTTTCTCAGCTTGTTTATTCCATCCCTGCATTGAGTCATCTTGGTGCAGATGCCTGACCTCAGTCATCACTTTGACCTTTAACAGCTGCAAGCTCTGACAAGTCCTGTAACAACAGGATGGATCTAGCTCAGCTCAGGCTCAGTTAGTGCAGTTCTACACATGGACCTCTTGCACTGATATCGATAATGGTGATGCAGATGCTGGAAAGAAAATAAACTGACAGATGGCACTGAGGAGTGCCTCCTTTTGAAAATGGGATGCTTATGAATAATACATCTCATAAAGGCAGAAAATATGTGTATCGACTCAAGTCAACAAACAATGGACACAGAATCCCATAGCCTGCAAGATCATGTTTCAGAGGTGTAGCTTGCTTTTGGATCCAGAATTGCTGTGTCCCTATTACACAGCCATCTATCCACAACAGAACAGCTCTCTCCTTTCCTATCTTCCTATCTATCAGTCGCAGCTTCTCAAAGTTCTCTCTCTCTGGAGAATTTACCCAGGCAAAAACATGTGCCTGTGAAAAAAAAATTTTAAATCCCAATATTAAAAAAAAGGGAAGAAAAAAAAGAAAGCACATGTAATATATTGTTTCAAAATCACTCACAGAAATTACCCAGTTAACGCAATGTGCACTTT
The DNA here is from genome assembly GCA_013389985.1 of Dryoscopus gambensis. Lineage (NCBI taxonomy): Eukaryota > Metazoa > Chordata > Aves > Passeriformes > Malaconotidae > Dryoscopus > Dryoscopus gambensis. The sequence goes on along the minus strand of WEIT01019379.1, from coordinate 110,190 downwards.
CAATATACTTTTCTTGTTTACTGGATTGTATTTGGTCACCATGTACTTCAAAACTACACATGCACCTACATCCTAATATTAACATGTTATTTTGCCAATATCAAAAAAATCAATTACATTTAGAGCTTGCTTTTGTCACCAAGAAGTAAATTTTGATTTCACAGGCCTGCTTCAGGCTTATTTTGGAAGAGCTAAACACTGATTTTAAACAGAAATGAAACAATGAAAAGGTCTTACCTTTGTGCATCCTTCTCGACTCTGACTCTTTGGTCATGGTTGCCAGGCAGTGAGGAAGTACGCTGCCACAGCTGTTGCTCTGTCCTAATGGTAAATGTCCCTGCAGGAAATTTTGTAAATACATGTTTAAAACTGTATTTCAAGACTTTTTTAATCAGCAATGGCAAAATAATGTGCTTTGTCATGGACATTAATGTCATGTCATATCAATTGACCATAGATATTTCCATCGTGTACAGTCTCTATTAGGCCAAAATATTTTCAAAGTAGTACCCCCACCTTCCTGCTGTTTGTTGATTTACCATGTCACAAATAAAGAGTATTTTCACTTTACACATAACTTTATCTTTACCATTTAGAGGCCTTCAGTAGGAAAGAAAACAATAAGTTGTGTCTCTAGAATCAATTTAAACTAGCCTGAAAATACAATCCTTGAGACAGAAATCATGCATTTATGATTAATTTACTACACCACGGCATTTCCAGAGGTCAGAAGAATGGCTGGAAGTACAGAAGGTTTCATATACATTCCCATTTGTTAATAAACCTGAAGTCCTTTCAAAGTTAACTTAATATGTGAATTTGGGGGGTTATGTAATGCGTCGGGTGCTACCCAGCCTTCCCTCTAACACAACACATGATTTCCTGCAGAGGCTGAAGGCTGTAATTGGCACCAGCCACGTACTTTGTTTGTGATGTTGCGTCCCAGCGTAGCACTGCTGAAGTGGGGAGACACAGATGGGGCTGTTTTCTTGCGGGGTAAAGTATCGCTCAGGTACGTGCACTCCCTGTGCTGCTTCTTGCGCTCCTCCAGATTTCTGAAATGCTTCACGGGGAATTCGTTACAGTTTTGACAAAATGAATTGATGCACTTTCTCAGTTATACTCTATATGGAAAATACTGAAGATGATAGTCTGGAAAAGAACAAAATCTAACATACAAAGCACCACCTGCTTCACAGTGCTTTCTAGTACCTTAATGTCATACTGATTTAAAAAATGCATTAAATTCATGTGCACATTTTACGTACATGTCCCTGTATCTTTTCTTTGGTGTTAAAAATTTAAGTCTAGTGTACAAGTGGAACCCAATTACAAAGGAAAACTTTTCCCTAGAAGTTATTCTAATGAATCGGTGGCTTAAAACCAATACAGCTTTTGAAAGGCATTGTTCAAATGTATATGAAAAATTAATTTAGGAGTTCACACATACATTATTGCTGCAAGTCCTCTGACAGTTACAATGGCTCCTGAATATTAATATTTGCCTCTGTGTTATTAATATAAGGCGAATTTTTGTTCAGTAACATTCTGTAATACATCGTATTGATTTTTAAATGAGCAGTGCCTTTAAGTGCAATGCTCCGCAAGCACAATCAACTTACAGTCTATCACTCTAAAGTCCTCACACATATACCAACTTCGTGGCCACCATAACAAAAGCAAACAAAACAAAATAATCCCAAGTTACCAGCTTTGAATCTGTTACCTGTTGTTGCCTGCGGTGTTTCTTAGCTGGCAGAGGTGGAGGTGTATCAGATAAAGGAATAGGATCTACATGAGTAGCCATGACCTCAGGCCAATGGACTGATGGAAGTTGAGCAATAGAGCGAGGAGAAAGAGAGTGAGGAAACACAAATCCAGAACAGAGAGGTGATCTTAGCTTTATAGAAAAAAGAGAAATTACACATAGTGTTTTCTTTTTGGAATTTTTCAAAAGATATGGCACATACAAGCTGCAGTTTTAGCACTGTGTTTGTTGGAGTGTTTAACAGGAAAGGAGGTGTGCTCTATTGCAACTCTCAAGGCATATTGAACTACCAGAAGCAGCACACAAATACCAAATTCCAAACCAGTTTCAGCCTTATTGCAGTGCAAAGGTACGTGGCTTTACAATTATAAGGTTATTCTGTTCCTTTAAAAGGCGATTTATTAAAAATTTGCTCTAGTCATTACAAAGGAAAAAATATTCAAAAGAACAAGGAAAAGAAAGTAAGCTAGAAGACAGACTGGACAGACTCTGTGGAATAGCTAAGATAGGTAGAAGCTATTCATCTCCTGTAACTATTCAAGATATACTTCTACCACCTTACAAGTGGAGAAAAAAAGAAGATCCAAAACACACCAAATGAACACCTGAACACCACTAATCAAGTTGTCATAACCTTGTCCACAGACTGTTTCCCAAAGGTGCATTACATTATAATGTTTGGCAGGCAAAGATTGTCACTTAGTGCTGCTTAGGTCATAAGAATTCAGGTTTTTTGGCCTTCTGAGTCCCATCTACCTCATCAAAGACACTTTACAGCTGGAGCAGTCCTTCAGCTTTACTATTAAATCTGTTATCTGACTTGGTAACTGGCAGATGGCAGTTTGCTTTAGGGTCAGTTTGTTACATGTTGAATTACCAAAAAATAAAAAATAAAGAAAATAAAAAGGCAGCCATGAAAGAACAATGCAAACAAAGGGAAATGTCTCTCCAACAAACCTCTTTATTTTGTGGCTGGCTCGTCAGCACAGCCGTGGAAGGCTCAGTGGCAACTGCTTCAACATCTGAGGGGGTCTGAGTGGAAGGGGATATATTCGTGGAATTGCCATACAGCTCACTAATTTCACTTACACTGATATAGCCCTAAAAGGAGGAATTCAGAAGTTAAAAGGAGCAAAAGCCAAAAGACGTGCAAGAGTATTAATGTATCCAGTACAATGAAAGTTAGTTTAGAGTGATTCAGCCAAATATTTGTTATCCTTGAAATACTTAATCATAAATTAAATAAAATTAGCATCAAGATTTTTGAATATTAAATACTTGGATTCTGAAAACTGTTCTTAATTTAATTCCAAAACCTTTTGTGTAATCAAAATGGAAATATACATTAAGTGTCCAAAAGATTTTACTAAAATGCAAACACCCTTTAGAAATTATGTAGCTCTTTCTCAGGAAAACAGATTGAATGAAAAGGAAGAATAAATCTTATCTTTATATCTTAATTTTTTTTTTGTCTCTGATTAAATAAAATAACCTGATTTGTTTCTTGCCTAACTGTTAAGCTAATTTGAGTAAATCAAATGACTAACAGAACTGGGAAGAACTTCTGTACGGACAAGCCATTCCCATAAATTACACTAACAAATCTCTCATTTGCATCATCTGGAAGACACTTCTAGCTTTTATATGTTACCAGAAGACCCAGCTAAGATGCTGTAAGTGTTAGCCCTGCAGCCATTACAATTTGCTTCTTTTTTTTTTTTTAATTAAGCAGTCATACAGAAGGTGATGGACTGAGGGATGGCAGGAACATCAGTGTGCTTCTGCCAGCAGAGAAGATTTATGCAAGTAGATTTAACATGTAATGGCAAAATATAGTTATTGCATGCATTTTGGTGTTAACTGCACAAATGTTTTTTAAAAAGTAAAATATGGATTCTAATCCATTGTGCATAGGATACCAGGCTGTACAAAGTCAAATGTCATAATCCACAGAAAACAAGGCTATACAAAAGGAAGAATAAATCACTGTTGAAACAATGTCATATAGATGAGCTAGAAATATGTTTATTTTTCAATCAAGATGTTAAGCTGCTTTCACGCTGCCAGTGCGTGGTAAGGGCTATGTTTCTATCACTGCACCAACACAGTGGCAAACCAGTGTGTATACTTCAGCAATTCCGTAAGAGAAGCCACAGACTGCTATTGTATTTCTTCTTTCTAGAAATGCCTACATTTATCAATGATCATAGAAGACAACTTGAAAAGAAATACCAACATTACTTTCTATTAGCATAATTTTCAATGTATGATATCAGTTATTTCAAGCAGATAAGACAATTCTGGAAAATTATGTGTCATACATACAGAGTGAACAAAGCACTCTACAAATGGGAGGCAAATCTTAAATCTCGTAGTATTTGACGACCCATTAATTGAGGAAACTGGCTAAGATACTAAAGTTTATCTCTCAAAACATGTGACAACACTACAGTAAAATAGAGTCCAGTATGAATTAACATAAAACTTGCTTAGCCATCTTGTAGTGACAGTTTATCAGTAACGAAAACTCAGCAATTCTATAATGCAATATTGTGTCATTTTAAAGACATAAATACTTTCACCATTATATGAAAAACATTCAGTTGTGACTCACAATGCCAGTGAGGATTCACCGTGGGGATTAAAAATAAGTAAGGAACAAATGACTGTGCTGTGTGCAGGCTCAGGCCTCTGTAACATTCAATTAAATAAATGGTTTCAAGTCGGATTAGTCATCCAAGTCATTTTGTCAATGCTGGACTTTTAAACAGCATTGATTTTCCTTGCTTATTTAAGTACTAAGATAAGCATCCTCCCTCTTTATGTGAGGCAGTGTTACTCTCTTGCTGTGCAGGCAGTGAGTCAGTTCACAGTAAATGGAAGGGGTTAAAAATGTCTGCTTTGGTGAAGAGGGCTGGCAAACATTGGACCACAGACTCGACTGATGCAACCCTATGCTGAAATGAACTGCTGTGCTGGCAGTCTCTGTAAGCTTGTTTGCCATTTGGTGCTTGATTTTTAAAGGTTCCAGGGCAGTCAGAGAAGAATTAAACTGGACCAAGACAAACACAACATCTGGCAAAAGCATTTCTTTTGTAGGAGAGAGCCTATGGAAACACTGAGGATGAAACAGATAATCCTTGCTGTTCCTCCTCTTACTTGCCTTGGAGTAAGTCCTAACTGACTTCACTGCAGTGATGGGAATGACACTACTGAATAACTCATTAGAAAGAGTGTAGCCTCACTTAATGTAGTTGCATTTTGAAGTCTGTGAGTAAACAAGCCATTATGTGTGTGTGAAAAAAACCAACCAGATAGCACCCACTCTCTAGTGAGAGAATGGTCAGATCCATCTCAAAAGAAAAGAAATGAAGCTTAGACTTGCCAGATGTCCTGGTGGGAGGTCAGATGTCCAGGTCAGAACCTAGGACACTGAAAGTCTAAGCAAGGGAGGAAGGGTGCTCAGTCCCAGGGGCATGTGAAACTGCACACCAGGAGCTTGGAGATCAGATAAGCAAGATCCCAGTTCCCAGGTGCTGAAAGGATATGTTGGTTGCTTTAGACTTAGAGAGCCCCAACTTCCCAGAGTGACACTTACATAATTAGATGTGGCAGACCTTGCTCAGGGCTTCATTACAAGCAGATCCAGCAACTCCAGTCAGAACTCTTAAGCAGAAGTTAATGAAGCAGCCACAGAAGCCTGTCCATATATTTTAAATGCTAAATTTCCTACTTACTCTAACTATTCAGAAAAGTGAAATAAATAGCGCAATACGTATCTTAGAACCACAATAGCTTCAAGTCTTCATATCAATGCTTTTTAAAAAGAACAAAATGTACATTTGTCATGCTTTAGCAAAGAGCCTTAGAATAAGGGAGGGGAGGCAATGATAAAATCTACAGTGCAAAAATAAGACCAAACTATATTTGTACTTAAACAGTTATTCCCAGATCTCATTCTTCTTCACTTCAATGAGGTTTAATTGTCTATTTTGAGAAAATCAGACATATACACACACTCCCCACACATAAAAACAATAATTTCTCCACAACAACACATTAAAGCGCTACCAGTTGCATTTGGAAGAATGTCAAGAGAAGTTATTTTTGCTCACTAATGAGTTTAGACTTCTATGAATAAGTTAAAAAAATTGTATGAAATTACTTTGTAAAGACTTGATGACTAGGACTTCACTAAATATGAAATATTAAAGTGCTTTTGTATGAAGCATTATTAAAAGTTAGTTATGGTAAGGTCAAAAGCAGAGAAACTCTTTACCTCTTTCAGACTACTGGGACTGACAGGAAATCCCTTTCCTCCGGAAAGTGTGGAATATTTCTTTTCCAGATTACAGAGATTTTCTTTTTCCTGTTAAAACCAGACATTTTATATTAAATAGCCATTAGTGAAAATAAATGTTAGGCATTTCTTTATGTGAAGAAACACACTGGGATAGAAGGCTGAAACTGCACAGGAGAGCTTCAGCTTCATCCATTGAGAACAGAACTGAACAAAAAATGGAGCTGCAGAACAAACAGCAAATGAGAGACTTTATTTAAGAACCACAGCCAAACCAAGTAAGTGCTCCTTCAGCGTTTTGAAAATGGTGATTCTGCTTAGTGAACTACACATGATTTCTCTCGTGATTAAAAGCAGAACATAAAATGGACGTGAACAGTTCATGCCAGCTTCTTATTAACCAGATGTTAGCTGATGTGAAGTAACTCAACTCGTGGCCTTGCGGGGGCTACTACAAGCCAAAAATCTGGGCACTCTGTGCACAGTTCTGGTAGCCACACAGGGAGCACAGGCTTCCAACTTCAGCACATAGATAGGTGCCTCTCCTTGAGTCCTTGGGAAAGGGGGTACCTCTAAAACACTCTTGATGATCAAATGCCAGCAGTGTTTTCTCTTAAGAAATCTGCTGTTTTCTTTTTTGCTTTTGCTTTTCTGCAAAAGATTTCCCTTTTTTTTAAAGGTGACTGTCTGTCACATAATTACCAACTTGCTAGCTTCTGCACAGCCGATGATCTTCTTGCGCTCTACATTCTCTTATTTTGTGAAATGCTCTTTTACTGCGTGCTAAAAATGCCTGAAAGACAAAAAATACTTACCCTTTGCAGCATCATTATTAAGTTGTTTTTCTCTTTTACAAAATGATCTTGTTCTCTTTGTGCTTGTTGGACAATATGACTGGCTTGTTTTTTGAGAGCAGAAATCTTTTCCTAATATAAGAAGAAAATCATGATTTACATGATTTATTTTCAAATGTCAAGACAACCTGCAGCAAGGATCCTATTCATGAAAGTTCACTTATTCATATGCATGACTAAGCACCAGGAAAGTAAGTTTTTACAAGACAGCTCACTGCTCTGAAGGAGATAATTAAATAAGAATTAGACAGTAAAGAGAAAACTTATTCAAGAGACAGAAGAATAACTGCACATATTCTTTGATAATATAGTGACAAGCATCCATACTCTGAACAGAACTGGTTTAGAGATCCAATCTCTGATTTATGAAAAAAAGTGGTATTTAATTGATTGAGATAGGACCTTTATGAGTAATTTTTTAAATGACTGTATTTTCTTAATTTGGTGTTCTACTATTATTTTAACAAAACCATTTAACAGCAAAATCAATAACAACCCTAAAATAACTGTAATTTTGTCCAGAAAGTACAAATCTCCTTTCTTAAAAAGGAAAAAAAAAGCTTTGGTACTTTTTTGGAGCAAATTAAAGGGTTTGACTTTCAAACGAAATATGCACACAGAGAGTGGAATGTTATTAATTTCTTTCTTCTTGGAGAAGTGTATTGTCTGATCTGTGTGGGATATCACTGGGCCATTGTCTTTGCTCTGCTTCAAAAACTCTTTCAAAAAAGAATGTTTTGCATTATTTCTTGATGATGGGCAGGTTGTAGATCCATTTCCTTGCCTTTACACTCAAATTAATCGCGTGTTGGTGCTCTTACCTTTCTACTGACAATGCTGCGCTGATATTCAGCTACTTCATGCAGGAGCTGTTGTGTCAGATTTTCCTTCTCTTCATCTAACCTGCTTTCATGTTCAAGCTGCTGAAATTCTAAATCTTCAAAGTGTTTGCTTTCTATGTCCAGAATATCAGCATCCTTAAGGGAAAAAAAAAAGGTAATATAAAAAAAAGTAATCATGCTTTCACTGACACTACAGTAGAGGTATTTACAAACACACACAAAAATCAACCTAATATTATATTTATACATTTCCTACAATGTCTCACCAGGATCTCAATACTTTTAATGACCTACTCTCATAATAAGAGAGTAAATAGGGCTAATTATTATTTTGATGTTGCTTTCTCCATCACTCCTACTACGCCTCTTGCTAAGAAGCACCTGCACGGTTAGGGAGCTGTTTTGCAGCCCTCCGAGCAAGGGGAGCCTCCCAAACTGGCTGGGCTCTGCTGTAGCCTGGCTGGGACACCACCAAAGCCTGAACCCACCTGGGGAGGCTGTCACATGCCAAACTCAGAGGGCATCAGCTTTCCAACTTAAGAGGACGAAGTATCACACCAGTACCCCCAGAGAACTGCACAAGGAATTAATTGCTGAAAATTGCTCAAAATTGCTTTCTGTGCAATTAACGATTCTAGTCATCCACCCTAGCCAGAAGGTATAGTACTTCAGAAAAAGTATCAGCCCACTTTTATGCATTCCCCTGAACCAGTATCATGTTTTTTTCAGAAAAAGAAGTTGAATGCTGCAGAAATGAACCAAGAAACAAGAGTACACCTGCCTTCCGCTTAGTGATGATGAGATAAAACTCACGGTGCTTTTCAGCACAAGAAATTAATGCTAATCTTCCTCCTGCAACATCTGCATTCATAATATGAATTCCTGCTTACAAGTTTCAGAGTCCGGAAGAAAAGGGTGTTTTTAATACTTGGAGTATTAGTAAACAGCAAGGCTCTCTAAAAGAAACACATTGTACATAAATTGCTACACAAGAAAGTTACATCCTGGAAGGAATGCAAACTTGTTCCTTTTCTTATTTCAACCTAAGGCAAAGGTTAGTGCCCAAGATAAGCCACTACTAAGGTAGGTCTCTATAAAAGGAATTCAAAACCAGGTTCCAGTGTACCGGGGAAAGACACAGGATGCAGAAACTGAAGAATCCGAGTTGCTACATGGAATACAAACATCTTCCCCTTACTCTGCAAAGTTGTGCTCTTCACTTGTAGGAGATAGTGAAGAAATCAAAAACAAAGGTGTGGGCTAAAATTTACAGGAAAGAAGCTTCCTATAATACAGAAGTGCTTCATTCGAACTGGCCAGACATCTTCAGCATCCCAAAAAAACCCAAAAGGGCTTTGCCTGGGCCATGAAAGTCAGTAAATTCAGCCTGTTGTACACCACAATAATTACTACTCAGGCAGTAGAACAGACTTCAGAGAAGGCAACCGATAATGAAAAAGCTAACTGGAGGCATTTAAAACACACTTCCTGCCCAACAGGGAGAGTGTATATGCATTTCAGACACAGGGAGGCCGAGAATTTGCCAGCTGCCCGCCCCAACCCGAACTCCACACCCACCTTGCAGCCAGCAGCTACAGTGAAATTGGCTGCCCACTCCCCTGGGCATAAATTACCAGGGTACCGAAGCCTCAGAGAACAAGGGAATTTGTCTCCTTCACACCTTCCTCGTTGTCAGTAAAGCTGCACAACATAACATGTTGCAGACTCAGGTATTTCACAGGATGGTCTGGGTTGGAAGGGACCTTAAAGATCGGCTCATACACCAAGTTGCTCAAAGTCCCATCCAACCTGGCTTTTAACACTTCCATGAGGAATCTACAAGTTTTCTGGGCCACCTGTCCCAGTGCCTTACCAACCTCTGAGTAACGAATTTCTTCCTAACATCTAATATAAACCTCCCCTCTTTCAGTTTAAAGCCATTACCCCTTGTGTTATCACTACCTGCCCTCCTAAAAGGTCCCTCTCCAGCTTTCTTGAAGACCCCTTTAGGTACCAAAAGGTGCTGCAAGGGCTCCCTGGAGCCTTCTCTTCTTCAGGCTGAACCCAGCTTTCTCAGCCATTCCTCACAAGAGAAGTGCTCCAGCCCTCTGGTCATCTTTGTGGCCTCCTCCAAACTCACTCCAACAGGTCCATGTCTCTCTTTTATTGGGAGCCCTAGTTATTTTTGGGGAAGATATTTTCTCTATTTTGGGTACAATACTTACAATCATTTCATGACTGCTCTCACACTTGAGATCAGTTTGGGAGCTCCTGGGCACTAATTCAACGGTAACTTCTACTGCATTGACCACAGCAGCCACAGCTAACTTCTACTACGACTGGCCTGGAATAATATGCAATAGAACCAACTGGACACTTAACTACACTCCCACATTTCAAATTTTGTCCCACTTTCAAACCCAAAATAATTATTAAGACAACTTGCCACAAAAAAAAAAACTTTAAAAAAACGTAACTAAACAGATTTCTAGAAGCCTCTTGGTAGAGATTTACTACCATCCCTCAGCAACAAGACTGCAGCATCTCATTAATTAATACATTCAAGCATGTGACTGCAGAGGAAAAGCTTCCTTTCCTTTTAATATGTATGAGATATTACATAATACTGCCTTTTTTTTTTTTAAGGTAACATATAAAAATCTTCAAGTGTCTCAAAACCAGCATACTTTTTCTGCAGCAACTGAGAATTTAACATTGTTGTTTCCAAAGCTGGGATTTTTTACTTTTTGCTCTTTGAAAAAACAGAATAGAATTCTGCAAATAAAACAACATCTAAAGAGTATTTCCTATAAAGCAGAATAGCCTTTTTTCCATCACTGCTATTACAGCCTTTATTCTTGATATAAACACCCAAGACAGAAAAAAAATTTAACTTTTAAATGGCCTCTTGAGCTTGCCATACTGATGCTTGCAAAATTATTTCCCCTGCCCACTAAAGCTAACGATATGTGCTGTATAACCCACTTAAGGTTAATGAACACTAAGATTTTTCCACAGAAAATAACGGTGTCTTCATTGACAATATTGTAGTTCTTTTGCTTACAAATAACACAAACTAAAATCAAGTTACAATTAGACTTTATGCAAAGTTTATTTATACCAGTGTGACACTGTTGAAAATATAGAACAAAATAAAGCTATTTTAGTAAGTGTTAAAATCTTAAAAATTATTTTTTCGAAGTACAGTTCAGGCTAACAGCTAAGTTATATATTGAAAAAAAGAAGTTATCCATGGCTCCACCGAGATGGTAATTTACTGGCCAATTTCTGTCTTTGCTCACATAGGTAAGGAATGATGTTCCAGCATTCATCCAAACATCACAATAGCTTCCACATCACCCAGCAGGCCTAAAGGGCTAATTACAGGCAAGTGACCCAAAGCTGTAAAAACATTCAACACCGAATGATTTCTAATCCACACATTTGCACTCTACTTGTTTGCCATCATGCACATAATCTATTACAAGCATTCCACAAAAAAACCCATAACCCTCGTGACTATTAACAATTCTAAATTGCAAATATGTTCAGACACTGGATACTTGAAAGGGAAAATGTTACACTTAACTAAAAAAAAAAAAAAAGAAAATTAAAAATCAACAAAATAAAAAAATTAGTGCAATCTTGAAACTTGCTACTGACCCTCTTCAGCTGCTGCTGTAACTGTTCCCTCATGGACTCAGGGCAATTATCAAGCTGCGTCTTCTGCTCGGAGTAAAGCTCCTGAAGCCTCTCTAGTTTTTCCCTCTCAGCATCAAGTTTTAATTTTTCCTGAAGCATGAACCAGAAAATAAAGACAATTACCTTCAAACCCAAGCAGTTGTTAGTGATTATGACAGTGTGTGGCACAACCTTACTGAACAGTTGAAGTACGCAGATCAGAGACAGAAACCTCGTTAGTTGAAAAGCAATGGTGGGATGAAAAAGGATCAAAACAAAACATTCATCGTTTTAGTGGGGTGATTAATTCTCTCTCTCAACACTGTGCTTTGGACCTGTGCCTGGATGACTGTTAAAGCCCCTCGCCCAAACACTTGTCTCACCTAATGGAAAAGAAAAAATAAGGAAACTGTAGCCATGTTAGTGAGGTAACTGATGAAGCTGAGAGAGAAAGAGTAGCTTTTAGAAAGCAAAGCAGACAGAAAATGACTGCAGTTTGGAAGTGACGGAGAAATGGACCTTCCCAGGAGAATAAATTTCAGGCCTGTGTAGCTCCGTACAGATAAGTACATTTAGCAAGCAGTGAAAAGCCAGAATGAGACATGGCATTATAAAGAAATGACTCTGGGCCAGGAAATCCTGTTGCAGCAGAAACACCAAGTGATCCAGCAAATTTGCTTCAGGATACAGGAACTGTAACCTGTTCACAGGCAGCACAAGGGGACAGCTTCCCTGGTCTCCTTCATCTAGTTCAGCTTTCCTTTTGTTCCACTCAAGCAGCAGTACTCAGCACACCACTTCTCACCCTCCAAAGCCTTTGGCCTTTAAATCTTTGTAATCAAATACTCCATGATTTACTGTGCAACACTGCTCCAAAGACTGGCTGCACGTCACTTAAAGCTTGCCTGTAGACTGTTATTTCTCTGTGGACCAAAGTTTGGGAACCAATAAATCAGAGCACAGAACATTTTTTCAGTCTTTTACTTACATCTACACTGGCCAACACAGCAGATGCATTTTCTCCAATTCAGTGATTAATAACTGGAAAAAACCAATTTATGCCTGATATGCCAGGCATAAATAATCAAGTAAGTCCCTGATGCCAGGCTCTCTGTTATCTTCTAGCATCACACCTATATAGCTTTCTTTTCCTACTTGTTGTTCTGTAGTAATGCATCTCCTTTCAGATGGTCTCTACCTCCCCCTAATACTCAAAAATTAACAGTATTCTGGCTACTCCAAGAACATCTGAATTCTGTCACAGCATCTACTCATTTCCACTCTTTTCACTCCCAACTATTATTTAATTTTGAAATCAAATGTGTGCCGCAGCAGGTGCGGTATGATTGGACATTGCCATAGAGAAGGAATGTCTTCTAGTATATACTACTTGCCATTTCAAACTGTGTGAAAACTTCCTCTTTGCTATGCCTGACAAGTTTCTCAAACCCTTATGCATGGCAGAGGCATAGTAATAAACATGTATTAGCTGCCTGCTTTCTTTATGATTTTATCTCTAAATCTGAGTGGGATCAGGGACTGGGATTCAGTTTTCCCAGTATCTAAAAACAACAAGAGGAAGAATTTTTATTCAAGTCCAATGTCGACCAGATTCCCAACTCCATCATGTTCATTTACACATGCAGCTTCTCAGTTCATACAATCAGATGAACAATATGCTGAACACAAATACTTTTTATTAAGCTTGTGAAAATGAGCAACTGAGCCAGCATATTCTATGACCTGTTCTTCCTGTCCTAGCTTCTGTCTTACAACAGTAGCAGCAGGGATCAGAAATACAGAGGATGTAGCACGAGCAAGCTGCACAATGAGGGAGAAGCATGCAGCTCCTGCGAGGTCACCTCTTGACCGCTGTCCCCAAGAAGCCCCATTTGCTGAATCATCCTTACTTCCAACATGGAAGGAAAGCTATGAATAAACTGGTGGTTCCCCTCCTCACAAACTCTGCTATCCATTTAACATTCAACCCACGGTCTGCCACCTTGTTTCACACTTGCATTTTCTGCCCACCTAACCATCCAAAGCAGCAAGGACTTCTCTGACCTTAGCTGCAGCGCCTCTAAGCTATGAATAGCTCTCTAAATGTCTATGCACTGCTACAAGCATGTTCATTCATCAACGAGCAAGTCAAACCTCAAGTGTGAGGAGACATTATCAGCAAGATAAAACTCCCTGAGACTCCTGCCAGGGATACTGTTACATGCCTCAAGAAATTAGAAATGTATTCCTTTGAGATTGAAAGTGATATTCATCTGGTCTATTTATAGCATAGGAAGTGCTAACATCCCACCAAACTGTCTCCCTTCAAAATGTGCAGTCTTAACAGGAAGTATCACTTTCAGCAGTGAGAGGCATTTTATGTTTTGCAGCTGTGGAGTTAAGTTTGCTGACATCTCAGGCTGTGCACTGGTGAAGTCCATTTAATTCACAAAAAGTAATTTGAATGAGAATGAGAAACGAGGAGTGAGAAATTTTTCATACAGTGTTTTCTGTAAGTGAGTCAAGGCAAGTTCTTCTATATGGGGAAAGATTCCTAACTTCACAAGCCAAGCGCAAGATGCAGCCAAGGCAGGTCTGTGGCTGACTCCACAAGCTGTTTGCTCTGGAGCAGCCGGTGGCATGGCTGTGAAGAGAACCCACGCTCCTGCTGCTCATCCTCATTTAACTGCAGGAGCTGGCATTTGGTTACTTCTCTGCAGACAGCCCCAGCGCTGATGCCAGAGGCACATCAACTGCAGGCTGGCTGAATTCTTAACATCCAATTTCCAGAGAAAACAAGTACAACATGTGGTCTTAGCCTACTGCCCAACTTGGCCTATGGTCTGCCTCCACAGGCATGTTATGAACGAACTTGGGGTCAGCCCAAATACAAAGCAGGACTGACTTGGGGTTTGATGATGCTGGTGCAATGCTTGGATCCATTTTGGAGGACTTCTGGAAATTGTGAAGGATAGCAGTAGAAAGAATTGACGTGTGACACTGTCCCCAAAGGCAAAGATGGGATGTCAGCAGAGAACACATGGTATGAACACTGACCATAAATGATCAACGTGGGTCAGAATAGGAAATCAATCTTTAGATCTGGTAGAATTGATTTTAGAGCAAAGAAAGAGCAAAAGAAAAGACTATATGTACAACACATCTCATAGATGATCATGGCAGAGAAGAAAGAAAAGAGTGGTATTAAAGGCAATCACAGCCCCTACAGGAATGGGAACAACAGGAATAAGGAGAAACAAATTGCTTCAGTGCTGTCTCCAGTGGTTAAAGATGCCCTATGCCTGATCAATACTGTTACTTTAAGCCCTAGGGGTTTCCCACACCCTTTCTGCTGCTTTTCAATTCGTCTTTCATCCCAGTCTCCTATTGCAGGCAAGCAGGCTGGCTAAAATTGTAGAGCAACGTGTGGCTGCGTGAACATGTGCCCTCTGAACCAACCTTCCTCCACAAACTCATAGAAACTCTGAAGAAATGAAAATAAATTGGATGAAATAGAGAAAGTTTCTCAAAAGCCCAGCTAAAAACTGGACAGAAAAATCCCTAAACAAGAAAGCACCCAGTAATTTTTACCAGCTCACTGTGAAATGAATTGTATGGCTAGGTGATTTGGGCTCACTCACTAACCTTCCAAATCTCCCTGCCCACCAAAATAACACAACCCCCCCCAAAAAACGCCAAACAAACAAAAAAAACTCCCTCCAAAACCCAAGGTATGTGTTAGTTCAGAGAGAAACTGTAAATAAGCCTACAAGGCAAATGAAAGACCAAAACTCAACAAGCTGAATGAGTCTCTTCTAATATCCTCTTACATTTTCCATGTTCTTGTCTGAAGTACTCCAGGATCTTCCTCAGTCCATCTCACCTATAAATCATCATGTTTTAAGGTAGCAACATCTCATAACCCACATTCAACTTCAGACATGCATGTGCACTCCCTCTCAGTATGGAATCAGCTAGTCTCACAACTCTCATCAGTTTCTGAGAAATGTAACTGCATATAACCGACTAGAAAACCCCACTGAAATAAAACAGTCTCCTGTGCCAACTGTACATGCTCCTTTTCTGTATTTTCAGACTACTCTTTCTTGCATTCCTTGATCTCTTTAAGGGCAGATGCATTAAACTTGCCACAATTTAATTCTTTGCCACTAACTCCCTGTGGGTTCCACGACAAAAGCTATTAAGAGGAGAAAATAAAAAGTATGCAAGGCATATGAAAAGGGAGCATAGTAAGACAGAAGAAGGTGGTTCATAATAGTTTTTTTTCTGTATGAGTGGTAACTAATTTATTATATAACAGTCTGTACTCAATGATGGCATCTCTATAAGAGATCTCAGTCTTGTTCCAGATGCATGTATAAATCTGTTCAAGAGCATTTTAAATCAGAGTAAGTGATCCCTCTGTTTCAAGTAAAAAAATCCCAACACACACTAAGCAGCTCCTAAGACAACACAAGTTTTTTTGAATTTCTAAGCTCATTCTCTGACCATTGCAATGTGTTGTCCTAGTGAACAGATGGGGAAGCAAAAGAAATCCCTTGATTCTAGAGCACTGTTCCTTCATGAGTGTAAATGAGGAAATAATCATCCAAACCACAAGACAAAAAAAATTCAAGTTAGAAAGTTCAAATTCTTATAGTCTTCTTCTTTATAGATGACAGTAAGAGGATTCCCATTAGGGGTATAACCCATTCTGATATTTCTCTCATGAATGTTTTAAAAGAAAGCTTGTGAAATAAGGTTTTTCTTCTTGAGTCTTTGTAATCATCTTTGTGTTCACTGGTGTTCTCTCTACAGGATATCCTTATGTGGATATATCCAGCGGATACTAGTATTGCTCAAAACACTTAATCTTGTGTATTGTGTCTTAAGAAGGTAGATAATGTTATGGACATGGTAGCTCATCCTTTGAAAATACTTGCTTACATCTTGCTGAACTGGAATCTGACCAGTAAATATGTAACATGCTATGCTATATGACATAAATTTGTCAGATTCATCAGGATAAAATCTAGCAGCAGGAATTTTGCATCCAGAAAAGAAAGGGTTGAGGAGAGAGGCAACCAGTATATTTAACTTTGATTGCTGGTGGCTCATCAGACAGCTGCTCTTTCCTTGACTCTACTATTGCAAGTCTTTGCAGTACTAATTCAGCAAAGAGGTTGAGCTTCAAATGTTTTGGTATGTCTGGGATATTTTTTAATGACTGAAAAAATATTTTCACAAAAGCATGTGGACAAAATTAAATGTATTCCAAAAAAGATGAGTTATCCCCTGCCAGCTGCTCCCAATTTCTGCTCTTGTAGAGGGACCGGAAACCCAGGCTGATAAAGGAGTTCCAGAGTACATATTTCTACCATGACATAAGGCAAAGGTCCTCTAGAAGAAAAGGAACAATCTCCCTCCTTTTTTAAAGAGTCTCAACTTTGCATAAATACTTGTTTTGAAATGGTCTGCCAAAACTCCATTTAGCTGTAATTACCTCCCACAGCACGTCTGCTGAATTCATTACTAATTTTCAGTTATTCCTGTTTATTCATGATTACTATTCTTTCTTTCCCTGGCTATGCTGTTACTTTAAACCTCATGCTTTACTTGGAGACATAGGGTGTGGGGAATCATTAACCATCCTTCTCCACATACGGTGGACTGCATGTTTTAGAAGGGCACAGATTAAAGAGGCCCTGTGTGAAAACAAAGTGTGTTGCAGAGCTGGATGACATCCCATCAGGCAAATACGATTTTCTCCAGTTTCCTTACAGACAAACATCAATCCTGATCTAAGTCTCATGAGCGAAGGTTCATCAGAAGGAAGTCATAAATGCAAACAGCACCATGGACCTGAGGTGCTGTTCTACTGGAAACAACAGCATCATTATTGTACGTAGACAGTACAGAATGACTGCTATGGTAATTACAGGGAGCTAGGCCCTGGTGGCAGGGAAAAGCAAAAGGCCTCACCTGCTTGCTCATTTTGGGTACTGCCCAGCTCACCTCTCTAGAGCAGGCTGAGCTCAAAGTAATTTTGTCAAGATCCATAACTAAGCTCTTTCTCAGAGAGTTTCAAGCTGTATCTGTCAAATTGTGTTAGTAAGGACTTATCAGGGCTCTCCCTGCATAAATGGAACTTGTGATTAATAGCTTAAATGCTGATATTCACATATGTAGGTCATCATCTTTTTCTGTAGATGAAACCAAATAGAAAGAAAGAAAGAATGAAGGAAAGAAAGAAGAGCCAAGAAGGCAAAGTTGGACTTTTCTCCATACCTTAGCATCGTTTCCAGCATAGCTGAAAGCACAGGGCATTTGAAACAGCTCTGGAAGTAGGTACCCCAGCCAGGACAACTGAGTCCTGACAGCACTTGTACCTGGCAGACAGGCACCACAGCAGAACTATGCCAAGTCCTGCAGGGGTGCTGAAAGGTTCTGTCACTCTTTTTGAAATGGCAATCACCCATAGCTCTGATTTTCAAAACCTTAGTCAATAAACACCAGTTCTTCATTCTGTCATTCCACACAATGTGTGTGGTGGCATAATCAGAAAGGTGAGGGAAATGCTTTCAACTTACCCGAGGGTGGGCACTACACCATCTTCCCCCCACTGGTTCACTTGTTCTCCCTCACCATTAGCCCTGCCTCGTGTTCTGAGAGGGTTGAGCACAGGGCTCACATGAGACCAGCATGCAGCTTAACATACAATGTACAAACCCACTCACAAAGTACATCCCTGGCTTACAAGCAAGGGGCTGGGACACTACAGAGACATTGCACCACAGCAAAGAGCACACTGACAACCCAAAACTGAACTCACTCTTGCCTTCCAGTATGTTTTCCCGTCAATTCTTTTGCCTTGCAAGGACTAAAAATTATGGCTTTAATACTCTGAAAATGTTGGCAAAACTTTGTGTCCTCACCTAAATGCAATATGCACAGGACATTTAAAAAATAATAATTTAAAAAAATCAAATAATCAGGTAGAAGGTAGTACAAGAGCTTCCATGCACAGTCCAAGTACATAACATGGCCCAATAATTAGGTTGTAGTTTATTATCTCTCTATTTAAGAATTTCACAAGTTTTTCAAACAGGTGCATGGGTAAGGATGAGACTCAAGCAGGCAGGAGTTTCCTGTCAAACAGGTGCCCAGAGCAGTGGCAAATTCCAGGAGATGCTCAAGTTGCTCCAGAGACAAGTGCCATCACATACAGCACTAATGCCCCACCATCGTTTCACAAGTGAAATGAACTCTCCCTTGCACCTCCAGACAACCAACACCATGTGGTGTATTCAGATATCACTCCCCTACCCTGACAGAAATGTAACCACTGTTTAAGATATGGGACCCCAACAGCTTCTTGCCTTGAAGCCCTACCAAAACCAAGACCCCAGGTATTGGTAAGGGTGAAATAGTCAGGCAACTAATAGAGACTGTGACCAAACTGTGGACACTAGGACACTTGTTTTAGTAAGAAACAACACAAAAAGTACCATCAGCAGAGTGAAAACTCCTGGCCAAGCCTTAATTCTGTCATAAGTTTCAAATTATTTCAGCAGAAAGGACCACCTACCATCACCAGCTGAGCCCCCTTTTTGTGGGTGGGGGTTGATCCTGTATTATTACAGAGCCAAGGTGTTGACTGTCTTGCATCAGATCTGCATGGCTGAACTTCAACATAGACACTATAATCAAGCTTTAAAAAATGCTACCGTTTCAAGCTAGCCAGAACTTTTATTTGTTGACAGGATCAGTGCCATCTGTTTTGCTGGCTGACACTACTTTCCCCAGAACACTTCAGCTGTCACTTTGTATTTTACTCCTTTTGTAGAAGCTCATCTCCCATTTCTATTTTCAACTTTCACTTTTATGCAATGTTTTCAGACATAGTCCAAAAAATAAAAAGAACTGTGAGTTTATTCCTAGAAAGATAATTTCAGTATTAACTGAGCCATGGCTTGATGTTTAGAGCACACACTCACAGCTGGGTTTGTTTGTTTGCTTAAAACAAAAGAAAAGACAACTAAAATTTTGTAACTGATCTGACTAGTGCCATGCCTGATACTGAAAAAAATGTTTTGAGTGAACTTGCCTTTTAAACAACAAGTGCTTTTTATAGGCTGCTTTCCATGTTTCATTTCAACTGAAAATTTAAACTAGACCTGTCATTTGAATTTTCTGGCTGCTACATACACACTAACATTCCATCAAGTGTTTGCAAGGAAATTTAAATTTCCTCCAGATTTTACAATAACTTCCATTAGTTTAATTGAACTTTGTGGCCACTAGAGAACCAATACAAAAGGCAAAAGATCTCTTGAATTTCTGAACATGTTATTTATTACCACTTACCAACCAAAACTTCCAGCAGCATCTTTTGAAGGGTATCTGGTTGCACACCCTATCTACTGATACCCACTTTAAATTTATCTTTCTGCTGAATAGCAGGTATGAAACATGTCCCATAGGCAACTTAAAATGTGACCACAGGCAACGCTGAAAGCTGAAGGATCAGTGAAGGGCACACAAGAACAAGGAAAAGTGAAGACAGGGAAGTCCAGGGAAGTTCAAACTCAAACTGGTTGTGCACTGTCTCCCCACAGAGCGGAGATGTCGGAGCACCATTCTCCTTTTCAGACACAGGCTTGATACGCACAGCCACAAAACAGCAGCCAGGCTCCTGACAGGGCATGCAGAAACTGAAGACAGAAAGCTTAGAACAAAATAATGCAAGCTGTAAGGTGTGAATTAAATGGGAACTGTGAAAGGGCTAAAAATGTGCAGCTTGTGTAAGCCAAAGCAAATAATGCAGAAGACTTCCAGATATTTCTGGAAAGCTTAAGGAAAGAGGAGAGACTAGCTAGACCAATTCCACAAGTGAGAGGTCTAAATTATGAGATAGAGGATGAAATTTAAAAAAGAAACACGCTGGCTGAAACCCCTGGAAAAACTTCCTGACCTTGAGGTATTATTGGCCGCGGCATATCCCTGGTGGAGAAGGGAACTGCATGCCTGGAGAGGCCAGCAAACAGGGAGGCTGGAGGGAACCAGCACTCCCTGGCTTGAGGGAGACAACCTCATCTTGCAGGCCCTTTCCATTTCTGCACTTAAATCTTATTATACTGCTATCCTATTTTGGAAATATATGCCTATCTATTTCTTGTGTAGTTGAGAGATATTAAGTATGTGACTGCATATGAAAACTAATTAATTCCTGAGACTTAATTACAGAGGGAATATTCTACAGTACTAAAACTGTCAGTCAGCAAACAAAACAATATAATTGCTTTAAAATTACATACTTGATGGATGTCTTGTATCTTCTGTATAATATTAGAAAAAACTGCACCCTTTTTCATTTTGTTCCTTTGCTGAGAAAATAATTCTTTTTTTTTCCCCCAAATCATATAACTTATAACGGAGGGTACTGGAACAGTTCAATTAAGACTGTTCTTTTAAACAACAGATAACCCAAGTACAAGCCCTATATGGCTTTTTATTAATAAAATTATCTTCACAGTAGGTCAGGTCTTTTTACTTTAGCTTGTTATATTTTGCTTGTCAATCATACCTTGGAAAACAATACTGTTAAAGGGAAATTATGGTGAAACAATTACTTTTTCTTCCATATTTATCAAGCAAACTTACTTACAGGCAGTACTTCATCAAATAAGGTCCATTAATATTAACTATATAAATATATTTTGAAGATCAAGGGGAACAGAGCACCCAGCATGCTACAACAACTGATTTACCTTTGTCTTTTCACCAATAACATTTCTCTCCAGTTCAGCTATTTTTCTGTTTAGATGATCCAATATTTCCTTCTCTTTCAGCAGCTCTGTTGTTTCAGATTTCTGTTCCCCATCCAAAAGGGCACATTCCATATCCAACTAGGAACACAAAACATCTTTCAGAAGCAGTCCAGATTCAGAAAATATCTTGATACACATTATTTTCAGGGGAGAGGGGAATGAGCTGGCTCACAAGAGAGAAATATTTTTTAAAAAGAGGAGGGGGAAAAAAATAACCCCGTAAGTTTTTCTGCCACGAAAGTTACAAAGAGGTCACAAATTTGAGAAAAAGTAAAATTGCAACATAAAATACTGCAAAATAAGTCCAAACCAACTTTAGCTTGAAGATTCTTTTTTCCAAAACTTTTTGTTTTCTATCTCTTCTCTGTGCTTCCTCCTGTTATGATACTATCTCTGTGCCCAGGCTCCATAGGAAACTCTTCTGGAACAGCTGTTTCTTTCCTGTTGCTGATAATTGGAGCAGGCACAACCCAAATGCCTGGCCAGCTTAGCTTGCAACTGTGAGATTCCAGAAGTCAAGAGAGTGCCAACATACCCTTGCCACTGTAAAGCCAAGGAGGTTTGAAAGGAAGTTGTCTCACTTCCTTTCTCTTTAAACAGTCACAGGAGATACCACCATAAAACTCCCAAGTGACACAAGGTATTTGGATCAACTGAGCGACCATTAAACAAGCAAGATTGTTCCAATTCCACTTCAGAGTGTAATGGTTACAGCTGGGAAAGACTAATCCAAGCATCATAAGTAACCCCCAGCTGGGGAAAAATACCCTTCATAATAGGAGACTGCCAGGTTTGTGATTCTGGTGAAAAAGCACAGAATGTGAAGGCTACACACATCCACGAGTTCCCTATGTACTTGCTGAACCCACCAGACTTATGCTGTGTAAACACACGTAACAAGAAAGACACTGTAAACCAAAAACATATTTCATACCTCTCTTGAGGACTCATCCATCTGGTCATTTAAATCTTTGATCTTCTGCTCAAGTTCTTCCAAGTTATTCAGTATTACTATGCGCTCCTCCTCCAGTCGACCAAGCTCTTGCCTTCTCTGCTCTTCACTGGTGCATTCCGGTATCTGCAGTTGCACATCACAAGAGGTTCATTACAAAAAGAGGCAAACACTGTCTTTCTGCCCCCTTCCATATAGTTTTAATTTTAGGTAAGTATGGCATTGTTGGTTTTGAATCCATTACATATTTCCTATCTACTATATTGCTATTTCTATATTTAGGAGGTGTACAAGAGAAACAAACATGATACTTTACTTCCAGGCATTGGAAGTAAATACTATACTTAACAGTAAATACTATTCATTCCAAAGGAATTACTAAAACTTAACCTTTGAGAATACTTTACATGCTCTGCTATTTAGGTTGTAAAAATCCAATTTTTCCCTTATAAAAATAACAAAGACAGATGAAGATGCTTTTTATGTCAATTTCAGCTGTTCATTTAATAGAGGCCAGGAGGTAGGATACGACATTTTGTAACCAGCCATTAAGATGGGCGGCTTCTGTAAAATAAGGACAAAAGTTGGTTCCATCTCCCCAGGTAGCACTGAGGAAGTAGCACCCTTAATGTTCCTCTTTTCATTGTCATTTCCTTACCAGATACAAGATTAAACAAGAATTAAACAAGGTTATGAAGAAAATACCTGTGATCTTACACCATTGAACACTAGACCAAACAGTATTGAGTTTGAAATGCATTCCTCACATTCACCTGACCCCAGGGGTTTGCAATCCACTTCCTCCGGGAAAGCTGCTGGCTCATTACTCCCAACCAGGATTAGAGGTGGGCTGCGTGCAGGGCTTCACAGTCACCTCTGGGCCACACAGCCTTGCTCAAAAGAGGCTCAGCTAAGCTACTGAATGGCTACTCTGAGAGCAGGCATTTCATTCTGAACAAATCTGAGCTCAATATTTTAAAACAAGCTGTGCTTCATTAATGCAGTTGCTTGCTGCTGCTTTTCTCAGGGCTTAACAGAACCCCCTTTACAATGAATGAATGAATGGCATTCCTTGATTTAGCAATAGTAATCCTAGCAGGAAAGCCTCCTTTTGTCCAGTCTCCTGTTCGGATAATGCTGACATAACATCTTTGATTTCAACTTCCTAATAAGGATTTAAAATAGGATCTCTGACTTGCATGAAGAAAGCAACAAATGGGAAAGAAATGCAAGACCACTGCAACTTTTAAGTGAAATGTGTTACTACCTTTATAATGTGGAAAGACCAAGTCAAGCCATAATAGCATGTTTCCGTTCAACACAATTTCACACCAGAAGACTCAACAGATTTCCAGAGAGATAACCCTTTGGAAGTGAAAATGTGTTTCTATCACACGTCTCCCTTCTTCTACACACACACTTTTATTGACTCTCAAGTTGTGAGTGTAGCAGGAGTTAAATACAATTCACCCTAGGCATATAACCACACTGAAGATCATACTGTATGTAAATAACAGTAAATGGAAGAGACAAAGTATTTTGAAGGTGTGAGCTTTTATGGCTTTGCTTGGTCTCATTATGCTCCTGATTCCAGCTCTTGAATCCAGTCATTTAACACACTGCCTGCCGCTGGGATTTGCTGCACTGCTGCTCTGGCACAGCCTGGAGGAGGCTGCTGCTGCACTAGCAAGGAAATGGTTAGGAATGCTGTTAGCTCTTTTATTAAAGGACAATTTCCTTTCAGTAATGAAACAGCAGTGAGAAGCACACAGGAAAGGAGGTGCAGCTGATTAAAGGCGGCAGTTGGGTTGGAGGGGCAGGAGGCTTGCTGCCACTGCATCATCCCCAAGAGGCAACAGCTGATCTGGCAAGTGCCTCAAGTCCAACCCTGGGAAAGGAGATAGGACACTAAATTCAGCTCAGGCAACTACTCTTCACCTCCCATGTGAGTGTGAGAAAACATACTCCTCTTACAAGAGCCTTGGGTTGGGAGAAAACAGCAGAACATCCCTTCCCTCCTACATCTCAGCAGGATGCTAAGCAGGGTTCTGGAAACCTTTATTTTGGTAGCTGTAATTGTTCAAGCAAATCCTTCTCCCTTTGAAAATCTTAAAACTCTTCCTGAACTGTACATCCCACTAAAAAAAACAAACAAACCAACTTCCAGTACCATTAGTGTCCACAAGATATGAAATAATCATTTGCTGGCTGCTGCATTTTGCTGGCTGTATTTTCTACATTTGACGGTTTATAAAATGGTATGAGGTCTGAGATTAATTCTCATACCTAAGCCACCCTAATCGTGGCACCTGCAAGGACAGCCAACTCCTAGAGGAGGATTTCAAGCAGCAAAGCCTGGATTACACTGCCTCTTCCTAGAGAGCATTACCTTTGGTGTGATGCTTAGGTAGGATGACTCAGTGGTGTCCTTCAGGAAGCTGGGAGCAGCAAAAGGTGGCGACTTGGCGCTTTCATTGAAGTGCTCATCAGCTCTCAGCCCTCGAGAGGGCAGGTAGGCAGCAGTGCCACGGCTGTGGCTGCTCAGCTCCGAGAAATCCGAGTCGCTTGCAGATGATTTCAAGTGGCTTCTGAACCTCGTTTCCAGATTCATCTGGGAGTCTTCGAATACAGAATCCTCATCAGAGAGCTGAAGTTTTTCGAGTTCTTTGTTAATTTTTTGAACATCAGCAACTGTAGTAGCTGCAGCAGGGTCACTGTCAGATTTGGAGTATTCTGCACACAGATTGAGGATTGTCTCAAGCCGCTGTCGTTCCTAGTTCAAAAAAAGATAATACCACTGAGCGAGCTAAAATAAAGTCACATGTGAGCTAAAATAAAAATGAAGTTAAAGTTTGCTGGGCTTTTTTTGTTTTGTTTGGGTTGGGGTTTTGTTTGTTTGCTTTGGGTTTGGTTTTTTTGTTTTAGAGTGAGGGATTAAAGTCCCTGTAAAGTCCATCTACCACTTAGAGAGAAACAGATATACATAAATAAATTACAGTGCAAGATGAAGAATCAAAATTAATGTGGACGATTTTAAGAATAATAAAACTTTCTACATTGGAAAGATAAGTAAGCGTTAGGACATCTATTTAACTAGCTATTCATTTCTGTGAAACGTACTTTTAAATTTTTTATTGAGGTTTTTGTGTCCACACCCATTTGTATGTACACACGTCCAGTGATCTCACTAAGTAAATCACTAATTGTTCCGCTTCACACTTACACTATATTCCTACCAATCTGCAAAATATTGCACAGATTTTCCATGAACTCACCCATTTCTGACTTTTTTAGATTTTCCATTTTGTTAACTGTGATTCCTTCTTTTGAGAGAATTAATCCACATTTTGAAAAACGCAGTTTTAGGAGCATTAACGGAAAAAATAGGCATCACATCTAAAATACAACAGCTGTCAAATGCACAGAAGTGGAGCAAATATTTACTTAGCAGTTGACTCAAATTCCCTATGGATTCATACCAACATTTCAAACTTGAGACTCAGAGTAGCTGTGCCATTTTGACTTGATGTGCTTCAAGTTGTTATAAACATTTAATTTCTGAAGGACTTCTAGAGCTCTACAATACCTTTTATCAACTGTTAGCAAGCTATACTTGTTTTACTTTACTCTATGCATAGCTTCCTGTAACTTCTATTTCAGATGCATTTTTTTAACCTTTTCATTTTTAAGAGATAAAGCATTTATGTAATTTCATGTTACTTTTGTTAAAGAAAAAAGTTAAATTAAAAATTGCTTACCATAAGTCTATTGAAAATTTTTCTGGAAAAAAGACCGCTGTGAGAGTTCCATGCTTGGCATGAATACCTGCACTAAAGATCTAATTTCTGATTTCAAGGAAATCCTTTTACAGTAGTATTTAAAAAGAAAGCCAAAAAACCAACATCCTCAGCCTCCCTCCCCAAGAACCACTACAGACATATTCACTTTCCAAGCTTGACCTGGCATTACATTTGTAAAGAGGACTTGCACAGCAGCTACGTCTGCCAGCCCTAACACTTCCTATGCCCAACAGCAAGGGATAACAAGGATCAAGCAAAATAGGGCAGGCAGTGCACTGCCTCAGCTTTCCCTGCAGCAAGCCATTGAACTGTATGAAAATTTAACGCTGGTTACACACACCCAGCTTTTTATACAGCTACTGAGAGATTACCTGGTTGTACGCACTGCATGTGCACATCACCCGCAGTTAAGACCTCTGTTTCTGAGCTGGAGAACCCGTCTGAACCCACCCCTTTCCAAGCACTACCCAAACAAGAGAGCGCTGTGAGAGAGCAATTTTGCCTTTGGGTAGCTTATTTCCAGGTTCCCACTGCAGGTTTCCTTGGAATCCTTCTGTAATGAGATGAGCCGCTGAAATAACGGAGCCCGGGGCAGCAACTGCAAACTTCTGTTTTCCATGAAATAGGTCCAGCAGATTCTTAGACGTCCTTCAGCCCCAAACGGTTGACATAATTATAACTCTCCAAAGCCTTGTTCCCTCCTGGAAACCACTGCCAGACCCTAAGCCTCTTCCCTTACCCTTCCAACACCGCTATCCTTCCTCTTACTAAGTCTTTTGGCCAGGCAGCCCAATTCCTGAAGCCCTGTGCAAGTGCTGGCTGGGACAGCCGGTAATTTTGCAGCTCTCCCTGTTGTGACGGCATCGGGCCTCTCGTAATGGTTATAGACGGGAAACATGGACATCAGGACACGAGGTCCCATCCCTCCTGCAACAACAGGCTGTATCAGGTTACCCCACGCCAGGCTTCCATCCCTTGGGTAATAATAGGAAATGGCAAATTTCAGCATGGCCACTGCTCATTCCAGCCTAAATGCTCAGGTGAGGGGCTCTGGCTGCCAACCAAAAGGGATTCTTTTTTTCCCCCCTCAAGTTTCAGATGCTCAGGAAAAGCCTAAAAATTGCTTGAAAACCAGTCTTCAAGAAATTCCTGATGAGCTTTCAGACAGATTACAGAAATACTGATATCTCTCACTTCTATTTTGACATGTGCTGAGAGGCTTATGGACAGGAAGCTCTGTGGTTATTTTATACACTCTATTCTCATCATTTCATCTCAGCCAGCTCATTCAAGCTCCAGCACACCTGCATGTAACTGTTTCCAGCATAAATTTCTCAGTAAAGAAGCAAGCTAGGAAACCACCCTTGCAATGAAAACCACAAAATGAGTAGAACATGGAAAATCCAGTCAATAATTTTGCAAGAAATACCCAAGTTATTTGTGAACTGAACACAACAGAGGGGAAAAAAAAGGTATGTCAAAAGCAGGAAATGGGTTTAAAATTGTCTCTGGTGGGAGGGAGGGATGCTGAATCAAGCCTTGTAAGCGTGTCAGTGTCTTTCCCCATAAAATGTCCTTTCTAACAGATTAAAACATCTCTGTGTATTTTCTGTCGTTCTCTTCCCTGCTACAAAGAGGGATAACGGGTCTTGTGAACTTTCTGCCTGAGCAGCTTCACTACTCCCGGCTTTGAGAAAGCTACACATAACCTATGACTGGCTGAAAATTTAAGTGCTGAAGGACAAGGGTGGGGTAAGGAGATAACAACCTTTTTCAGCTACTGATTATCAATATTAAGAGACACCCCTGGTACACTATAAAAAAATTTCCAAAATAGCAGAGATAAATATCCCACTTTTTTAACAGCAACCACGTGGTGATTCCTAGATTTGTTCATCTGCTACAAATCATGTTTATGAATTTTAAAAATGCGTAAAGGTGATGCTATATCTGGATATCAAGGCAAGCCTTGGTTAATCAGCTGTGAAAAACAGGAAGCTTTTCAGGTAAATTCCATTAGGATCTGGATAACCTCACATTTCATTAAAAATACACATGCAGTCTATCCCTTGTGACAAAGACTAATATGAATTATGGCTAGTCTGTGCAGACAGGTTCCCTTTGCCTGAAGAGGCTGTTGCACTTTTCAGCTGACAAAAAACAGGACTTTCCTACTGTTGCTCAGACAGACAAACCACCACCTTCTCAAAAAAAGCTGGGAGCAGACGACAGTCAAAAAGGAGGGTGGGAAAAGAGACAGAGGCTGGGGAAGAGAGCTGCAGAAGTCCCCAGAACTTTCCTTCTTACAAGTACATTCACTACCTCATGGACAAGAGGCAGGAAAAAGCTTTCTCTTTCTTCCCTACATTTCTAAGGAGTTTATTTCAAAGATAAACTTGAACTGGGGCTGAGAACAGTTCACCAACTGTTCTTTCCCGTCCCTCCAGTTTGCACCAGTTTCTCACTCCAGACTAGTTTTTCTTCTCATTTCCAGTCCTTGTTTTGCTATGGTTAGTGCTTCAGCTCCGAGGTTACCACCAGCAGCACAGCTTTCAGAAGCAGCGCCTGTATTTCATGTCCCTCTCTCGGAGGCAGCTCTGACAGCAGAGACACCTGCACAGAGAAGCAGCGTGGAGAGGCCCAGGTCACAGCAGAGTGTGCCTCATCCTCTCCTTCCCACAGCAGGCACAGGAGAAGCGGGCTGGTAAAAGCAGGAGGGAGCCGTGGCACAGAGTAGAGACAGTCTGCAGGGAGGAGCTGAGCAGGTGACTTTCTGAGAATTAGCTCCTGTACCTGAGGCATGTATTCCGCTCCTGAGGGAATGCCCCTGGCTGACAAAATAACAGCGTTGTTCAGCCCTTTTGTCCCTATTGTACCTATGCAGATGCTCTTTTTCGAACCACACTGAGGGCAGGAGCCTGAAAACCAGAGTTCCAGCATAGTACTTAAGTTCTGTAAATGAGAACAGGTCTCCTGTAATTGATTTCTTCCTGGATCATAGTGTTAATTTGCATAACATATGTATATATGCAAAAATTAAGCATATGTAATGCAGATTTTGGCTTATTAAAGACCCCACAGAAATGTTTTACAACACAATTGAAACTGAATGTTCCTGAAAAGTTATGGAGTCATCAATATTAGTTATATTCTGCAGGGGATTTATCCTATTATACAGCACTTGTTCAATTACAAAACTAAATGATGTTAAGTAGCTATTCTGTAACACACTAGAGACGGTCAAATACTAGTGGTGGGAAAAATTACCTTGAAGCTAGCCTTTGTCTGCTTGGCTGGGGCTCTTTTAAGAGCTAATCACTTACAGTTTTACATACAGCTTGGGTACTTTATGCTTAAAGGGTCTATAAAAAAGCACAGTGCCAATATAGATTTATAAAACATGTATATGAGGCTTTCCACAAGTCATATGAAGATTTACATAAGCTCTATTAAACATGATTTTAAAGTAGTACCATCTTAAAAACTCCAAAATAGTTTAATTTCATTTTCCCTTCACATAAGCACATCTTACTAAATTGGAAGGCATCAATGCAAACTTGGCACAGGGATATTCTGTATTATTCCCTACTTCCGAACAAACTAATGAAATTCAGTGCTCTTCTGATTGCGACAAAGTGGACTATGGAATAAGACCCTTGAATTTTATTACTGCTTATTCAGGCATTGATAAATTTAAATCTCTCCCAGTACAAATCCTGGATCTAGTAAAACTTCATTAACAAGTGTATGTTTACAGATCCCTACAGACAGCTGGGCTATGAAAGGCATCAGGAACCTACTGCACATGTAATTTTTAGGTACCTACCACCATCTAGAGGAAATACACTGTACTGCCTAAAAACCAGCACTAAAAACTTTAGTGCTATTTAAACAAGCAGTTATTGAAGAAAACAGATGGCCCTTAGTATCTACCCAACTATGTTGCCTGTGCTGTTCCACTCCCTACCACCCCATGGTCTGAAGATAAAGGCCCCTGTTTAGTTCCAGCAGCTACCACAACTGGGGTTTCATCTCAGATAGGAAAAAAAGAGTGAGATTTTCTGTTTAAATAATAATTTAAAAAAAAATAGCTAGCTGAATTGCATTGAACATTATTAGATCACAGCGATAACCTTTTTCCTTGTTTATAAGGCTCCTGGGCTAGTGTCAGCAATAGCTACTCTGACTTCTACTTGTGTCCAGCTTGTATAAACACCCCTGTGCCAGGATGCAATGTCCGGTCAGCTGGGCTGGAGAGGAAGCAGACACAGGTCGCGACCCTGCTGCCTGTGCCAGGAGCAGCCCTGTGCTGTCCCACCTGCTCCCACAGCCCATGGGCCCCTAGCACTAATGCCAGAGGGATGGCAGGAATGAGAATGCCAGTTCCTCCTGCTCTTCAAGTCACAAAGGAACAGGCTGGCAAAGCAGAAGTGGCACCAGTATTCAGCAAGTTTATGTGAACCCAGCCAGAGACAACAGATCTAAAGAAATAGATATGGAAAAACACCAAATCCTACACAAGTACATATGTGTCTTTTCTATTCGGTGCACATGAGCAAATTAAAACTTGGACTTTTAAATAATTTTTAAAAACACCAACCTGCATATTTTTACTATTTGTACTTTGTTTTTTCATCTCTGGTTATTTCTTCGGGCAATGACAGCAGATCATTTGTTTTCATATGCAGGCTGCAGCAGCAGCTCTAAATGCAAACTTCTAGAGGAGCCTGTGACACTTAAAAGCAACTTAAACACAAGTAAAACTCATAGAATAATTTATATGGAAAAGAAAGAGTAAACAAGTGAAAGTAAACAGAAGAGTTCAAGGGCAGACACTAGGTCAAACTGCAATGAGTGCACAGATTTTACTACCAAAACAAATCCGGAAGTGAGTATAAGCTATCAAATAGAAGATGCTCAAGCCACTCTGTGCCAGCAGAATAGCCACAGGGGCAGTGCTGGTGTGAAGAAAGATACTCTCCACTTCTTATCTGGGCCATAGAGCACTCTAGTCCTCTAAAAAAGGGAGTCATTTTTCTGATGAAGTTATTTAAGCAGTCCTACACTGTTCTTCTACCTACTGTGCTTCAAAAACCCAGTATGGAAAATTCTGACCCTTGTGCACAGAGACTCTACATTTCCCCTGCCATTTACCTATCAGCCACTCAAGTTGAGTACACTTAGTTTTTACACAGCATTGAAAGCTCAGAGCACACAGTTTTGATACCCATGACTGCTTCTTTAGTTGGGGTTTTTTATTCACACTTTCGCCCATCCTGTAAAAAAGAGAGACCTGGGCAGACATGGATCCTGTGCCCGTGTCAGTACATAAGGGCAAACAAAACTGTTCTTTGGAAGCTCTGGCTGGATGTATCAAGACCCTATTTGGACAGATCGTTGACTATCCTTTGGACAGGGATCCATACAGAATGACAAAATAAAATAACACCAGAACAGGACAGGCCCTAATATACAAAGAATTGATGTGTGTATTTATATATATATATGTATGTTTCTACTTCTCAGAGATCTAGAAACCTGTTTATAGCATTTTTCAGACTCTCAAACCATTGGAAGGAGGCACTGCCCTGATATTTCACTCTTCTACGAGATAGCTCTAGCAAACGGAGAATGAAGGTATGGAGCAGTATCTTGAGCATCAGATCAATTCAATCAGGAGGAAATTCCTTCATGTTCAAATTATATGCAACACAGAAAAAATCATCTTTTTTTCAAAAACGTTGGAAAAACAATACGCAAATTATCTGTTTAAAGAATTGGGACTTGAAGGAAGTATTGTTCAGCAAGAGGAAATATTGAGGGGTGGGAATGTAGCCATTTCATCCAGTTATAAAACCAGAACCATTATCAGCATCACTGAATACTGAAACAACCCAGTATCTTTCATCCCTCACCACAAATAATAATGATAATAAAAAAAAGGCTGTTCTCTTTGAAATACAAATACGTTGCTTTTATGACTGATTATCTCAGGTTTTACAGCATGACTGCCTGCAAAACCTTCTGATAAGAAGCAAGGAAGCAATCGCCACTCTGCACACACCACACACCAGGACTAGGGAGAAGATTACTGAAAGAAGCAGAGGAATGGCAGGACAAAGGCAGCAAGAAGAAGGAGAAACAACATTTCTGCTGATGTTTCCCACAACCTTTTTCCTGAGCCACCCAGCCATTTTCACTCACAGCTGGTCCTTCTTGCCCTGGGAAGCCCAGTCCCTGCTCCCAAGAAGCTGCAGCCAGCAGAAGTTTTGGGGAGCAAAGCAGGGCAGAGGTGCCCATGCCCTGTCACTCACGGAGTGGGGAGGGGACAGTTCCTGCCCCCCTCTCACACCTGAGCCTCGACACTACAGCCTTCAAGCAGGCAAAGACAAACTTTTTCACATCTTGCAAACAACTGCATGTATCTTATAAACTACAGTGATCAGTGGACTGGGGGGAAAAGACAGACTCCTGTCTGTGTAACAGGCTCCCCACCAACTTGCATCAAGACCATAGGTGAGATGGGGGTGTGGGGAGACAGCTCACTGGGTTACAATTCTTTAGCCTGAACCTGCTCACTCGTACGATTTGAGATGGGAATGGTGGCCCTGCACAGGCATCAGGGCATTGCTAGTGGTCATTGACAGGCATTCCCAGATTCCCGCTACCCCTGCATCCATCCTTCCCACAGCTTTTCACCCCCAGCCTGCCTGGGAAGTGAATTCTCCTGCAGGCTTGCTGTCTGTATGTAAACTAGACAGGTTTAGGAGTATCCTATTGCCATTTTGCTCAAATTCATAACATGTGAATTAAGGCACGCAAATGTAAAGTTAATGTCTCAAATTTAAGACTCAGGAGTACCAACTGGCCCATCTAATGACCTCTGTTTCTACATGGATGATAAAACATGAATGCATTTTAACAGAGTCAGAGAGTCTCAAAGCCACTCTGAAAACCCTTTGGAAGAATTGCTGTGTTCTTCCAGAGACAGTTTCAATACAAAACTGTTTCAAACATCTCTATGGGTTCTGAAGACCTTTTTACTTTTCCCATGCACAAGTTGTTTCAGTAAGACATAAATTACATTTTACTACCTATATAATCCCAAACTGAGGCAGTATGCACTGCTTTACATTGACTGAGACAAAGAGAAAAACTGCCCCCCTCTGCTACTCTCCATCTTGGGAGGGGGAGAAGCAAGGAGGCCTGTATTTTAATGAACATGCTCAGAAGGAAAAAATGAAAACTAAGCAGAAAAACCTCTGCTGATGGTTGTTTAGCCCACACCAATGTATACCTGATTCTGCAGAACACAAGGCTGAGCAGTTTAGAGCAGAATCTCTTTTTGTTTGCCCGCTTACCACGAAACAGTGCCACCATCTAAAACAAAAAGTCCTGGATCCCTGCAGTGTAATTTGTGGTTTTATGTACGTAGACATTGTAACAGAACCCACAGGATAACTAAACACAATTTACATGGGTTCCAACATTTTTTCAGGATGGCTGAGTGGTACCATCTATCCAAGCAGCAGGCTAAGTAAGGGTTAGCTTTCTGGACTGTGATAATAAATAAGGCATCTGCTGCAGGCTGCATTTGAATTTCAAAACAGAGCAGCTTATTCCTTGCCGTACCTCTCTGACGGCTAGACCTGGGATGGGTATTTTGCAAATGCTAAATGTCACAGATAACTAAGAGAAAGAGAAAAAATTACCAGACGTTCCATCTCCTGCTCTCGAAGTCGCTCTTCTCTCTGCCTCCTGTGATAGTCCATGAGGTCTTCCCTTCCTGAAATTGAGCTAATGCTGTTCTTCCGCTCTCGCATGGACATTTGCAGAGAATTTGGTGTCTGTCTGTAACTTTCCAGATCTGGGTCATCAAGTTCCATTGAACTGGCGGAAAGGTTTCTTCGGAGAGAGAATGACCTCTCAAAATCCACTGGGGAGAAAGAACTACTGGGACTTGTTCCTGAGAGTCCAAGTCTATCAAAGTCATCAGGGAGATATGGGGAAGAAGGTGCTAAAAGCATCTTTTTAGCAATTCGAGGGCTTGCAGGAACGCTAAGAGTTGAACTGACATAGGGATTACTCCCAGAGACAGAGTTTGCATGTGGTGAGACCCCTGAGCTGCAAGAAGAAAAATTCAGGTAATTATCAGCATCGAAAGCATTCTGAGGTAGATCTTTTTCTCCAAGTTTTTTCCTTTTACTATTACCCAGTGAGCTTCTGGGGGGCAAACTTAATGGCACCAGCTGGTTTTCTGTTGATTTATAAAGTCTGGGTAGGGAACGGCTGTACATTCCCATATGACTTAGAGATCCACCAGAGTATTTCCTAGGCCGTGAACCCAGAGTTTCCACCATCACATCTTTGTACTTAACTGGCTTTATGTGAAGGGCCAGACTGTTTTCAGCATTCATTCTCCTGCCTTGCTTTGGGCTGGAAGGCATGCTGGCTGCCCCAGAATTGCTACCAGGTGAAAGCACCAGCTCGTTCCCCGAGCTTCCATTCCACATAGTCAGGAGAGAGCCTGAGATCTTCTTTGACTCCAGCATTCCTGGGAAGTATATGTTGTCATAAGATTTATTTCTCTGACTGTACTTTGAGTAGTTAAACTTATCCATGTGTCCAAAGGATTTTTCATTTTCTCTGCTGGCATGAATATCAAAATCTGTCCTCCCTGAACTATATCCACTGAGGGATGAAGACATGCCTGATATAGAACCCAAATGCTTTACAGAGATGCTTTTATCTGGAAGATATGGGCTTTCACAGGGGAACTGCTTGCCTCCTTGAATTTTGTTAATAGAGTGTGTATTTTTAACACTGGAGGAAGGATTAGGTTTAATTGGCATAGGTTGTGAAAGGGTTAAATAAGAGCCAGCATAGTCCCCATTTGTTTTAAATTTAAGAGTTGATGAATATTTCTTCGTGTTGAGGTTTTCCATAATATCCTGGAGACCATTTTCAAGGGAATTTGCCACAGAACCCTTTCCCAAACCAGCATTTTGTAATTCCATCTGTTTTTGTGAGTGGCTATAGTCTGCCATAATCTTACTGGAATCTGTAAAGAAGACAAAACAAGGAAAAAAATTTAGCAAGTAAGTAGTCTCTTGCACATGTATGCCTGCAAAATAATGTGAAAACTTTTTGCAGTAATTACTGTGCTTGCAATAACTATGTCTCAGATCACTAAGCAAAGGAAGAGATGCACAATTTTCCCATCTGTTTCTGCAAAAGATGGGAGACTGAAAAAGACGGGGTAGAGGCACAAAACCATACCAAAGTCAGCAACATAGCTGGAAAGAGGCTAGACTCTTTTTTTGCTGTCCTATCCATTGCAGGAGCCTGTGGTTCAGCCTTTATAATCCTGAGCCTCTTAAGATATCCATGAGGTAAGGAAGAATTATTGTCCTGATGTTTTACAGCTGAGGAACTGAGGTACAGGGAGAATATGCAACGCAGACAGCAGAGTAAAGAACCCAACTCAGGTCTCCCAGGGCCAAAGACGTAAGATACTGCTCTGGATCACCTCTCCTTTAATTTGTGCAGCTAGTGCATCTGAGCCCTGATATACTAGTGAGCTCAATTTAAAGCTCACGAGTTTGTCACCTTTCTGCTTACTCTGTGGATTGTCCTGCAAAGCTTAATGGGAAGGCACGTTTTTCAAGGTGTTTCAGCTCATTGCTCTAAAAATACAAAGCTGTAACTACATCTGCCAAGAGCACGTTGGTTAAAAGATAACCTTAAGGAAGTAGAATGCTAGACTGCATGACTCCATTCAAAACAACAAAACCACGTAACTATTAAAAATACTGATGGGGGTGAAAGTTACAGATCCTAATGGTTGTTCAGAAATCTAATTTATACTCAGGAAGAGGGCACAGACCAAAAAAGCCTTTGCTGTAGTGGGTGTTATTGTTCAACAACATGTCGAGCTCTAGCCTACAGTTCTGCGCTCCACTTTGCCAAAAGCAAAGAAAGCAATTCAGCTCCTGACAGTGCCAGTTCCTGCAGGAGTTAAACAGGACCCCCAGCAGGCTTACACTTAGGTCTCAGCTGATGTAGAAATGACACCATTAACATTTACAGCAGCTCCTGGGATGTGCTAGTCTACATTCTGAACTAATAAAGCACTTCTGAGTGTCAGTTCCTGCAGTGCCAGCAAGTGTTGTTTCTGAAAATAAGGGCCAAATCTTGGATTTACTCTTGGCTCAGTCACATTTCACCTGTGACTTCAGCTTCCTCATGAGAAGCTGAACTTCAGCTTCTCACTCGGTGGGAAAACCTAATGTGTAAAGTGCCCTTAAAGTCCTTGGAGGCAATACTTTGGTCCTCTCCCAAGCATGGCTTCGGGCAACTGTATGAACCAAGAGACAGAATTTGGGATTCCTGTCCGCCACCAGAGCTCATGTGACCTGGTCTCACTGAGAATCACTAGGTTCACATCTTGTGGAAGGTGGCAATGCATTCTTCACAAGGGTCCTGGTCTCCGGGGCCTTCCTTGCTAAGAAGGCAAAACGCCATGGAATTCACCACTGTCCAGAGCATCACCAGTCCTCTGCTGCACAGGCTTCCTCTGCGGAATCCAGGTGTGCAAAAACAGGTTCTCCTCGATTAGTAAGGGAAAAAACAAAAGTTTAGGAACAAAGGTAACAATCATTACTAATGGAATTGAGTAGGCAGAAGATAAAAGGAGCCAGCATTAGGGGACACAAATGCAAAAATCAAAGTAAAATAGAACACCTTCTTGGCCATAGTGGACTGGGCTAAGCAGTTGTTAATTACAAGCTCTGTTAATGGCCAAAAACATTAAATTGCACCTTCAAAACTAAATCTCAAGTCTGCCTCTACACAAAACGAAATGTTTTTATGCTGGCTGTAATGATGGGATTTGTATTATATTTATCATTTTAACACACTTATGATGATGATACAACTATCTAAGTTGCCTTTGAACCACTGAGTTCACAGAGTTCTCCATCACACCACCACCACTTTGAGTAAAATTGCAGCTTTCTGTATTGTGATATTTTACTTGACATTTTTTAGCTAATTTTGTAAATTTTGATAACAGCGATGATGCAGTTCAAATGAACAGAAGGATAAATGTGACTCAAATTCAAAAGAACTCTTGTCAGGACAAGACAATATCATCTGGAGAAATCAAGCATTCATCATATTAGTGGTGTTTTAAGGAAGAAGAGTAAGATGTAGAAGTTATTTAAGAGACCAGATGGAAAGCACAGTGTATATGCCTTTTATACTTAACCTTCCATTGTGGAACAGACCCTAATTTCCATCTCAGTCTCTCTTTCTCCTCCCCTCCTCCAAATCTTTCTTAAAACTGAAATCTAATCTCATATGAAAATTGTACTGTCCAAACCTTAATTAACACAGCTAAGTTCAAATATTTTTGCATAAATTTCACTGGCTCCTCTATAAATAGCTTGGCAGACACATTAATGGGACATTAATAATTGTTCATTACTCCCTTGCAACAGCAGTAGGGCACATTTAATCCTACAAAGACTGGATGCTTTTGCCAAAAAACAAGTTAGCTCATGGAAACTTTCATGCCTGTTCACCACAGCAGTGAAGGGTTCACTGTATTTGAAATCCAAACAAGTACAGTAAGAAAAGGTCACAATACCTTCATGTTCACTCCCATTCAGCTTTTCTCTACTATCCCTTGTGCCAGTTCTTCTGTGCTTTTGTTTCCAGCACCACAGTGCCCGCAAACATATAGTTAAATCCCAACTGGACGACAGCACATGTTTAAATAAACCATAGCTGCTTCCCACCAAGCAGATCTTGTTTGTTTTGTTTATTTCTAGGGTAATGTTTGAGCAGAAACTTGACAGATATGCCAGGATGTGTTACACATCCTGGCTGATGCTGTCTTTACATGCAGCTATAGAGACTGAGGATGGGAGCTTCAGCTCGTGATGTGCCCTGAACCCATCCTGCATCCAGGTCAGCCCCAGCTTTCACACTCAGCACAAGGGTCCTCTGTTTAGCAAAGTATTTGCTGCCTGGAGCTACAGAAGGAAATTCTTCCTTTTTTAAATTTTTATTATTTTTTTCCCCCTTCATTCCATTTCTTCCTTTCCTGAGTTGTTTAGCTGGGGGTCACTGATATCTGTTCCAGACAGGCATTAAAGTGATGGGGGAGGGCTGGCTGTCTGCAGCATATCCAGCTGTGGCCTTGTTCTGCCTGGTAAATGGAGTTAGACATGGAATAAGAACAGAGCACTGATCTTATCCATGTGTCAGGAGAATTAAAGGGCCAAAAGCAATTAGAAATTCTGCAAGATCTCAGTGCATTACAAACAAACTTCATTTTAATTGATTACCTGATCCAGCATTCTGGAAGGAGGACAGGTTACTTCTGTTTGGCATCATATTTCTCTTCTACAGGATGGTTAAAATGACACTAATTTGAGTGAACCAGATAAACTTTGACCTGCAAATAAAGTGAAAAAAGAAAAAAAAAACCACACTGTGTTAAGAAGTGTATTTTGGGAACATATTTTGAGTGCATAATATAAAACACAACTGGTTTTTCTTATGGTAAAATTTCCAGAGACAACTCAAAAAGAAATATGTTAAAAAATATTTGGAAAGGACACTCCATCTTTAATGTGGAGATTGTGAAAAAAAAAATGCCAAACTTGTCTGCAGTTGGTTGATCAGTTTAAAAGTACATATAATTTGTTTTGATAACCAGCCAGTATCTATGTATGACTCTGTCCCGACTCTGTACAGGCTCTGTACTAGTTTTGTCTGTGATCCTGTGGCTTCCTTAAGAAATGACTAACAAGGTTGTACTTTGCTATGAAGACTTCATTTTGAAAGCCCAAGTTTCATAGCCCAGGTTCAGCCCACACAACACCAGCATCCTGCAATCATGACTAAACCTATGCAAAACCAGGTATGTGATCCAAAATGCACAAAATGTTTTGGCATGCAATGATTTCTGAGTTTCCAGAGAAGCCAGACTAGGAATGCAAACGGATTCCTGAAAGCTTATTTAAGATGAAATTAAAAATTGATATGGCTTCAAGAGAGACTTGGTTTAAAAGAAATGCCAAAATTAAATCCCAGCCACTAAAAACTAAATCCAACTAGAAGACCTCTAGTGAGTTGCTCTATTAAAAGATTTATTTTTTTTATATACATCTGTTTTTCAAGGTTGACAAAAAAATTTTTAAAAATTGCATCAGGTGACAAAATTAATGGCGACCATCTGTAGGTCCTCTGGGCTTAGCTCTGGACAAGCAAATAGAAACGTGTCAAAAAAACAAGTGAAGAATGAAGACAGATGTCTGGGGCTGTCTAGAGACAAGCCACCTATTTAATTAACTGCAGTCATCACAGCCCCAAGGTTCCAGGTCTGTGGTGCACAGACTTTCCGTGCCATGCTTTTTCATGTTATTCTCCTGGGATGACAGCCCTGAGAGAAGAGAGCTGGCTGCTGATCCTTGCAGAGGGAGGCTCCTTCACCCTGACGTCTGGCTTCTGCTTCACCTGCTCCCTGCAAGCTGCTCTCCCAAGGGGGGGCCAGTCCCTGTCCTTTCACTCTGTTCTCCCAGGAATCCCCCTGTGCTGGCCTCACTTTGCAATGCTTTTTCTT
The DNA here is from genome assembly GCA_013389985.1 of Dryoscopus gambensis. Classification (NCBI taxonomy): domain Eukaryota; kingdom Metazoa; phylum Chordata; class Aves; order Passeriformes; family Malaconotidae; genus Dryoscopus; species Dryoscopus gambensis. The sequence goes on along the minus strand of WEIT01019379.1, from coordinate 70,530 downwards.
TCTCTGTAGAGGTCATTTCTCAGTCCCAAGGAAAGTTTCAAACCCACCGGGCACATTCTGCCCCTCACAGCAAGATGTAGCTTCTTCCAAGATCACATAACCCACCGTTCCCCGAAATGACCCTACTCTCCAAGAAGCCAGGGTAAGGAGGGAGACCCCTCAGAGCGCTGCAGCTCCTGAGGGGACTTACCCACATGTCCAGCCTCTCCAGCAGAACAGGACTGAAATTCTCCAGAGTAGCTGACGGGAAAGAACCTGGGCAGCAGAGAGCTTTTCAACCCAATTTTCATCCTCAACAGGTTATTTTATTGACAGGAAACATTTACCATCCTTTTAACCTCATTTGTCTTCCAACCCATGGACAGACCCCTTCCCTAATTCCTTCCAGCTTGCCTCAGATCCTCCAAACTCAAAGCCTGCATACCATCCCAGGCACCCAGCTTTGCTGGAGCAGGGCTGGGAGCTGCCCATGGACCCCTGGCACAGCTGCAGCTACAGGCAGCAGACACCAGCAAGAGGTGACAGCAGCTCTCCCACTTGTCTGCAGACCAAACGCAGAACGATCAGGACACAAATCCAGTTAATACTGCCACTATGCTGACACCTTGGCGTATTGCTTTTGTCATCTCTATTAAAAACACTGCATTTTGTGCCCAGAGGTCCCCAGAAAAGAACCAAAAATTTAACTTTTCAGGCTATGTTCAACTTGACACAGAAAACTAGCGACACTCAACATTTCACATTTGGCTGCAACAAAGATGTCACTGCATCACTGAACAGAAAAACCAAACATGGACAACTTGGAATTAGAAGACAGAACAAAGGGTTGGTTAAAAAGACAGGAAGATTCATTGCATTTCCCATGTCTCTAACATTGCTGCTTTATGGTTAAGATCACCAAAAACCCCATCCTTTCTATCTCGTGAGATGACAGCTACCACTTAATCAATGTGACAAACATTAAGGAGAGCACAGCTGAAAGGGAAGGGATTCTATGCAAAAAAAAATTTCAATCTTGACTCAATTTGGTGAATACCTGGGTTTGCTAATAACCTTTTTTAAGGTTAAATATTTATATGGTTTCATTTCAGGCTTGAGAACTCATTACACATCTCTCCTCCTAAAGGATGAGAGATCAGAGAAGTCATCACTCAGTAATAATTGGAATTGAAGGGGAGAAGAAGTTTTTAAAAACCTTTCAACTGTGGGCAAAATCAAGAAACAATTGATGAATTAATGAGCTAAGGTAACAAACAGCCCAAAATCCACAGTATATGTGCTCTTATGAAACCATATTCTTTCAGATGAGGTTATGCAGGGCCTCCAGCAAGGCTGACTCTCGTTACAGAGCACATGCACGCTCTGCCTTGTCTGGAACAAAGCAAAATGATTTCATCTGGGATTTATAAAGTCATCTGAAGTGAATGTATACAGCATTACCAATCATGTTTCATCTCTACAGTGCCCAGGCCAAATTAAGTTTTGTTTCACTAACGACCAGAAGAAACAGTGATTCACAACTCAAGAGTGAGTCAAACAAAGGATTCCAATTCTAAGATATTATAACACTGGGTGGCTTTACAGTAAGCATTCCTTTCCCTTGTGCAGTGTTTTAACTCCAGCTGGCAACTCAGCCCCCCCAGCTGCTTGTTAACTCTCATTCAGGATGGGGAAGAGAAAATCAAAAAAGAGGGAAAACATGTATTAAGTTAATGACAGTTTAATAGATAAAGCAAAAGTCATGCACAGAGCAAAGCAAAATAAGAAATTAAACCCCTAGGAAAGCAGGGTTCCACCACTCCGAATGTTCGACGCCCTTTTTCCTTCTTCTCCCAGCTTTGTATGCTGATTATGACACCATATGATGTGGGATATCCCTTGGGCCAGTTGTCCCAGCTGTGTCCCCTCTGAACTTCTCATGCCCCTCCAGCCTTCTCACTGGTGTGGCATAAGACAGTGAACAGTCCTTGACCCAACAGAAACACTACATAGCAACAATTAAAAACATTAGTGTGTTATCAACATTATTCTTGTACTAAATCCAAAACACAACGCTGTAACAGCTACCAGGAAGAAATGAACTGTATCCCAGCCAAAACCAGGACACTTCAGTGTAGGAGCCAAAAGCTGCAGCTCAACCAAGCCACAAGTACACTACCTGTGTACACAGCACTTCCCAGCATTTCATCCACATACTTAGGGTGAAGTTTTCCCAGCACATAAGCTTCTCACCTCTTCTTTACTTCTGCCTGGGCTGATACCCATCTCCCTTTAGCAGAGCCTGCTCTGGCACCCACTTTTCTCTTACATTACCAATCAAGTGGGTTGCAGTGCCTCAGGCATCGCTAAGGCGCGTCTCTGACTGAAAATAAACAGTTTTAAACAAAACTCTCAAACTTGGCCATCTATCTTTTAAGGCTTTTCTGCTCTTCATTGTTTTTTTCATTTTCAGTTTCTCAGTGAACATTAACAGTGGCTCCCTGCAGCTCCTGGCACTTCTACTATCTCTGACATTTCTCTTCAGAAACTCCTACAGCAGTGAATTGCCACTCTTGGATTCCAAAACAGACGAAACCCCAACTGATGGAGGGTGAGGACAAAAGCCCATCATTGGCACCGTCTGCACATCATTAGAGTTTCATTTGTTCTGCAACAAGATCTTCAAATGATTAGAGTCTGTTTCAACCATTCCAATAAAACACACACTGTTTTGGCAACAAGAAGGCCTCTTGAATTTTCACACTGAACAAAATTTGGTGAATGAGTGCTGATGGCTTCAGTGCCTGGAGATTTCATTTTCCCACAATATAGCATGCCTACGTGCATAGACCGACTGTTCCATTACCAAGCTGATTTACCTTTTTCCTGCATAATTTGAGGACAGTGTACTTATGCCTGATTAAATCAAACCTGTTCTAATTCCTGACTTACTCTGCTTATTTACAAACAAAGTCTTGATAGGCTCAATCTGATGGCAAAGTAAAACTCACTGGAATCTACTGTTTACCTCCAAAACACTTACGTGGAAATCCATCTTTCCTCAAGCCCACTGTGACACTAAAACAATATATTCACAGAAAGGCACCTGCATAATTTGGTGGAGATTCTGTACCCATGAAGGGACACATCCTTAAGAGACAGCAAAGCCATCTCTGCCAAAATCTGGACAACTCAGCAAGGCTGTGATTTAAAGTTTGCCTTAAACAACCTTCTTCATTTCCGCCTCCTCCTCCCCCACAACATAATACACTAGACACCAAGCTACAGCTAATTTCCTGCCCGCATAGTCCTGAAATCTGCTCAGTCTCTGTCTTTCCAAGATATAAATCCTGCAACACTTAGGTCCCTGCATGCAAGTGAGCACAAGGTCTGGTTACAGGCAAAGGGTGTTTTAGTTCCTAAAACTCACAGCTTGGCACCTTCAGCAACACTAAATAAGTTAAAAATCAAGTATCTGTGAATCAGATTTGACTAAGTCACTCCCTTGCAATCCTGCAGGTTTCCGATGTGGAAAAGGGAGTGGCAGAGGAAGTTGCTCTTACGGCTTACCTCTTCCTCTGAGAAATTATCACGTTGGATATGGAACAAGGAGGAGAAATAAAAGAGTGCAATAGAAAACATCCTAAATAACATTATCCCCCTCATAAACCACATGTATTTTACTGTAATAACTCACCTGACTTCTCCAAAAATTGCACTTAAATATGACATTTTTAATTACTCTGTCTTACTGTTAAAACATTATTCTCTCCTATTCAATAAGGACTGATGTTGCAGGCATTGTCACATCAATCGCTCTTTCCAGTAGACGGACATAATTATTTTAATCAGATCACAACAGCTGACAATTTTAAATGCGTATCAAAAATGAAAACATTCATTACCACGTAAATACTACTGTTGGGTGCCTACAAACTGGGGGTCAAGCCATTCACGTAAGAGACACAAATAAAAATGCCAGGGAAAATGTTGAAGATTTCTAACTTTTGTGCCATAACAGCTGCTCTTACCTGAAACTGAAACTGTTAAAGCACTCATTTCAATGAATCTAAACTAATTCCTATGCATTTGGTAGGACAAGAGACTAGACCACCTACTCAAACAGCATTACTCTAGTAGACATCACTGCCTCCTCTTTATCTTACACTCACACAAACTACTGTTTCATCTGGAGTAGTTCACTGAGATAAGCTGAAGGAAGAAGGAGAGTTAATTCTTTTCTGCTCAAACAAAAGCCATGGACAGGTAGAAACATACCAGAAGAGATTTCTGTTAAAACAATGAACTGCTTTCATCATGCAGAAAAACAGGGTTGACAGAGGACAAGCCAAACTCCAGTCATACTCATCTTTTATATTTTGGTACCTTTCTGGTAGTTAAGCTCCAGAGCCAGTTATCTGACCCAGTGACTGTATAATCTCATGACAGTAGTGACAAGCTCCCCGGTATCATTCTGACACTATTTCATTAACTCTCTTTCTATTGAAAGTTTGAGTACGCTCAAAAGATTTGCAAACTGAAACTTTAAAGTTTCACACAGAGATGGCAAATAGAAAGCTCTGCTGGTGGGCTGTGACTGCTTACTGTGCAGACTAAGAAAACCCAAACCAAACAACATAGCTGGTGTAGAAATAAATACGCTTAAATACTCTACACCAATATAATTCTCACTCCTGAAGCCCAAGAAATACAGACTTTCTTTATCTAAAATTTCAGGAAGGGGATTGAAGGCAAAACAATTAGGTATCCAAATTCATATCCTACAGGAGCAGAAATTCTCACTGTACAAGAGCAGAAAGACCTTAAACAAAAGTTTCTCCATTCCCATCCTACTTGACATGACAAACTGGTCCCTAGGACATCCCTGATAGAATCAATGCAAGCAGGTAGGTAAGGCCCAGAAAATCTAAGCAGATAGAAAAACGAATCGGAACAGCTTCAAAGATCATCCAGTCTTTTGTTTGTTTGTTTGTTTGTTTTCTTGGATGTCCTTACCATTTTTCCCCCAGGTATTGCATTTTCCCACTCTCAGGCAACCTTTGCCCACAATCTGCTTTCCTCTGTGCTGATTTCTTTCACTGCCACTTTGTGCCTGTCACTTCCTTCCGTTAATCAGTTCTCTCCAGTGCCCACTTATTCTGACAGCTTCTGTCTCTTGTTTCACTCGTCCATTTCTCCTCAATTTGTCTCCTTCCCGGGATGCTTGCCCCGTATTTCCAAATGTCCCCTCTAGCTCTTTAACGCTTCTTCATTTCCCAGCACTCTCAGGACAGCAAGCATGCCCCCACATGAAATGCTTCTCATCACACTTGCCTGGCAAACCACACCATGACAGTGACAGCTCAAGTGGCACCAGCTGTGGCTGCTCTGCTGCCAAGCCATGGGTCTGTCTGCACCAACATGGGGCAGCATTTACCAGCAGGTCCCAGGACTGAGTTCCCTCGGGCAAGGAACAGAGGTGCTATACTGCAGTTACACCATTTACTGTAATAAAAAATGTTAAATAAAATGGTTCACTTAAAAACTGACTCCACCTGCATGAGACCTGAGTAAGAGAAACCCCAAACTGGGTCATATTTACATATTTCACTCTACCCTGCAGTCTCTAGAGGACCTTCTTTCTACATGGGAAAACTCCCCTTGGATTTCTATGGCATCTTGGAAGTGCTCCACCAGTCTAAAACAAATTTTAAATGAACAGCACCTGCTCAAAACACCCAGAACATAATTTCATAGCTGCTTGTTCAATCAGTGGGAAACACTGTTTGCCTTGCTGGCAGTTACCACAAACCAGAATTAACCATTCATTTTAACAAAGTAAAATGGAAAGAATACACTTCATGTGCAGTGAACACAGCATTAATCCCTTCATTAACAATCACCGGCACTTGCCCACACCCACTTTGATTAATTCAGCTTTTCTCTGGATCTTCAAGTGAAAAGACAAAAAAGATCTTCCCATTTAAACATCTTCAGTCCTTCTGATCCAACTCCAGCCTCAAGATGAATCTGCGACCTTTAGCTCACCCAATCTCCACTTCCTATCTAAAACCCAAAATACTTCAAATTTTTCATGATGGGCTTTGTTCCTTCTCCACAATAGTCAACTGATGCCTTTCACTACTTCCAAGGACCTGGTTGATAATTTTATCTGGTAAGTATAGACAGTAACTGATATGGAAAAAATGACCACTCTTCCTGCCCCGACTGATGGCAAAGATTTCCATTTCCTCAGTAAAAAGAGACACACTAATGAGTCAATTTAGCATTTGTCAAAATGGAAGCAAAATAAATTGCTGCTGTAGAAAAGGAACTGTGTAAAATGAACTATACAGAAACGGCAGGGTGTTACTGCTTGACAGCCCTAAAGGTATCTCTTTTTCTGTAACCCTTTTAGTTCAGACTACCCCTCCCCATGACCGCAAAGGTAGGCACTCTCTCATCTTCTGATCACTTAATCTCCTTTCTTTGCTACACTGCTTCCTTCTGCTGTGGGAAAGCAAGCCCATCCTTATCCTTTGCAATTCCACTCTATCATGCCTTACTTCCTCCCATCTTTGATCCTTTCCCATGTCAACAACTTATCTTTGAGGACATTATCCATGAGAATATAAGAAATGCAAAACCTAAGAAGTTCACTAAGCATGAAAACTTGCAAAAAAGGCTGCTCTTGTATCCCTCTTCCTCCAAAAGGGAGGGAAGGTGTGGCACAAAAATGAAATATTCACCATGTTCTGACTGGCAACATGTTCACCCAGATGCCCTGAAGATGCAGACACACAGGATTCGGGAACGTGCAGAGTCAAGGCAGAGACAAGATAACAATTTGACAAGATGAGCATTTGGGGGAAAAAGAACTGGTGACAAAAGCCATGTGTGTGAGATCAAGCACTCAGTGGCAGGAGCAGAAAGCCCATCTCTTGAGTCTTTATGTAAGCACAGTCTATTTACACTTCTGCACACAGGTAAATTCCTCAGGCAGCTTTGGGGCAGGAGGTGAAGGAGCCGGGACCGTAGTTTCCAGCCCGTTCCTCCCTTTGCTCGTGGGCATCAGGTATCTTTCCGAGAAAGCTCTGATCTCCAAGCTGAGCTCACCACCGAGCGCGGGGCTCCGGGCGCCGCCGAATCCCACCCAGCTGCTGACAGGGCTACATGACGGGGGACTTAGGAGCTCTATATCTGTCAGGGAACACTGAGCCCAAATCCCTGCTTTCCGTTCGCAAGGCGATCCGCCGTAACGCCGGGTTCCTGTTGCTGAACTCCAGCGATGCCGAGACGGCATCCATCGCCGGCTCAGCCCCGGGAACCCATCCCCTCCGGGCACGGCAGCCCTCGCACAGCCGCAGGAGCCTTCACAAGCCACCAGCCGAACAAAGGATCGCGGACAAAGAGCCTTGTCCCACGTCTTCCCCTCCACCAGGTAGATTATTGACGATGGAAAACCAAACCAAGCAAAGCCAAGCCCTGCCGTTCCTCCCTTGCTTTCTCGGACCTCGGACGGATGTCCCCGCCGCCCCCGGGGCAGAGGCTTTGTTCGCCAGCAGGGACGCGGCAGAATCGGGGGGAACACCCGGACAAAGAGGGAGAAGCGTCTGGCGACGAAAGGGATAGGGAGGGAGCCCTGTCCCTTTCAACTGCGGGGTCCCTGCCGAGCCAGGAGG
>WEIT01019379.1:0-62858 GCA_013389985.1 Dryoscopus gambensis | reverse complement strand
GGGGGCCCCCGCCGCCCCACCCGTCAGACGTGCGAAGGGGCCGGAGGCGGGGGAGCGGATGGGGGAGGGTGGTGGCACAAACTCCCTTAAAAGTAGCCCAAAAAAGGGGGACGGCTGCGAGCAGCTGAGCAGGCGTCAGCCCAGGCTCTGAGTGCCCAAGAGGGACCCTCTTCCCATCCCCGCGGGGCGCCGCNGACGGGCGAGAACGGGGAAACGGGCACAGGGATATCCCCGGAGGGGCCGCGGTGGAGCTCTTCACGATCCATAAATATGAGTCGCCAGGCAATTTCCTGCCCGCGAGATTAGCTGAGCAAACAGGGCGGCGCTGGCAGGGAGCGGGCCCCGTTTTCCGTGCCTGGGGCTGGGGCTGCGCTTTACCTGCGTCCGTCCTCCACCTCCTCCTCCTCCTCCTCCTCATCCCCATCCCCGAGGAAGCCCCGTTTCAGAGTGGGGTGCCTTCGGGCCTCCCGATCCCGGAGCGGAGCCGGTTTGCCTCCGTGCCCTGGTTGGGGGGCCCCTGCCACTCACCCAGGCCGGGGTCACACCCTGTTGTTGCCTCTGCCTGAGATGTCCCGAGATTCAAGATTTTCTCTTACCTGAGGAGAATACACCCATGAAAGTGTGTGTGTATACATAGATACCCTCGTGTGTATACACACTCGGGGCTCCCCAAAGACCCCCGTCCAGTCCCCGTGCACCAGCGAAGGATGCAGCTGCCACTACCAGCATTTTGCAGGGAACGGGCTGGTGAGCCCTGGCCGGCCCTTGCTGGAGGTGTTTTCACACCAAAGCAATCCTACAAACCAGCTCGGCAAAGCGTGTTTGCCAGAGCAGCGCGTCTCGCCCGTCCCGTGTTTGGCAAGCGGCTGGAGGTGCCAGCCCGGATCCTGCTGGGGTCCTGGCTCAGGAGGCTGCTCAGTGACAGAGGCAGCGAGGCCACCGGCGGGGTTGGAGCTGTTAGAAGGGGAAAAGAAAGGGGACAAAGCCTCCGGGGAGGGGTCGTCCCACGCCCGGGATCAACTGAGTGCTGGCAGCCCAGGGCGTATAACCAACCTTCGCTTTCCGAGCGCCTGTGCAGTGTCAGCTTGGTTCGGCAAACCCCGGCGGTGAGAGATGCGAGCCAGCCTGCAGGACTCAGGGCAGTGAGCCAGAGTATCCTGCATAGCGATCTTGTTTCGTGCTGTGTGGCCTCGTCACACTACCTTTCCCCGTTTGTTTCCCTAAGAGGAAATTCGGGAATAGCAGCACTTACCTGCTGTGCAGGGGTCCTGCGGGATGGGTCGAAGCTCACCCAGCACTCGGCCAGGTAAACCACGACTGCTGACCGTTCCCATGTGCCACGAGGAAACGGAGTTTGCTGTGATACACTTCCTGCCTTACATATTCCAGGGGATATTTTACTTGGCTAGAACCGTAACTTTACTGCAATATAAACTTTGTAATAACTCTAACACCTGGAATCTGTATAGTGACACCCACAATACCAGAGAATAGTAAAAAAAAACCCCTTGACTGTCCTGGTGTCTACTGTAGCTTACATATAAAAAGACAATCTTTGAGATTAATTGCTCTAAAAGGCCAGAACCTAGATGGTCTCTTCTGTGATGCCTCCACAAACATCCCAGTGTTTCATTTTCCACTACCATTGAACCTGGCTCTTCTGTTTTGTTCACTGAGCAGGCAAGGAGAAGTACACACACTTAAAAAACTAAAGGCATATGTGTGTAATAAATGCAGAGTTAAGGACATGCTCACAGTTGGTAGAGCTGAAAATTACTTTTAATCCTGCCACAGCCAGAACCAAAAGCAGCCAGCCTTGCCTTCATCTCACATGATCTTCCTTTTCCTTTTAAGTGGAAAAAACTAAGTAATAGTCTGCAAAAATCTCCCTAGGGAAATTGAAGCCTAGGAGTACGAAAAGCTGCAACTTTGCTCAGTTAAACTGTTACTCTGAAGGACTTGTGATATGCCGGCTGAAATGTTCCTTCACTTAGATCCTACCCAGTAGGTGAGGAGGTAGCAAAGCTGGGTAAGGCAGACCATATGTTTCCCCTGATACCTGTATGCTGGGAAAACTTTGTCTAAACCAGTGTCATCTGTTTCTTTTCTGCAAAAGAATTAAAAATAAAGAATAGGACTTACTTTTAAAATAATAATAAGTACTCGAAACCAGCCATACCTGAGGCTCTAAAATAACTTGTTAAGTTGTAATGTTTAACAGGCAGGAGTCTGGCAATTTAAACAACCAAAGAAACCTGTCTTGGACATTTTATGAGTAGGAAATACTTAAAAATTAGGAAACAAGTGATACTTCATAAACTAAAGAGCTGAAAACTCTTGTTGGAACAAAAGAAGCAATGCTACTATTAAAGAAAGTCTGGAAAAAGTATATGGAAACTTGCACAAGACCTACAAGTCATAGACGGGTTCAACAGTCCACCTAGCTAGCATTAACAGTTTTCATGGCAATTGTACTGCTACATCAACTGTACTGCATATCACAGAGGCTTTTAAAATTCTCCACTCCTCAGCATGCAAGCATGCCTGATAAAAGTTTCGTTTCCATGGTAATTCATATAAGTAGAAATCAAATGTTGGAATGTTTGCAAAAAGCATGCTTTAATCAGGAGCATTGAAAATGGTAATAAAATGCCATTTTGTTACCATACTTCAATGCAATGCTTCTATAGGATGGAAGGAGAAATCACTTCAGAACTGAAATCATCTCTGAGCAGGCACCCGCAATCACAACCTTTGCGTTACCTGGTCCCTTACCTTTACGGATTTTATCCACATCAGGTGCAGCTATGACTGCATTTCTGTCAAATTAGCCACAGCCCACAGCTGGGAGTTGGTTCAGGCTTTATGTTACCTTCAGGAGGAGAGGCCATTCCCAGCCTGACAGAATCGGTTGAGATAAAGCTTCCCATTGATGACTGGATGCTGTTACACCCAGCCTTTTCTTTGGTGGCAAAACTGGTCTGGTGTCTTCCATTTTGTGCCTTAACTACTCATTTGGATTCACAATCTATGATTTGTTACATTCTTTGGTGGGGTGATGCAATTATTTATGAAAACCAGATGAAGAAAATGATTCCAGGTGAAACCTCTTCCTTCCCAACACCTCTACCTCTTCTGAAAAAGGTCCAAAAAGTACTTCCATTAGAGTGATTGATGAGAAGAGAAACAAATAGATCTGAGCAGTTGTGCTTGAGACTGAACCTCTGTTTCTCGAACCAGCATCACCAACACACCAATGGATTATTAAGTTGCACCCTTTTTGAACAAACCTGTCACAACAAATGAAGTCATAAGGATTCAGTGCTTTCCAGCATGTAACCAGAGCATTTTGAACCACTTGTTTATAGCTTGAAAATAATAACAGTGGTCACAACCAGAACTTTGGGTGAAACTTCAAAGCAAGCAGTGATTCCTCTGCTGTAACTTCCTCAAAGACATTTTGAGGCAGTGTAGTAGGCTGGATTCTAGGTTATGATTCTAGGTTTATTTTTAAGGCTCGTTGGGAATCTGCAAAATCAAAAGGCAACATGGAGCATGACTGCATTCATCAGTACCATTCTGGTGAAAAAAAAAAAAATCACACCCTGTAGTTAAACTGGTCATCCTAGTTAAAAATCTTGAAATCTATTAATGCACCATGCAGTAGAAATGTATGTCCATAGTAAAATAAGTTGGGGTGCAACCAGTGGAGTGTTCTTGTGACTCATCCTGAAACTTTCTTAAACTGTCACACAAGAGCTATCAAGAAGAAACTGCCTGGGGAAAATAAGTTACATGAGTAATCAAATCTCATGCTTCAGGGCACCAGTCAATTGCTCGAAGGGTCAAGAAAGGAATTTCCTTACTCTCTTCCTTTGCACAGTTGTACACGATTAACTAGATTGTAATTGCAAGGCAAAAAAAGCAGTTACATTTTGCATTTTTCTGAATCATCAGTCACTGGCTGCTTTTGCAGCTGGATTCAAAGCTTAAGGGACAGGTCTGGCAGGTGGGTTTTGTTGCACTTCTGTGAGTTTTTGCCTAGATTTGCAGCACAGCTGGGAGGTTTGCTCTTCCTTTATGCCGACTGCCCAGCCCACAGTATAACTGTGTTGCAGAACTACCATTAAAGGGAGACTAATTTAGGCAGTTAATTTTCTGTTAATAATAAGTAGTTACCTCAAAAAAATCCCTCTGTCTATAATTGCACAACTCATAATGACTCATTTAAGTAGCAGCAGTGTTGTATCCATAATGGCCTAAAGGTATAAACAAGACAAGCTTTGTTGGAGAGGGAACCATTTTTATTAAGCAACCAGACGATTTAATGCAATAAAAGATCACGCTATTTCTTCATTAAATAGAGTATTTTAGTGATCAAAAGAATTTTTGCTACCACAGGATGGACATTGCTTCAAATCACAAGAGCACTCCCCTATTAGCTTGTGTATGGTTCTCTGTCTTCACAGCTGATTAATTGCTTCCCTTTCCTAGAATCGGCGTGTGCACTGGTCAGTGGGGGTGGCTTAGGGCTTCGCCAGCCACCTCTGCTACTGCTGCTAAGCTCTCCACAGTGGTACTAAAGTGTTTTTTCCTGTACACAAGTACATTTTTGATACATGATCTGTGAGAAAACATGTTGGAAACAACAAGCACTAGCAAAACCTCAGTCAGTGCTCCTCATAGATGCCAAAACAGTAGGAAGGCTGTTGGCACAAGACATGGTGCAAATTCTGTAGCTACACTGGTTTACAATTATAGTCACAGATTAGGACAGCTAATCGTTTCGTACTCGGTGGCTGGATACATGGGTACGTTCATTCCATAGTTGCCCCTTCTAGTCTTATCTTTTACCTAGCAAGCAATAAGCTGATTCATAAGTCCTTACATGCACCTAAGTTTGGGGGACTTTTGGTTGTCTTTGGATGCCAAGCTAAGGAAGTTTTCTATTCTCCTTTGGTCTCTATTTATCAAATCGGGATGCATATATAACAATACTGTGGATCATATCAGTAAAACAGTACTTTCTTTACTAGGAAGTGAGAAGAAATCTAAAGCAGTTTAAGCTATTTGCCTAAGGTTACACAAGAAATTTCAGTGGGGGCAAGGTATGGAACAGAAGAACCAAAGTTACTACTTTAATTTCACAGTTTAACTGTTAAGTTAACTTTAAATTAATCTGTGTCAAGATGGATCTCTCTGTGTTGAAATGAATTCTCATTTGTTTTCTTCCTCCTGCAAAAACTTATTCTTCCCCTTCAAGTGAAATCAAATTAATTAGTATAGAGTCAAAAGAGATAAAACAATGTATTTGTACCAAAAAGAAAGATGGTTGCCAAAACTTCTTTCATTCTGTCCAGAGTCATTTGGGCTTTTGTAAAGGAAAAAGCTTTGCCTAATGCAAGTCAGATAAAATATATTCTCACAACAGATTCATGAAATTGTTTTCTCTGACAGGTTTTTATATGTGCATTCAGAAGGGTTGTAGAGGTTTTCTTTTCAGCAGATGGCCCCCAAACATGGAATTATGTCCCATTAGCAGCACAAAGGATGACACAATATTGCTACTACTTTCTCACAGTAATAAGGCAGAATAAGATGCAGAGATATATTTTAGCCTCAGATTTCTGGGGTTTTTTCTACTAACAGAGGCAGGATTAAATGCATCTGAAAAATGTAAATTATAACAATTCTCTCCCTACGCAGCCCTTACTTAAAATTGCCTTAAGTGCTTAGACAAAATATACTAAACCCAAAGACAGACATCCTGAAGATGCACTAACACCCAAGGTAAAATCAACCTAAACCAAAACAGAAGTCAAGGTGGTGGTGACAACCTACCACCTAGCTTTCCCACTGCACTTGCACCCCGTTCAACAAAATCCTAAAAGTGTAACTAATGCCTTAGGTTTTAACTTTTATATTTTTCAAATCCTGTACTGCCTAGTGTGTAACTCTGAAGTTTCGTGTGCCCTGTTAGCAACTGTTCTCTCAAGCTGGTTAGACATAACAAAGCCTCTCTAGGTTTGTTCTCCAAGGACACTTTGACTGTGCCAGGCCTCAAAATGTGTAAACTAAAAGCCTCTAAAGAGGATGGGCAAACTTGGGGTAATCACATCATGAACTAAAGTTATAATTGGAGAATTAACCCTGATATGCAAGTGGACCAAACTTATAGAAGTGTGAAGAACCCGTGACCCAGGGTCCATCTTGGGTGGAGCCCCTCGTAGGCTTTACACTCCCAGGGTGTACCTTTGAAGGCCCTTCAAATAAATACCTACTTTTATTCTCTTATTTTTGCCCTGCCTCTGTTTTCAAGTAGCCACTTCAAGGCATCAGAACAGGATAGTGGAGAATGTCACAGAATACCATACGTTCAACTCCCAACAGAATATGCAAGGGAAAAGGGAAGATGGTCCAGCATTTCCCCACAGGTTTTTAATGGGGGAAATGTACAAGTCTGGCTCCTGAGGCCAGAATAGCTTCTGTACCAGACAGCGTGTTGGCATGCAAAGCATGACAAGACAGGATATGGCACATACCCCTTACATATGCCCTATGCCAGATTAATCCATATTCTGTTCTTCCCTTTCCTCCTTATGTCAGCCCCATTTTGGGTTACCCCGGGCGATAATGGGGGACCGTGCCCAGCCATCCTACAGATAACACTGTTTCCTGTGGCTGCTGCTGAATGTGCCACCTTCCTTATAGGGTCTGTCACAGGCCAGTAACAGGATTGGGTTTGGGAAGGCTGGGCAGGGGATGAAACTGTGGGAGGGCTCTGGATGACCTTGCCTTTTGTGCAAGCTGCACAGTGCTGGAAGGGCTTTTGGCAGCTGAGCTTAGTGTAAAGAAAACACAGCACCTGGGTACTTCAGATTCAAAGCTCTGCATCTCTGCAGCTGCCCAGCCTGTGGTGGGTGGGAACTCTGCACTTTAACCAAAAGCTAACGCTTTATAGGGCAGCACCCCAGCTAATAGTTCAAGGTAAACTGAAAAGCAAATAAACACAGATATTTTGGGAGTATGAGTAGTTTGAAAATGCTGTTCTACAGGAGCTGAGCCATGTAAGGTCTGCTGACTAACGCACGTGTCCTTGTCTACGCTGCTCCCCGGAGAGCATCTGTCCCTGTCCCGCCGTGCTGCTCCTGGAGCTTGGGCATCCACAGACCCTATGTATGCTGTCTGCTCTGGGCTGCGCCGCTGTGACCATGACACCACACATTTCCCATGAAATTCCCACTGAATGATGTAGGATTAGGCCCACAGGAAGCAATAAAATACCCTTGCTGATCCCACAGTATCACAGGAAATTTACATATGACAATCTTTAACACATTGTTTTAATAAATTAAAAATTTGTACTGTAGTTTCAAGACCACTGTAAAATCTGAAATAGGAAGCTGGGGGTAGGCTGGCTTCTTTGTCATGATGCCTTGTTTACATGTTCCTTTTTTTTTCTTCTTTGTACTACTGAAACCGTAAAGCACTCAAGGGGAGGCATCTCAGTGTTGGTGAGCAACAACCTTCTTTTTGGTTGCAAGCTCCTTGGACCATCCTGTAAACTAGAAAGTCGTTCTAACCAAAAAGAGAAATGAACTATTTCAGTGATACACTTTACTAACAGGACATAAATTACTAAGCAATATGAAATGGGGACACAAAAGTAGCCCATAGGAGCCGGGCAATTAATGCATAAAGAGAGAGGAGGAATGACAGCAGATCCTCATTAGACTTAGGAACAGTTTGTCATTAGTGTATTTTTTTAAACTTCAGAATTTTAATGGGAGAAAAATATTTCTTCATGACTCCAATCTCCTCGTTAGTTAACAGAGGCTTCAGGTTCCCCCACCCCCTTCATTTCTGGAGAAGCTGCCAAGTTTTCCCAGAGCTAAAAGCAACAACTTTCTGTTAAACGTTACTTCATGCTTCTGGTATTAATCTAATAGGCGGCTGGATGGGAAGGAGGGGGAAGGAGCAATGAAAGCTGATTTCCTGCCATGCAGTGGGAAATCAATAGAAAATTCAGATTTAACACTAATTTTAACAGCTGGATGACTGCTTTGGCTTTTACTTGCCATAGGAACATGCAACTGCGTATTTTTTTTTGTTATAAAAAGAAAACAGACGTCAAGCAAAAGGCAAAATAAAAAGGAGGCTTGCGTTTGTAAATACCCTGATTAAACCATCCTTTTCCACTATAGAATTATCAACAAATTTTGCAAATTGCCTCTCATTTATGTTAACATTTCTAATAAGAATGTTCATGGAAAGAGAAAATATCCAAGGAAATTGTCTTGCTAATAAGTACTTCAACAAATACTTAGTTGGGAAGTGCTCCAGCGACCACTTTGAAAAGGGCATTAGAGGGTTTGAGAATCACACAATAGGGACATTGAAATAAGTCTCCTTGATGGAGGTGAGCAAATCATAACAAAACCAGTAGATAGATTGGTAACACTCAAAATGTAAGTCAGAGAAAACTGTCCTGTAGCAATTCCTGGCCATAGACAACATACAGCACAGAACTGTTAGCAGCACATCTCTCACGCGTGACAATTCTGATAATAATTGTTTGGAAGGTGATGGCCACAAATGTAATCCTTTATCCTGACTATTTAAAATAATGGCTGTTTTCTTCTTTCAATGCTTGTTGCTCAGCCTTTGCTCCACCTGTTTCTTGCGCACCATATGGCTCAACTCACGACATATTGCAGAAGATTTTTTTTACATTGATGCAAAGAAAGCTTAATACAGTACATATGCTGAAACTGAATGCTGTTTTGCAGATGAAGCAGGGCTATAGCTTGTGTGTGTATACAAGGAAGGACCCTTACCACAGATTATCTTGATTATGAGGCTTTACCTGCCCGCTGATGCATGCAGTCAGCAGAACATGGCAGCTGGTTTTTATGTCCCTAGCTGCAGCCAGCTGTTAGGCTGAAAGTGTTAATCACCCTTTTCATCGGTCCCAGGCTTGCATTAAGCAAACTAGAGGACTCTCAGGAGCAGCGATGCCTGAGAAATCCCAGAAGCTAACACCCAAAACATGAAGTAGAAGTTATGCTATCTGAGCAGTGAGGCTTCTCAAGGGGCAGATAAGCACAGGGCTGGAACATTTGATAGTTTAAAGTACTGATGGGCAGGAGAGACGAGGAATGAAAGCCTTGAAAATGAGTGAGAGAATGAGCAAAGTTCCTGTGGATATTACATTAGAAAGAAGTTTTAACAGATGAAGCTGCTTAGAGTGTTGAAGAGGCAGAGACCTCTTAAAAGAAAATTGTTCCCAGTCTCTTTATTCTGTATTCTTAAACCCCAGGACATTATGCATAGTTTTAAAGTCAACAGGACTATTGCCATTGCTCTCTCTGTACTCCAGAAATTCCAGCTGGTATCAGGTTTTCCTTGTAATGGAAACAAGCTGGCAGAACTTCAAAGTCTTGATAACAGTTTATACAGAGAAAGGACAGCAACAATTAGTTATACTATCCTATTAAAAATGTTTTCTTCACCTCTCTATTTTTTTATAGAAGTTGGATAGAATTTGGCAATGAAATGGTGCCACTTGTATCTGGTCAAAGCTCAGGAAGAGAATGTCAAAATGTAGCTGTACTGGAATTTGTTTGGGAAAAGTTATCTGAGAGCTCAACTTTTGCTAAATATGCCATGACCAGGCGCTGTGAGCACCATGAAATCATTGATCTCAGTCAGACAGCTTTTAAATGGCTAAAAAACTGAAATGGAAGTTTGAAAAATAGGCATATATGAGTATCCTATTTCTTTATTGGAAGGCACAGAAATGATGCAACCTGGTAGACATTAAGATAGCATGAACCCTCCAAAGAACATAGGAAACTGAGTGAAAAAAAATTTTGAGTAACTGAAAATAACACTTGAAGATAAATTTGCCTTTGATTAACAAATCCAGTTTAAACAATTCCGTCTGAGAAATCTTTTCTAAGTTTTGACCACAGTTGGACTGTAGCTTCAGTTTCAAAGCTGTCCTAACTTTCCATTTTCACTTCTCGGCAAAAAATGTTTCTCTTTTAGAGTACTACAGTACCACATTTATTTTCTTCCTCCTTTCCTTCTTCCCTGATCATATGCAACAGCAGAAATGGCCTTTGTTAGCTTTTTCTGGGCTGGCAAGAAGCCCAAAGATCCAGCTGACAAAAACCTCAAGTCAGCAATTCCAATGTGAAGAATGTCTTTTTCAGAGCCCCCGTTTCACAGTCTCCCTGTCACGGAGCATCTCAGCAGCACCGCACAGACGAGCCCTGCATTGCCCTTCCTTCCAAGGTGAATTATCCTTGCTCTGTTCCTTGTGCTTCAACGATTAGCTCTCGTTACCCTCCCGCTGCTGCCCGGCATTTGTGTGCTGAGCTCTGGGGGAGGCTGATGCCACAGCATCGGTCCAAAACAAAGCTCTCATCAGTGAGTTCAAGAAGCGACTGCAAGGCTCAGTGGGTCGGCACCTGTCCCTCCCAGCCCTCATTACATCTGAAATAGAGCCTCCTGGACTCAGAGGGAAGCAGCTTGAGAGGCTGTGTGAGCCTGGACAAAGCACGGTCAGCAAAAGGTCCCCAAGTTAAATACACATGTGCTGCTGTAATCCTCACCCACTACTGGATCACTGAGTTTGCACCAAAATTTCTAACATGAAAGAGTCAAGAGCTTCACAAAAGCTGCTGGTTCACAGTGGGCAGCATTCAGAAAAACAAGTGCTGTGAACAAACTTAAGGGTCTATCTCATGCTTTAGTTGAATAAGGTGAATTTTGATTTATTTTTTTTTCCCCAAAGGAATTCAGTGATTTTTAAGGAAACAAAGAACACAGTAAATAAAAACTTCACTGGGCTGCACAGTGATCTGCACTACAGCTTCGCAGCACGGAAGTGGTTCATCCTGCAATCACTGCACTTCATATAATATAAAAATAAGCACTTTTTTCTCATTCAGTTTTCTTTCCTGAGCCTTTCTTTCATGGACACAAGTGAACACTGTGCTTTTTGTTCTTTCTCCTCCCCTTTCCTCAGTGGTCCTTTGGTATTTACCTCCTCTCATTTTGGATTTCCTGTCTGTACCCCAGGGAAAGGATTTTCCTGTGAGAAACAAATGTCACATTGCTGATCTGTTTGGATGCCAATAGTCCAAGCCTATCCTCCATGTGAAGCAAAGCTCTCATCTACCTGCTACCAGAAGAGTACTGCTCTGAGATCATTTTTTTTTCTTGAACCATTTCATTTGGAACTAGCTTTAGATAATAATTTTCTGGTCACTAACAGAGCTGCTATTTACATTTTTAAAATTAAGATGGATGCAACTGTTTTGGGTAAGCGAAGACCTAAACTGGACTAAATCTCAAAACTCAAACCAAACATAATTTTGAAAACATACATATTTTCTGTCGGGTCCTGCGTAGCTCATATGTTTTGGTTACTGGATTTGATGTTTTGCTCTGAGAGGGGGAGAAAAGCAAGTGAGAATACTCCATATTTCTTCTGCACATGTACAGAGAGCAGGGCACAGTGACTCTGGCAGAAGCATCAAGATATGGTGATATTAAACACACACAGCTGTTTCTGAAGTTACTAAAGGCGGTTTTGCATAAGAAAAGAAATATTCCTGGCAATTCACACCTAAATATTCATGGAAATAAAAGTCACCAGCAGGACAAGAAGGAAAAAATGCTCTGCATTTGAGCAGCAAAAGTCCCAGGAGATGTGTCTGCTCAGATGATTGGGAACCAAAACTTTCTTCCCCTCAAACACAGATCAGAGCTTTTCTTTTTTCCAGTGATCAGAGAGACCAAAAAACCTTTAGCCTGTGGGCTGGACCATGTCCAAGGCTGCTGAGCCTTGGGTGACTTGCTGACAGGCTTTGGAAGTGCTTGGGAAGAGAGGTGCCACCTCTCTTCTCAGGCTCTGCAGAGTCCAGAAGACACACCACAGTTGTGCTGTGAAGACAGAAAAGGTTTTGGAAGCTCCCTGGGGATTATGTTTATGTACATGCATGCTCAAGTGCAAGGTGTGTGTCTTATGCTGAGTGTGTGTCATACAAGCAGAGTGCAAAAGTAGGGCTAAGGAATGGGGCAGGATATATTGCTTAGTGCGTTTTCATTTAGAGGTCTTCAGGGTGTTTGGTGCTTAGGATGTTGAAAATGCCTTAGATTTCTTTGCTATCCTCTTGTGGTATGTGATAAGAGCTGCTGGATTGCCATGATTGCAACAGCCAGACTGGCAAACAAGAGTCTGTGTCTTTGAATGGTTGTGCTGTACAACTTCAGGCTGTTACAGAGCATTGGGGAGTGTTTTGTGGCTTGTGGTATAGGCAGAATGGGTGATTTGTAGACCTTCTGGGTCTAACCAATTACCCCTATGCTTGTGAGGCATTGGATTGGATGACCCTGGTGGCTTATTCCATGTACAGTGTGTGATATCTCCCACTGCTCATATTTTAAGAGAAATAAATAATTGCCTGTGTTGTATTCCTGCTTTGAAAATTGACTAAAAACTTCTTTAATACACATGAAAGAATGTCTAGAGGTTGAACTCTGGGTAATGCATTCTGGAAAGCTCAGAAAAGCCAGTACTCTGGCCAGGGCATCGCCAGAGAGCTAGCTGGGGTTCAGAAGAATGCTGCAGAGTTATGTACAGTCTTGCTTCAGTCTTACCTTGAACCCATTTGCTTTTCATTTTCTGCAATGTAAGTGTAAGAAGAATCTAAATCTACACTTAGTGATCATTCATGGGACTAATGAAAGGCAGATGCAGACAGTGCTTTAATAAAAGTCAGACTCAGTTGCACAGGAAATTGCGTGGTGCCCGCAGACACTTTCAAACCAAGGAACTATCTGTGAAAGGCACAGTTTGGAGAGTCTTGAACTTTGTCTCACAAACTCATAATGTTAGAAATCTCTTAAGGTCAGGCATATAAATAGACTGTCAAAAGCCTTTTTTTTTTTTTTTTCAAATAAAGACATAAGGGACAACCTTTCTGTCACAGCAGACAACCCACTCACATGCTAAATCTAGTCAACGAAACAAACATTGTGCGAAAAACCTGATGTTTTCTAGGCAATGAGGTAGGCGAATAACCAAGGAAAGCTCATTCAAGGGAGAGACTGTGCTGGACACTGTAGTAACCAAAGGGTAAAACTGAACTGTGATCATGCTGACTGTGCAGTAAAGAAAAAAGCAAACCTCCATAGCCAAGTGCAACTCTCACTTTGCCAAATTCAACTCTGTAGCAAGTAAATATTCCTATGTGGAAAGCTCCATTAGAATTGACTTAGGCCAGGTGGGTCTGGTTTATGTTTTATTCTGACCTGGCCTTTTCCTTCTAATTGATGTTAATTGGTATTTTGCACACTGGAATCTGAAGTTGCATTCCATATTCACTTGCTTAACTAGAGTTAAAAGCCGAGATACCTGCTTCTCTGACACTGCAATAATGAGGAGATCCATCAGAGCACCGCCACATTCTAACTGGTCAATACTTCTGCATCATTTATCTCTTACAGTTGGACAGGTGTTGGAACCTGGTATTGCATTTTGCTGATACAAAGCCTCCTGATTTCAGAGCAACTCCTAAAACACAAGTTCTCACATATCAGTGAGAACTTCAAAGCAGATACACCTTGTTTGCTTGATGCTCCAGGTGCCTGATTTTTGAAAACTCAGCTTTTACTCAGAGAGGAAGTATTTATTTGGCTGTGACTTTCTTTATGCCTTCTCTGCGTGCTGCCCTGATGTCGTTCTGGTTTCTCTTCCACATGAACAGTATTCAGCCACCTGCATGTTAATTCAGCCTGTTGTCAAACCATCTACCTACACAACACATTCTTAAACAGCTTTGTACATACCCTCATTTTTGGGGCGGTGGCTCCTATTGTTTCAGCTATCTAGTCCCTAAAGCCTAATTGCACTGTGCAGTTGATTTAAATGAAGGTTGGTTGTTACACCCACTACCTCCAGCAACTGCCAGCATCACAAGAGTGCATTTTTAGTACCCAGGCAAGCCATTGCGCTTATGTCCCTCAGAACTACTCCGCAGGACACTAACCATGGACAGCAAGTTTTCTCAGACACACAGATCTCTCCCCAGGGAACTTCTAGAGCTGCAGACTACCTTCCTCTACATGCCTACAGTAATGAAACCTTGTATGTAAATGCAGTGACTCCCTTTCCTTTGACAAAGTAGACTCTGAGTACTACAGGAAGATGGCTGATTCCACTCTTCCTCCTGCTCTATAAATCATTCTTTTCTCCCCAGCTAAATCCATTTTCCAGTTAAATATGCCAACAGGCTGTTCTCTTTGCTGAAAGATCTGGATTTTGCTTTAACTATAGGTTCATAAGTTTGTAAAATGCAACTCTACACATTTCAAAATTAACCTGTATTGTCAGCTAGCCTTAATGTGGTAAGACACAGCATAGCCAGAATAAAGAAATTTTTACCTTTCAGTCAAAACTGGCATTTTTGGCAATGAGTAGAAGCTGGCTTCATTCTCTGGAAAGCTCTTGACATTGGGACACCCACATTCAAGTTCCTGCTGTGTTCATCTGAGTGGGTCTGGAGTAAAAATCTTTGCTCCAACTCAGGCAGAACTTTTAAGTGGAATCCTGTGTCAGGTCAGTGCCTGACACCACAAAACAAACATTCAGGAATTAAAACATCCTGTTAGCATCCAAAAGTGAACATTAGCATAACTGAGTTAACAAGAAAAAAAAAATATTAAAAAACCCCCATTTCAAACAGTTCTCTTTTCACTCCAGCATGGAATAAACAAATTTCAGACTTCCAGTGCTGCTGAGGAGCAAGCACCATACTCCAGCAGTAACAGAACTGCAGCGCTGGTAGCAATGGGGTTTGGGCAGAAACCTTTAGGATTCCACTGTTCATAGGGTATTTTCAGACTTTTGCATGGTTCTTCAGATATGAGTCTCCTAGAAGCCAACTTGTGCCAACTTGGCTCTCCCCAGCTTGTTCAGGTTTTTTTACTCCCTTTGCTTCCTAGGCAAAAGCTGACACGTGATGGAACAAAGACTGCTGCCCCTTGCAGAGCTTCTCAAAGCACAGGATGGTTCTCTGAGAGCAGCAGCAAGCTCTCCTCCCTGCGGTGCTGCCGATCCTCCACCCTGATCCTGCCCTTTGCAATCATCCCCTTTAGCACCGCTTCCAAATGCTCAGCTCTAGATTGGGTCACTTCCAAGGCTGAGGAACAACCCTCATTTACCTAATGACACCAGCCTGGCCTAGAGCACGGATGTCCTTTCTCTGACCCATTTGACAGAGGAAATTTATCAGCTTTGGAGCTTTTCCACTTTAAACAGAGAGACTTGCTTCAATGCCGCTTGCCAAGACCTGCTCCACGGAGCACATGAAAGAGCACAGTGTCATGGAAATAAATAAGCCACCTCCTTGGAATTCTTCAGCCTGGCAGTCATGCCCTGGCATGAGCCTCACCTGGCACCTATTTTTGTCAACCAACAGGTCATAACCTGGAGGCAACACACTGTTGTGAACAGGCACAAGCTGTTCATAGGAACAAAGAAAGGTTTCATAGGAACAAAGCATAGGCAGGCTTTGGAAATCCCATGGAAGTTTTACCTTATGAGTGACAAGCAGATTGCAAAAATGCCTAGATACTTCTGGGAAGTACCTTGTCTTGTAACTGCTCCATCCCAGGAAATTGCCTCATCACTAGGCAGAGCAGTCATGCTACCTTTTGCTTTTTGCTCTGTGGCTTGATGAGTCTTCCTTTTCTGGCAAAATCATGACTTCACATCCATAGGTGAGGTGAGGAGCCTCTCTGTGTCAATTCTTTTACTGGATAACCAATTGTCCTGCACAGGAGGTGTAAGTTTGAGCTGCCTCAGGAAGGGGAGGAAGCTCATGCTGAACTATTATTCCTGCTTCCTGGATGAGAGAGGGGCACTGACACAACTGCAAAGATAATAGCAAAACTCCCAGTATATAAAGTAACAATGCAGGTGCCTGAGCCCAAGCCATGAATCCTGGTTTCAAATAATCCCTTATTTCAGAGTTGTGAGCATGCAATCAGCTTGGGAGAGCACAGGAATTTTTGGCACATTTTTGTTCTTGTCAACAGCCTTTCCTTGGCTGTTTGCTCTCTCCAATAGGCTTTGGCTAGTAGCCCTATTTTGGACACTTGGACCAGGACTTGGAAATGCAGCACAAGCCCTCAGTTTTTAAAAATTTGGCATGTTGCAACTCCGTGTCCCCATTCTGCTGTTGTCCAAAACAGCATGTGCTGCAGAGTAGACACAAATCACACAGGTGACTGACAGCTGGGAGTTTTCTAATTTTCAAGCACTTAGTTCTCTTTTAATGAGATTCTAAAAACACACCTTGGTATGTTTCTAAAAGAAAGTTTAAAAAAGTGTGGAAATTATATCACATAGAAATTTCAGAACTTAATGTGAGCCCCTGATCTCTGGGGTTAATGGTAAAGTACATGTCACATCTCTGCCTTAAAGCATGAGTTACTACTACTCTTCTCTGAAAAGGTATGTACATTTCCCAACCTCAGTTCAGAGACCTTCAGTGAAACGTCCTATAACATTCAGCATGAGCCATGTGTCCACTTACTGAGTAGTCCATGCTTGACTTTTGGAACCCTTAACATCTGAAACAGTCAAATGGAATCCTTCACGTATATATTTTTAAAGTAGCCTTGAATGCACATATTTGTATCTGCTCTTTCTGTAACAATACTGAGCTCCTCAAGGAATGGCTGACAGAGCATGAATGCTTACTATGCTTCTAAAATGGGCAGTCTAGGAGAGAGTGAACTTTTGCCATGCACAAGAGAAAGTAACAAAACCGGCTATTCAACTTAGCTGGCTTGTCAACACATTGTCCCCATAATTAGCTGTGCCCTCTGCAACCTCTTATTATGCCAGCTGACCTAAGAAACATCAACATCTCCTCAGACCTTAAATATATAGAGTCCTGGTCAAGAAATGGCATGAGCTCACCTTCACAGAGACGTGGTAATCCTCAGCATGAATGACTCCTCAAGTTCAGTCGTCACTCTCCAAAAGCCGGGGTCAGGACCCAGGACTTCATTGATGAAGACATATTAAACCCCGTCCAGCTTGGAGCACACACACTGAGGCTGCTGAAGGCAGAATAACCATACAGTCAGAGCCAAGTCACACTGATATTGTATGGAGCCTATTTGGAGGCTTGGCCTCAATTAGCATATAAATGAAGTGGTACACGCAGTCGCAGCTTGCCAGAAAATGAGACAAAATAATCTCCCCAGTTTGGCAGCTCTCTTGAGCATTTAGTTTGTGAATGAAGAGCCAGGCACACTTTGACCCAGCCAAGCTGGGTCCACAGCTTACAGCCAATTGACTTCACATGGCAAACGCAGGTCTTGGGAAGTCATGAAGGAGACCAATGCTTTTTCCTGCTCTTAAACTAAGTTTCTGTTATAGGAAAGTAACTTTAAAGATACTCATTACCATTCCAGAAGACTGATAGCATTGCATCCACAGGCCCGGATGAGCTGTGGTATGGCCCTCCTGCTGCAGGCTTCTGGCCATTAACACAATGCTTGATTTTATTCCAAGTAAAGGAGAAGGAATGGAAAGTTCACAGGAAAAATGATACAGAGAGATGTGACCACGTAGCTGCTGAGCTGAGACACAGACAGAAATTTTACTTAGGGATCTTTATTAGGTGAAGAATAAGGACACAAAACCAGTAACAAAGACCTTCAAAACTGGTGCGCAACAGCATAGAGGGAAGGAGTAGCTGTGTTTACTTTTAGAGCCTATACAAGCCTTCTAATGTAATTGGGACAGAAGTAAGAAGGCCTGTGTTTTTGTGCAGACCCCTTTCACATTCTTTAGCATTTAGTTTTTCTTCTTTAAATATTTTCAGTTGTCAGGGGCTCAGCTCAGACACAAAAGTAGGGGAATGTAAGCACAAAGGTATGCAGATTTTTCCTAGAGTAGTGCAGTCTTACTCTTCTAACTAGTCTGCTCGGGGGAGAACTGTATTTCCAGGAGAGAAAGCCAAATAGATTTAAACGTAGGTAAAATGCAAGGGGAAGATCAGTGCTGAGCAAGAATGGTATTTTTTCTTCATACTTTAAACTCCAGTTTAAATATAGTTCCTTGAAAAAAAATTCCATTCTCCATTTGCGTTAGCAACCACGGTCAAGCCTAGTTTGACTATATACATAGCTGCATCTTGTTCCCTATGCTGGGAAAAAAGGCTTCTCTTCATTAAAGGGTAGAAGTTACAAGAAAATCTCAGAGGGCTCAATTAAAATCCTCTTGGCACCCTTCAACTAACTTACAGTTTCTTTTTACACCGAGTTTGTCCCTTCCCCTTCTTTTTAAGCTTCAGTTTAGTGCTTTCCTACGATGCTGTACCAGGTGCACTCTGGAGCTGCACAGATGACTCACACTTTGCAAATGCCCTGGGCCTTCTCCCCAGTGGGGTGAGGTGGGTGCTGTGCTTCTGCACTCCTACCCATTTGGCCTTGTAGGCATCTGAACATGTGGGTTCCTGTAAAAATCCAGAGTAATGACCTGGTCCTGGACTTGCTGTAGAAGTCAGGTACATACAGTCCCATCTGCTCCTCACAACCAGGAAAGCTGTGATGTGAATAACCTCTTTTTCTGTGGCATGAAATAGTCAAACAACTTTAATGAAAAGCAGAAATGACAGTGTGTTTGAGCAAGAGCTGGGAGTTTTAACAACTTGGATTAAAGAAATACGTGACATCCAGCTTGATTCAGTGCAAAAAAAATTAGATTAATGTCACAAGACAAGAAACTTCAAAATATAAGTGCCCCTTGCAAAGCCCCCCTTGTCCCTCTCATTCACGTTACCCACCCCTCGGCAATCTGCTTTCCTGGTAAGCCATTTCTGGCACAGCTATTGTGTGGAGGGTGGTTTCTGATCTTGCACTCCGTAATATCCCATTCAAGTTTCAACAGGGGAGAAATATTTCACTGAGGAATTAGCATTTGTTTAACCCACCCTCAGAAAACAAAAGAAAAGGGGCAAAGTGGTTCATCAAAAATGAGTATAGCAGAGTGAAATAATCCCATGACTCAGAGTTGAACCAGAGTGATCATGTAAATCTACTAGTAACTTCAACTTGTATCTGTCCAAATTAAAGGGCAAAACTACTCTAATCTTGTTAGGTCTTGTATATTCTGACAACACCACCTGAACTGGAACAGCAACATAATTTTCCAGTTGTCTCCACACTTTGCTTTTTCGTGGTCAGAACCTAAAAGTAGCTCTGGCAAAAAGAGAGGGCTGCTTCCAAAAATTTTTGCTTTGTAAATACATTTCTTATTCATGCTTCTAGGCACATAACATCACCTCCAGGATCATGAACCTTTTATGACCATGACCTCAAGCTTAGAAACTACAGTCTGTTACAAAATGAAGATGCTAGTTCTGTCCTGAACTCACCCACAAAACGTCCTGCACAGAGTAATTCGTAAATCTTGTCTCTGTCTCTCTTCTCCCACCTCAAAAATGCAAAAAAGCAAAGCAACATATCTTAGTAGAGCAGGAATAATTATAATTATAATGTGGAGCTTTTTCTTTGTCTGCATTATTTTAGTACACAGTCACACTGGTCATCACCTTCCTCTGCTTCGTCACCTTCCTCTACCTGCCTCGATGCCTGTGAGAGCTGCATGCAGCCCTGACAACAGCTCCTGCCTCTGGTGCAACTTCCAGTTAGGAAAGTGTACATGGTGAACAGTTTTTAAGTATTCACAAAGTATTGAGCCTTCCTGTACCTACTGCTTGTAGAACTTAGCATTAAGAAAGGTTAGGAAGAAGGCTGATTTCTCATTTAAAGGAACTAACATGTAAAACAAAGGTCTCAGAGAAGCTGACAACTTTCTGTGAGCTTCAACATAAACTAGAGAGACCAGCTGCAAAATAACAGTTGGGTTTCAGCTATAAACAGAGTGAGTTTTACAGTGGGTTTGTATATCTATTTTGGTGAAGTTATTTATTCTACAGGAAAAATGCTCTTTTTAAGGCCCCGGGAAGGCAGGGGGATGAGAGGAGAAAAGGAAGTCCTGCTTATGTTGTTAGAAGAAGCTTCACTTCTAGACTCAGAAAGGGACTCTAAAATAAATGTTTCACAAAGGCACAAATTTGGAAAGTCTTCAAGAAAATGATGCCTTTTTAAAAAAGAAAAAAACTCTCACAGCTCTTCCATCAGGATATTTAAAACTAGGTTCCTGCCTTTAAAAGCACACCCTGTCTTGTGTTTCCTGGCTGGGTGGGAAAGAACCCCCACCCAGAGGTACAGAAATTACAGCCAAAGGTAAACAATAGTGTGTGTTTTAGTATCTGCATGAGGCAGTGAGGTAAATGGAACGAACACTGGACTGAATATAAAGGAGAAGAAAGAGATAGATTGCTCAAGTTAAAGACTCTTTGAAGATTCAGATTAAAAATTGTCCTCTGTGGTCTTAATACAAAGCATGTATTTAAAATTATTTCATTTTACTCAGTAACTTGCTGCGTAAGGGTAAAGCCCACCCTGAAAGAAGGGCGGCTCTAACTAAAAGAAGCTTCTAAATGAAAACAGGTGATGTCAGCCATCTTCATCTAGTGTAAAACACATAAATACTAAACCATGCCATTTCTCATGCTATCCTATTTTGTCCCTCAGAGAAGTCCAGCTTTTTCCATAGCTAAAACTGAAAAGCAGGCTCTTTTGGTTTCTATTTAAAAAAAATCAAGTGAAAAAACCCCAAAAGATGAGGTATTTGTTTTTTTAATTCTCAAATTTCAGCAAAACACCAAAGTGGTCTGGAAACATAACTAAGAGTAACAGGTACCCAAATGGCAGCAAGACAGGAAACATTTTCAGAAGGCTTCAAGCCAGGAGGACCCTGTGAAACCAGCACAGCTTCACTGAAGGGCCCTACTTGTTCCTTCCAAAGATGAGTTTTGGGAGCCAGGAGCCATAGGTCCTAAGACTACACCAGCCACTGATTTGTCATCACTTGGGTTCTTCTCCCACCATAACCCATCCCACAGATATGTGGGTGTTTAATCATTAACTTAAACTAATATATAAAAATCTAGTCTTGTGTCCCTTTTTCTTCTGATTTCTGATTTTATTCTCTGTATTAATAATGACTGAAGTGTTTTTTTCTTGTTTAGTATACAGTAAATAATATATATAAATATATATATACTCGCTAGTTCTGTCACTTATATTATACATTATATTTAATAATTTAATCCCAGAGCATGCTCTGCACTCCTGCTTAATGAAATTTGATGCATAAATAAAATTCTTTTCTTATTCAGTATTAGCAAGAGAAATAAGTCTTAGCATAATATAGTGAGAAATTTATTCAGACTAAAAGTACAAATTAAGATCAAATTTGCTAAACCATTCTAGATCAAATAGAAAAGAGCACAAGGACCAACAAATTTGCTTTGTGTGCTCATCTTGATGACTCCAAATGCATTCTGTTGGAAAAAAAATCACACCACTGACATTTTTTAGAAGGCAAACTACTGACATTTTTACTGCCTAGCTCATTCAGAGCCTGTTACAGTCACGTTTCAGAAGGATGCAGTTCTGCATCAGTGTCTCCAGGAGAAAACCTCCGTGATTTTTATTATCTCTAAGCAGGAACCATTTGGAGAAGAGCATCAGCACACGGCACCCAGGCAGCTGTGCCACTGCTGCTCACAAAGGGGCGAGGCACCGAGCAGGGATTCTGCCGGGAAGGACGGGCCCCAGGGAGACACTGACATGGACACAGGACCTTCAGTTTGGCCGAATGACATGGTTTGGGGGAATTTAAAATATTAGCCTTTATCTCAGCAGGTGAGCTCAAGATGTATCCTGCTGGGCCTGGGAAGGTTGGTGAAGTATTAATATGGGTATTTGAAGAAAATAACTCCCATTTTCTAGGAACCATTGTAAGAATTCTAGTGGGACAGACATCCGGTACTCTGTTTTTAACTAGCAGGTTGTCCTTTTAGAGATTAATCCAAAATGGAATTTCACTATTACCATTTAAGCTCTGCCTGCTTATTGGTTACTACTTCTAACACTCGATGCCTGCAATCAGGCTGTTAAAATTTAATTCACAGTATATTATACATCTGTGTATCTCTAAATAAGCAACTTTTCTTTTTCTTATGTATAGAGTTCCACTTATTAAATTTCAGAAAATATTTTAACAGGATGTAACCAGTATCAAATAAAACATGGCTTTATTTTCCACAAACAGAATGCTCTGTACTTTCAGTTTGAAATGATGAAAATATAAATATACATTTTAAGACCTATGTAAACATTTAAAATGTTTAATCTGAGGTGATTAATCTGAGAAAACTGGAATCTTTATCAAAGTTGCAGAAATTACCTGAGCAATATTCTGTTCACTTGCCTGTAAATATGTAAATATGAGCTAGGTATTTATTTTGGAAGAATTATTATGGATCTGCATCAGTCTGAGTAGGGAATTTAGACCTTATCATCCAGTGTAATGGAAAGGAGTCAGAATAATTTTCTATAGCTGCAAATGCTTTCTTTTTCCCATTTAGTTTTTGGCAATTAACAAAATTTATTTTAATTCATCACAAATGTCATTTGACATTTTGGTAGAAAGCCAAAGGGTTTTTCTTTGAACATCTTGTGCTCAAGTGTCATATCTGGAAAAACGAATATTTTTCAAGTCTTGTTACATGTCACTTCGTTTTTGATTTATGATATAAAAAAAAAAATCTATATTTGGGGGGGGGAAAAATCTAGAAAAATCTAGGAAAAAAATTAGTTCACATGGTGGTGCTCAATCAAAGACTGGACTTGTTCTCAGAGGTCTTTTCCAACCTAGTTGGTTCTGTGACTGATTCTGTGGAAAAGACTGCCAATAGTCACCATTTACCCAAACTTCTAAACCAAAGGCTACAATTTGCCTCTGAATTCAGTCAGAACAAACAAGTCTTCTAAAAAAGGCTGGGATTTTCTTTGCACTACAAGAATTGGAAGTATTACAGTGTTCCCATTGCTTAGGTACCCACAGCAACAGGAATTAAATTGAAAGACTGACAATGCCTGTGTCAGTGGTGATCTCAAGAGAATTAGTCCTGGAAATAAAATGATGAAGAATTAATTTTTAAATATTTTTGTCCATATTTTCTGAAGTAACTGTGACTTTAGATCTCTGATTTGGCATATGCAACACGCACAACCGCTCAGATTGTTTTGTTCTTCCGACAACATTGAAGACTTTCCCTCTGAAAACCCAGATCCTACACAGTGTGTTTTAAGCAGACACCACCAATTGTCACTTCAGAAAATTACACCATGCAATTTTAGCCTGTGCCTTCAGCAGTGACTTCATTGTGGATTACACATAATCCACATGCACAATACTCAAAGTAAATTGTAAACGGCTATTTTCATGGCCAAGGGAAGGATAGGGTAGTTTCACTGTCTAGTTACATTACAGGACCAGTCTCCTCTTTCATCCCATGCACGCCATTTCATCTTTGATCTTTCTGTCCAGAATATATTGGCAACCAGTGACACCAATACATCTTTGAAGAAGAGACAGTACAGTATCCAGGAGCTGTGTCATGAGAATCCCTTTTTGTTTCCTTTGTGATCTGCCAGATACCCATCCCATGCCATGGAATAACTTTGGTCTGAGGGGAGTTTTAATTCCCTGGGGCAAGTGACAGCATGAAGTGGCTGCTTCTGCAGATCATTCATGGCATAGGTTGCTTGGGGCAGCAATGGCCTGAAATCTTCATGTGAGCCCCACAGGGCTCTTGGCTACCATGGGCAAACTAAGACCTGCTCTGCTGTACACAGCCACTGATGGCCTGTGACATCTCGGATGTGAGGAATGGCCAAGTGCTTCTCTGAAGCAATGCTCCTGCTCCAAGCTGCCTGCCTGAGGAAAGGCTTTCTCAGCCTTGCCCCACTATTTAAGTGGTCCAAGTGCCCTGGCATTTACTGGGAGATAGAAAACATCTGCAGACATCCAGCCTGAGCCCTGGATTTTTTGGCAGCTGACATTCACCTTCAGGAGTGTAGTCACTGACCTCAACAGCATCCAGAGTGCACAGGGGTTTACAAAGTGCCTCAGCCTCTCCCACCACCCCTCATCTGTTCTGCCTTTTTGTCCTCACATCCAACTCTTGCATGCTCATGTCCCTAAAAGTGAAAGAGGGACTATGGAGAAGCCAGGCAGAGTGATGGGTGTGCACATATATGTGCTGCCTTCTCCCAGCTTCAGGCCATCCCTCTCCTGTAAACCCCTGTGAAAGGGGTGTTCAGCCACCTCCCTTTCTATTTCCTCCATATACCAGAGCTGCCCATGTTCACTGACACCATTCACAAGTCCAAATAATATAGTCAAACATGCTGGAATATCTTCTAGAGGTGCAGAGAAAAGGAGGTGGAGTGAGAAGACTCATTAAGAAGATAAATGTGTTAGAAGTGTCAGTGTTTAAAGCAGGCTAAAAAAAATATATTCAAAACTGAAAACCAATCTTCTATAAGTTAAGAAGTTTCTATATAAAAATCATCTGTCAACAGAAATAGCCTAAGGAATGTACCTATAGATTCAAACCCTAAGTTGTCTGCAGGCTTTATGCAGGTGTATCTTGAGTTCTTAAAAATTGAAAAGACTGGTTTTCTGACTGACTCTTTAATCATGATTAAAACATATTCTTTAATTGATGAGAAACAGCTATCCCTAGAGGCTGGGAGGCACTGGGCAGTGGTTCTGCTTGCAAGACAAACCCAAGCTAGATAGCCTAAGTAGGCAATACCTCACAGGACCAGATCAAATACAGCCATACTAGGGTCCATCCTCACTCTTTTCTTTAGATTTTGCTTTATTAATGAAGAATGATGACAGATTAAACATCCTTCTCCAAATAGGGAAAACTATTTATTCCCTTCACCAGTGACAGGAATGTTTAAACTCACAAAACAAATAGTCTCAAAAAAAGTCTGTAAATACTATCTAACAAAGTAAAATAATTGCATACCTATGCCAAATAAATCAGCAAATACACATAATCCTTTCTAAGGAGAAGAAATGGCTTGCCAAAGACATCCTCTGTTTTAGGCAAGTTCTACTGCTTCCTACAGACAGCCCCATGTTATCAAAACCAGTGACCCTGGAAAAACTGAGACAGTGCATTATTTACTTCTGGATATCAGTGATTCAGTGAGGGATGGAAGACTACTTTTTTCTTCAGTGCTAATATTTTCTCCCTCAGCAACATCATATGCGCTTACGTGAAGACTGCTACTGCCCTTTGCCCTATTTACCACCTCTGGCTGCAGCAGTATTAGGATGAGGCTGCAGCACGTGAACCTGTGTGCTCAATGGATCATCAGGATTTGTTTGCAAAATGGCCCATTAAGACAAAGCATCAGTTTACAAGATGAAGAATCACACGCTTAATTGCCTTCTCTGAACAAGCAGAGGTAATTGCAAGTATCTTGTATTGATGACTCCTCTACATGTAGGTTCAAAAGGAGAAATGAGTGTGAGATGTATTCACTATGGGACTACAGAAAGGGGTGACTGTGCAATCAGAGCTGTTTTTCTTATATGAAATATGATTACTCAACCAGTGCTGACTGTTTAAGAAGCAAAAACGAACCACAAGGAACAAATGAGAAATACATTCAGCTGAATATTGCTGCACTCCATTGGAGAAGAGCAAAGTTTTTACTATTAATTGCCTTATCATACAATTTTCCCCTCAGGTATGGAAAACCACTTGCACGGACCATTCAGAGACAGAGCCATTTGCCTACAGCTGGGACAGTGCAGGAAGTTTATTATGCTTGCATACATCAGACATTTCTAAGACATCATGCAAAGTTGTAGAAATATCCAAAGAGGTCTCTTCTAGGGTAAAGTTTAATTTTATTGCCCGATATTATAAAGCTGTATTTTCCTCCTGAAGTTAGTGGGATCTAGCAGCAAAATGATTTTTATTTCCAAGGATACTAAAGGACTTACATAATTATGTATCCTGCTTAGCTTGTATTTAAAATAATTAACCCTAAAATTTAGGAGCCCCACAAATGAAACTAACATCCCAAGGAGCTAGACAGTTAAAATCCTTGCCAAGTTGTGAGCCTGTGCCTCTCTATTGCATGTTCCACTCAAGGTCTTTGGTAATCGTTAGATCCATTACTCGCATGTGAAGAAGAGATGTGCAAGACAGATGTCACTTGTTTTTTAACTTTCTTTCATGGATTCAAGAAAAGCAGAAAATGGAAGTCTGGTACCAAAAATGAGAGGCTCACAGCTGAGGCTCCACGTAGATCCATGACATCTCCTCAACTCTACATCCAGCCATAAATGAACAATGGTCTTCATTAAGGTTTCCTAGACAAGCTGCATGCCAGATACTTCACACCTTACAGAAACTCTGCCTGGACCAGTAACCATCTCTTACTGCTCATGCACAAAGCACAAAGTCCAGAGCTGCTGCTGTTACCAGCCTCAATAGTGGTGTAAACTAATTTTAGGAACCATGCTTCTAAAGGAAGATGCATCAATTAGCAAACAATTAGGAGATGGTGGAGGGCAGAAGGAGATAAGAATTTATGTGGGAAGGTGGTACTTGCTGATACCAGTCATGAGAGCTGCCTGGAGGCACAGGTCAGGAGCTTTCTGTCCTTTGTGCACCAGCCAGTGGGCACAAGGACCATAAGAGTGACTGCCAGTGCCAAAAAATGTATTTCTTGAACTAAGTTGACGTGGTGGGTTGAATCCTGGATGGACACCAGGTGCCCATTAAAGCTGCTCCATCACTCCCCTCAGCTGGGCAGGGGAGAGAAAATACAACACAAGGTACAGGCTTACCACAGGGTCACAGCCTGCTTTGGGCATCCACCCAGTCTGGCACAGCCTTCTCCATCGGCTGCAGGTCAATATCTGCTCCACCATGGACCTCCATGGGCTGCAGGGGCGCAACCTGCCTCACCATGGTCTGCAGGGAAACCTCTGCTCTGGCGCCTGGAGCAGCTCCTGCTCCTCCTTCTGCACTGACCTTAGTGTCTGCAGAGATGTTTCTCTCACATGGTCTCACTCTGTTCTTCTCTGGCTCCATTTTGCTACTGCACAGTAATTTTTTCCCCCTTCTTACACATGTTATAACAGGGGCATTACTATCATCACTGATGGGCTCAGCCTTGATCAATGGCAGGTCCATCCTGGGGCCACCTGTCATTGGCTCCATTGGACATGGGGGAAGCTTCTGGAAGCTTCCTAGAGCCCCTGTAGCCCCCCTACTACCAAACCCTTGCCATGCACACGCAATACAGTCGAGTTCCTGCCATAGCAACGAAAGAGAAAAGCAGCCAGGGCAGCAGTGGTGAGTGCGGCCGTGCTCACGGCAGAGACCCTGGGAACAAAGTGCAGCAACGCAGCAAGAGAGCTCCTGGCCTCAGGAACCCAAAGGCCCCTGGCTTCCTGTGGAAAATGATAGCCTGTGACAAACACAAACCCCTGTGGCTAGCAGCAATTTCATCAAATAAACTAGCATGGGAACAGAAAAGAAAGCTTAAAATAAAGCATGGCTTTAAAAAGAAATTAAACCCATAGCTTAATTTGTGTTCAATTACCAGACCAAAATATTAAAGGCTTGAAAATATTTGGAGATTACCAAGTATTTGTAAAACTGTTCATGGCTCTGAAACACTGATCAATATTAACAAGATTATGACAGTTAGGATGTCTAAGTGCATTTCCTTTCTTTCTTTAATGCTCTTCTGCCAGTGCATTTTGGTCATGTAGCAGGGAAATAAAAATAGCATAATCGGGATTACTAAACCAAGCCCAGAGAACAAATAGCAAATAAAAAAGTGAAGCACACTATATATACATGCCATACAAAAATGACTAATGCCACATACATCTGGAGGAAATTAGAGCTAATTGGAAATAATGAACTAACCAAGCAGGGCCAGCTTTATAGTGTCTATTATTTGTGATGGCTAGAACTAGCAACAGTCAAAAGAGACATCCATATTTGTATGCTCCATTTTTTAGCTGCCACTGCAGCTCTACATAATTAATTCTTTCACATCCCCCATCATCCAGACGTATTGCCTAATATGTAAAAATAAATTGCTATATTTCTTCTCATCTCTCTCCTATCCAAACCACAGATATCTCCTATATGCAGCATATTATTAAAACTTGGAGGAAGGCAAAAGTTAATAACTGGTTTCTCCATAGGAAAATATTTTATTCTATGAAGGGATTTATTATCTGAAGTCAGGCAGGCTGCAAAGTCTGCTGATGAGAAACAACCCCTCTGCCATATTCAACTGTTTTGACAACTGTTAAATACGAGTGATGACACAGTTGAAATACCTAGTCTGAAATAAGATAAGATGAATACCTCACATTAAATGCTTTCTTGGACTAATGCCTGTTTTTGCATGTATTAGCACCAATAGTAGAACAGCACTTGATACGGATGAAAGTAGAATTGGACTTGTAACCTTTACGTAAGTCAGATGTGATTCATAGCTCAAGCTATATCATTCCTATCTGTACTTGCTTATTTTATAATAAATAATGGACCTTTTATATTCTAACTAGCATAGGATCCACGGCCTAGGCCACATGCTGGCCATTCAAGCCTAGGACAGGGCATGAATGAAGAAAACACTGTTGCTGCTGAGTAGGGAGGCTCACTAAAAGGCACCCCAAAACCCCAGCCAAATCCCCAGCAGGCCAAACACAGGGATCTTTCCACCTTTCCTGGCTCCTAGCCCAAAGCCACTCTGTTTCTTCCAATATTTTTTCTTATTGAGCAGCAAAGTCACAGAACTGGGTCAAGGAGGCAGGTCTGAGGCTCCATCTCGCGAGTGAAAATCCCTGCGCTCAGCAGGGAGACTCACCCAGCATGACAACAGCTCTTCAGCATCCCTCCAGAATTTCCTCAAGGACACAGCAGACTGAGGAAAAAATGCCCTGAATAAAAAAAAAATCTCAGTGGACAGACTTATGCTTGGAAAGATATTAATACATCAATAATGTGACAGAAAAAGGCAACAGGCAACCAGACTGGAATTTCTTTGTAGGTAGCTTGCCAATAGTCTACACAATAGCTTGCATGGAGTAAATACTGAATTATTGAAAATAAGTGTGTTTTCAAAGGCCAGTAGAAAGCCTCTAAGAGAGAATAAGCGTAAAGACTACTAATCTTTACTGTTCTAATGCATTTGCTGTGTAGTATTTAATAGGCAGGTGAAGAACACCATTCTGTTCTCAGATAAACCAATCACATATTAGCAGCCCACCAAACTAAAGCTGAGATTTTTGTGCTGTGTGGATTTCCTTAAGTCTAGCTTCCAGACTTGGCTAGCAGAATGAATTCTTTTCCTTTGATACAGACCATCAATATCTCATGAATATTATAACATGTCCAAGTCCAAGCAACTGCAGAGTCAAGTACATGCAAGCAGGTGATTACAGCGCAGAGCTATGATGGGATTTGTCTCTCTAGAGGCAATCATGGGATGCCAGTGCACTAAGATGAAACCACACTTAAAATCAAAACGTTTCACACAGCTGCTTCCAGAGCAGGGCAGTGACTCTTCTGATACTAGAAGGCTACCAAAACTGGTTAAAAAAATATGGAAATTCAGTCTACAAAAGCAAAGCGAGTGAAGAAGCAACAGAAAAAGACACTTGGTGTTTCAATGCAAATGCCACTGGTTTTCAGCTGTTCTCATTTATGCATTCTAGACTTACATACAGTTTAGTAGGGCTTCTCTACAAAGCTGACAGCTCAAATGGCAGCACAGATTCAAAAGAAAGCCTATGCAATCCTAAAGTGAATTTCTCAGCCTTCTAGTGTGAGAAATACCAGTGTTAGATCAAAACCAAAGCACACCAGCTTTTCTATTAGAAAATCTTTTGGGACAGGGTAGAAGAAGGGGCTCAAGTCAGTGCATTGCGTCTGCATGGCAGATCTGTATTAAAGCCCTCCTGAGAGTATGTTATCTATTTCATCATACATGAATCTCAGGGAATAAATGGAAGAGGAATATTCCTGCCCTGCCTTACAGAGACACGTAGAAGTAGCTCTGTGCCTGTTCTCTCCTTCATGCAATCCAGAGCAATGAGCCTTTCCTTGCAGCCTCCTAATTCAAACACTGGACAAGGGTAATCACATTTCACACTTCATGGTTTAAACTGATCGCCTTATGGATTAGGAAAGAAACTGTCTCACTGCATATGAAACTATCACACAAGTTCATAGCTCTGTAAGTGGTTTCTTTGCTGTATGCACAAGAATTGGGTATTTGCCCCAGAGGGAGATGTGGATGCTGGATGTGCATATCTTCTTGCTGATTTACTTTTCTAGCTCTGTGTCTCTGTGTTTCTGAAACTTGTCCAGAGCAGAAATCGAGACAAGTTTCATTGCTCTGAGCTGAGCATACCTTTTAGATATTTTACACATTGCACTTTCACATACCAATAATGACTTGCTAGGAAATTCCCTTGCTCTACTAGTTAGAATGCACTGGAAGAATGGCTTTGATCATCTTCAGATGGATTCACTCCTTGGGGTAGATTTATAATTTCAGATTAAGATTTAGCATAGTCTTCATAAAGGCCGTTAGCCTTTTTGGGGAGTGTTGGTTGGGGTTTTTTTTGTTGTTGTTTTTTAATTAAAACAAAGCAAAACAAAACACAAACAAACAAAACAAAACAAAAAACCCCAAACAACACCCCCCTGCCAAAACC
The DNA here is from genome assembly GCA_013389985.1 of Dryoscopus gambensis. Classification (NCBI taxonomy): domain Eukaryota; kingdom Metazoa; phylum Chordata; class Aves; order Passeriformes; family Malaconotidae; genus Dryoscopus; species Dryoscopus gambensis. The sequence continues at coordinate 32,059 of WEIT01019379.1, read as the reverse complement.
CCACAAATTTTGCATTTTAAAGCTGTTTTAGAGATATCAGGAATTTATAAAGAATTTTTTTTTTTTGCATAGTGCACTCACAGTCTGCCAACCCAGGTGACTGTCCTTTACAGCTCTGAGAAACCCACAGGGTAAAACAGCTGGAGACCTTATCAGCAGTTCCCACAATTTTGGTGGGGAATATAAGTGCAGTTTCCAGGGCCTGAATCCCCATTCAAGAGATGATGTATCTTCAGGAGCAAAGCTCTCTGAAACAGGGCAAGTGATAGGAGTATTTTTCCCAGTTTCTCTGCACCAACCAAAAAGCAAGCAGAATCTAGCAGGAATGTTCATCAGAGGCAGAAAGCAGCAGGGCAGAGAAATGAAAAAAGAAAAGGGCTTTTGCCCATTTCAAACAGCTCTGGATTCTTCAGTGCTTTGTCTAATCAGCTCTTAAGCAACAGAGCTGCCATCCCTTTGGAGAGCATGTCCGATGGGAATCACTTGGCTTCATGCCCTGCATCCTTGGCCCCTATATCTCACTCCCTCCCCAGCAATTATTGTTCATATCATCTCACTTCAGAAACTCCAAAGACTCTCTTTTCATCACGCCCTTTCCCAATGAACAGGCTCCTTCAGCCATCCTTCCAATGGCTGGAGTTTGTTCCCTTTAGGATGGCTGCACATGCATTTCACACAATAGGCGCCATCTCCATGACACCGTGTGCTGTCTGCACAAGGAAGAGCCACAAGTTTGCCACATAAATCCTACCATGTAATTGATTTTCATGCCAGCATTCTGGGTCACAGCAAGCACTCATGCTCTGGGGAGCTTTTCATAACCAAATGACTTCAGATTGCTCTGCTCTGAAAAATCTACTCTGACAATGGTTATTGTTTATGCTTGGAGTGCCAATCAACACTGGAGCCCCACTGATGCCAGATAAATAGGCAGGTTAAACACAGCCCGTGCCTGAAAGGACTGGCTGCATAGTTTATGTCAACAAGCAGGCAGAGCAGAGTCCGAGTTCAGGAATTAGAAGCATGAGGTTGAAGAAAGGCAGAAGCAAGCACTGGCCAAAAAGTTAGATCACCACAGGTTAAGGGTTCCTCCCTCCCCCACCACCTCCCAGTGTGATCAGCAGCACAAGACCAAGCAGGACCTCATGAATTCACACCACACAGTCATGTTCCCAGGCAGAATCAGCTGAGCACACATGACCCCTGACAGACTTCACCTACATGGTTTGAACAGAGATTCTGCAGCTTGCGTATTCCAGCCACTGTTACTTTCAGCAAAGCCATCTTAATGCCCATTTCAGCCACCATGGACCAGAGAACAGAGCATTGTTTTAGTCTTTGCGAACAACTTATTTGGTTTCCTTCAGCCTTACTTTCCTTGAATTCCACAACCCATGTCTTTCTCTTCATTGTGTAGGGTCCCAGTCCTTCTTATTCCTTTCAAGCCTCTCCAGTTGGTTTTAAAGGAAGTAGGATCCCTTTGCATGTATTATCACCTCTGTCAGTTCAACCTTGTGGCATAAATGACAATATATATTACTGATAAATAGAAATATATTGTTGATAATATATCATCTCAGTCACTGACATTTTAAGATATTTTTCTGCAGAGCTGCAAACTAATTTGTGTCCCACCTTGTGACCAGCTGACCAATTATTGCTTGTTACAGTGAAGAAATTCACATTTGTCTTCCCTGGCCCATATAATCTGTTTTCAAATAATTTTTTCAGTTTCTTTCAGTTATTTTAAACCAGAAACTCATTGCCTAGAAATCCTGAGCCCCACTTCCAGCCCAAATATTACTTTATCAAGTATATTTAATTATGAATCACTGTTCCATCATCCAAATCATTAGGGAAAACACTGACTTCAGGCCTCTCTGATGAATTTCTTCATTTGGATGATGATCCCAGCTAGTACTTGAAGAGCACTTCTCTGATCTGCTGTTTGATTAGATCATAGTTCCCTAGACTTATCAAGCAAGACAATACCAACATTTAGTTAGAATGTTTGATTAATAAAGGACACATCCACATTTGGCTGTATCATCTTTTAAAGAATGATTTAAACTACTGTGGTGTTGAAAAGGGACAATCAAAGTTCTTCCTCCTGCAGAGTTCTGACAGAAAACTTGCAGATTGAAACAACTTCAGCAAGCATGAATTTACCAAGCAGAAGAGGAATGACAGGTATCCCATGCTCCCTCTTGGAAGATACAGCTAGCTTTTGCCCTCTCTTCCAAAAGCTGATCTTCTAATCTCTTCTCAAGGCCTCTCTGCAGCAAATGGGGTTAACCATTGCTCATCTATTTCCACCATTCCCTTGAAAGACAGGTCCCAGGATGCTCTTTATAGGATTTTAAAATGGTTTGAATTTAAAGGATTCTTTGAAGATCATCTAGTTCCAACTCCTCTGCCATGGGCAGGGACACCTTCCACTAAACCAGGTTGCTCAAAGTCCCATCCAACCTGGCCTTGAACACTTTCAATGATGAGGCATCCTCAGCATCTTGGGGTAACCTATGCTTGTGCCTCACCATCCTCATCATAATTGTCATTCTTCAAGAGGACCACAGAGGTTTGATTTGCTGCTTGTAGTGCATCATACAAAACTCTTTTTTCCCCTCCAGTTCAAGGAATTTTGGCTGACAGCCCAGTCCACAGTAAGTGCAGAGCAAGGATATGCCTGCAGTGCTCATGAGGACCAAGACCACCTTGCAGGCAGTCACTGCTCCTTGGCACACCAGATCCTGCTCCCCTTCCCCCATGCACAGTCAGGCTGTGTCTGGTGTTTGTGCTGGGTGGAACAAAAATATTTCTGATTGCTGCACCCTGCAGAAGGCAGAGTGTAAGAATTGCATTCACGAGTACAAAGGCTTAGGGTTTGACCAGTTTCAACAAAGCCAGGATCCAAAAAGAACATAAAAAGAATAAGAAAGGCACAGTACAAAAATACAGTGCAGCTCAAGTTGAAAAACATCAGCTGATAGTGTCCATGATCAACGTGGTCTGCATATGCTTGGTTTTATTTCTCATCTACTTCCAAGGGAAATATTATAGCACAATAAAACCAGAGTTCTAAGAGGTCTGGATCTAAAAGTATTATTTGACACACACAAAACATTCCATCACCTGAGTCTCACAGAAACTTGAAATCTGGATTTCCAGAACTGCTAAGTTAAACTCTTTTGCAGCAATTTTCTGTTTTACTGCTCACAGTTGTACTACTTTCTTCTACAGTCAAGCATGGCATTACAGAAACTATTTCTTGTTGACTCTAATAGCATCATTTCTCATAAACAGTAGTCAGTCGATCTTTCACTTTGAAGACCAAAGTAAGCATGGTCACTTGATTTGCATGAGAAAACAATTATCTTTGCCTGCAAAAGGCATTTAAAGCTGGAAATCAAGAGGCACCTTGCCATAACAAAAATTTTTAGAACCTTACAGCTTCAAAGAGATTTAAAAACTGCCTACTGCAATTCCCTGTGATCTTTTCCTTCACTTGTAAACCTCAGTGTTTCATAATTCTTACTATTCTGCTAAAGCCAAATTTTTAACACCATTATATATTACTCCATAAAATAATATGGTGAGCACATCACTTCCACAGTTTAGGAAACAGACAATAAAGTAGTAAGTTGGTCTTTTTGAGCATCTTTAAAGAGAGCACAGCTTTTCCACAGTGAGAAGTGTCAGCAGCAAAACTGCCATTTATGCTGTACCATTGCTTCAGCAGGATTTCCTGCCATTGCAAAATATTCCTATTTTGGCCATCATCAGGAATAGGTGAGCTCTGTTTGCCAAAGAACAGGCTTTATGCCATTTCAGTACTTGGCCACCACAGTGTGGAATACCTGAAGTTTAGTCTGGTTGCATGTTGTCCCAGCACTGTCACATCCTGCCCTCACACAGTCTACAGGACATTTGGAGCAGGTTTCTTCCCTGTAAGCACAAAGATGAGACTTAGACCAGCTGTAAGGAAGACCCAGTATCATCAGGCTCATCACCCAACATTCCACACTGCTGTCACACATGTCACCTGAAAGCAGCCACGGCCAATCCCCACGGCAAGAAGAATTCAATGCTCTGAAACTGAGCTCTGCACTGTGATGCTTGAGAATCCAGTTATGCAGCTCATTTAAAGTGCACCTTTCCTTAGCAGGTCCAGTGAACAACTCCACCACCTAGTAATGGGAAAGCAGTACTAGGAAAAACCTGCAAACATGCATTACATTTTGCATCTGTCAAATGCAGCCTTATAAAAATCACACTTGTTTGCACCATCTTTTTAATTTTTTACATATTTGCACAACTTTTAAACACAGAGGTAGCCTTCAATCTCTGCAATTTAATAGCCACTCCATACTCTGAAACAAAAATTCCCAGGGTGGGAATTTGCACATTTTGACTTCACATTTGTTGCTAGAGGCACGATTCTTCCCCCCATGCCATGCTGCTGATTGCTCAGACAACTGAGCAATCTTAGCTCTGTGTTTACAGCACTTTGGGTTTGTAATACCTTTGGGCTTTCATGGAAACGTCAGTGCCCATCACCATTGCTACACTCTACCATCTCCATTCTCCAACAAACAGGGCTTTGCTGAGCATATCACTGTGTGACTGTTCCACTAAAACTATTTCCATAAAAATGCTAAAAGAGTAGAGCCTAACCCAGTACAAAGGTGGAACCTCTGCAACCTCCCAATGTGGCTCTCCCTGCCACAAGAGCTCCTCTGCAAGGATTCTCTGATGTCTATAAAAGATTGCCATCACCTCTAAGCTCTCTCTGGGGAACAGCAGTATCTTCTCCACCCTTTCACTGCATTTCATTGACAAAAATTAATCACTTTGAATACCTTCCTCCCACTATCACACCTAAAGTTGTACAATAGATAAAAAGAGTTTTCAGACAGAAAAAGACATGCAGATACAGTACCAGGTCTGATTAAACAGCTCTGCATCCTTAGAAATCATGTTAATTTTTTACTTGCATTAACCCCCTTTTTGCTGCTAGTTTAACCTTCTAAATTTCAGTGTTATTTGACTCGTCAATACGGTCTTTCCTATTTCTAGGTACAATGTGAGAATCTGCACTTGATTCACACCACTTTGCAATGCCATAACATGTTTAAAAATAAGTGTACTAAAACATTTCCTTTTACACAAAGGCTTATAAGCCATTCCTCCTAGTTTTAAAATTAAACTTGTATTTCAGATCAAGGCAGTTCTGAGTCACATTTTCAAAATGTGGTACATGAAAAATATGCCACATCGGCTGCAACTGGCTACAGACTGGTGCCAGTTTAAAGTATTTATGCAAGACAGGAATAGACAGAAGGACATAAATGTCCCAAACCCTACTGAAGAATCTGCCCTTTCCCAGGCCCTGTGTTTTGCTCAGTCCATAACAATTTTCTAATCTGCTGGAAGTCAGTGGTCCTGCTGCCAGGGTGCCTCTACTGACTCCTTCTAAAGCAATGTGTGCTGGTCAGGGACTTCTTTCCCCTCCTGCTTTGTCTCTCACACTTCATTTCCCCATCACAAACATACTTTGAATCTTTTATTCTCATGGTTTTTCCATCTGACCATGGTATCCTCCAGGATCATTGCAGCACAACAGAAGACCTGCATCCTTGTTGTCTTTCCTATGTTTCTGAGGACAATGAGCATATCAAGTACACAAAGAGGTGCCCACAAATGTGATGATTTTTAAGTTCCCTTGTGTTGCAGAATGCTATTAAAATGGAGGTCTATTCACACTAACACAGGTGGTGGGTTTGATCTTGTACAGCTTGCCAGGGCTGCACCATTTGGGCTTTTTTTTCAAGAATGTAAAGCAAGTCAACCTCAGATGTGATGCTGGGCTGGTTGTGTCTCCTCTGCCTGTTCCATGTGGTACAAAAAACTCCTGGCAAAACACTGTGACTGGACAGGGAGATGCTATTTCAAGTGAAGAGGTTAGCAGCCTAAATGAAATAATAAAAACACTAGTGTCCTGAAGGCTGTTTAGCAGTTAGGTAGCTACTTGAATGGAATGCTTTATTGTGGTTAAGCTGGTTAAGAATCAGGTTTTCTTCTTTAAAATCATTGTGATGTTTAAGAGAAATTAAGTCTTAACAAGCAAAAAAAGGCTGAAAAATTCCCAATTCTAAGACCAATAAAAATCTTTACATTCACATTTCTGATTTCAGTCAAGGGAAACATTGTGGCAAACAATCTTTCTTCACTTTCAAATCCACCTTAAGATACCCAATGCAGTTTGGGTTGAGTATACTCTTCAACAGACCAAATGAAACACACTACTTTCCCAAAAAACAATTGATTAGGTACAGACAGTTCACTCTTGCCAAACAGAGGAAACTAATCACTCTTTTCCAAGTAATTTTTTTTCCAGGATCCATGGTTTCATAGAAGGTGTTTTACTTTTGATAAAACTGCATTCTCTATTCTACAGAAAACTTTTTCATCAAAATTTTCCCCAGCATGTTAAGCTATTATGCTGAAGAAACCTACTAAGGAAGTGCCTCATCCATGGCCATCATCAGTTTCTCCCACAGTGGTTACCAGTGTTTGCTGGGAGCTGGGAGCACAGCAATTTCATCCGAAGCTGTCTGCATGCTCTTGACAGACAGCTATTGTGTCTGCATCAACACAGCTGCTATTTGATAATCCAAATCCCTCATTATTGTTTCCAAAGGAAAAGCATGCTTCCCTTCTTTCTTCTCATTTCCTTAAAAACTTTTTTTTTTTAGGAAAACTAAAATCGAAACCATTCCCTGATTTAAGAATTAAACACTCAATTAGCCACAGAGTTGTCTCAAATTAACTATTCTGATGGCATTCATAATCTGCTTCACTGCAGAATAAGGGGGGTTTTGTACACTGCACAAGATCTCATTCCCTAAGGCTACGGCTCATCCTGGAAGCCTCCCCTTCCACAAGAGGGGCTGTTCCTCTGTGTCCTGCTCTGGGTTAGGACAATCTGGAGGGCAATTGCTGGGTCCCAACTCAGACATTCCCCTCGCACGTGTCACGCCTTGGCTGGTGCTGCCAACCACCATCAGCCACAGCCTCCAGTTGCCTCAGGGAGATTGGAGCTGTGCCTGTTCTTCCAAGAGGAAGCCGGAAGGGTAGATGAGGCTATAAACAATGACTACCTTGTAATTAGCAACAACACAATTACACACACAAAGTACTGGGTTTGAAGGGGCTACATGACTGCTTCAGAGAAACTCTTGTGCCAGATGAGCTTACATCCCCAGCTCCAGTGTACTGGACTTATTCGTATTTTAAATCTGACAGCAAAGAAGCTTCAGTGTTACAAAGGAGCACTGATAACACATCATTCAAACAACTTTCAACTTTGCACAGATACTTTAAACCATTCACCCATGAAACAACATGTCAAAGGCAGCTTTTCAGCATAGGTCAGATGCTGAATGGGAGGCACATTCTACCCCATAAACATTTAAGCCACCAGTAATTAACTTATCGGAGGCCACGAGAGCCCTTTGGTCTGCCAGTGCCTCCTCCAAACAGACAGGCAGTGGGAGTGGGTTTGTTGGTATGCGCCAGGCATTTCAGGCACGAATCCCAGCCTTGTCCCAACGCACCTCAGAATGTGGGCACAGGCAGCCGGCGGTGAAAGCCTCACAAACCATCTCTGAGAACGTGGGCGGTGCTCGGAATCAAAACAGAGGCAGTGCGAACAGCGATAACATCAGTATTACCAAAATCTGATAACTGTCTGGCTGAGTTTTACTAAAAAGCCCACAGGGGCTGCAGGAGTGGTTTTGTTCCTGTAGCACATCTTGCCTGAGCTAGAGGAATCGATTGGCTCTCATGAAAAGCCACAAGCCTGCCGCATCCCCACTTTTGCACAGGTACTTAGTTTCTTCACAGTCTCCGAGGGCATGAGAAGATAGAGCTTATCACAATCCTATACCTTGTCCATAGAAAGGATGCAGAAGAAATAGTCAAGTTTGTTAGCCTTGGGTACAGGCCATAGGGAGTAAAATAAGCCACCATTTTAAGGGGACTTTGTCTTCAGCTCTCAGTCCTTCATTCATCCATTCTCCAGCTACCTCAGGACCTCAGTCCAGAGCAGACTCCTGAACTGGTCACACATTTCCAAATTATAACAGTCATACAGCCAAGTGAAATCAGTCCTCAGCAGACACAGTCATCTTCTCCAAATATCAGCTCACCATCATGAACAATTGCGTAAAAAACCAGTGTCAGCTATGAGGAAAAATTGCAGTAAAACTTCCAGGGCAATATCCCTAATCCTTGTGTGGAGCCTGAGATGCCTTAAGCATAACTTGAGATAATCCTGAACGACCTTCAACCACAGTCATTGACTCTTACAAATATTCAGGTACAAACCTGAGCATCAAAATACAACGATAAAGAAAAAAAATTGTGATCAGTAGTTATGTTGCCCTTAGACATGCACGTACACTTCGGTTTTTTGGAGCTCTTTGCTCTTTGGCTTTCAAAATCATTTACAAGACAACTGAGAATGTCATTCACATAAAAAATAACAGAAGTTTTGTAATGCTTCGCATATTCAAAGGTCTGCCAAGTCTTTAATCCACACAACACTTATGGGAACCAATATTCCCCTCCATCCTACCACAAAGTACAAATATTCGCAGGAAGTCTGAAAGCAAGACTCCTTAGCTTTAAAATCCTTCTCTTTTCACAGAAAACATTTTGACTAGAGATAGCAAAAACAGTCCAAAGCAATGTCCCAGGAAGAGTTTTCCATGTGAAATTTTTATTTTTCAGTAAAATCCTTTTCTGCAAGACTCTTCCTACAAGAAAATTTCAACCAGCTCTAGTGAAAACATTTGTACAATCCAGGTGGTAATATAAACACATGAGGAGACTGTAGCAAGTTTAGAATAACTCTCCCAAGAACCGGTATCAAGAGAAGGCTGCAACTGCCCACTCCCTGCTTCTCTTCACAGTGCAGCTGCACTGACCTGCACCCTGTCATTAGAATGCCTGCAAGCTTTTGGGGCTGTCCTGTTCCCAGCGTCTTCGAAGAGCATTTTAGGTAATTCATGCTTTCATCCCTTGCATAGTCAGCTTGTGAAGCAACTGAGACTGAAATGTAGCATGCTTCTAATCAAAGTCTCACTGGGACCTATCCTCTCTGCCTTTCCTCCATGATTTGCTTTAAGTTGCGCTAAATAGAAAAGGTAAACTTTCACTTTTTTTTTTTTTCCCCTAAGTTGGGTTAGTCTGGGATTTGTTTTTGTGAACAGAGAACCATCTATAAGGATTTTGGCCTGTAATCATTTCTGAAGAGCTAAAACTGGTCAACTAGCAAGAGGATCTAGCTCATATTGTCCCATCAGCAGTGCCCAAGTAAGCAGTAGGAGCTACTACCTAAACCTTTTTCCTAACATCTGCCTTGGTCCTGATAGCTCCCTGATGGCCTCTGGCTGTACCCTCCCTCTGTTCCTGCAAGAATTCTTCAACCTTTTGTTAGATTTTTAAAAAGTGGTTATATAGTTACTGCTTTATGCAACACATACTTTAATACATCAATACTTCTCCATTGCTGTCCACCTTACACTCTTCACCTCAGCCCAAGCATCAACAGGTTTCATGCCTAACAAAGCACTGAGGTGCAATATTTTTGTCAGAACCCTTGTGAATAGGTAAATAAAACCTGCGGTCAGCAGGGGTTTTTGATCTGCTACCTGTCCCAAGAGCTACATTTTATAGGGCACACCTCAAACATATCACTTGACCAATATCAGATCCTAAGTCAATATTTATTCCCTAAAACTGTGCATATTGTTTGGCCAGCTTGTTTTATCTACTTATATTTTTCAGATGAATCGTTGTTCACAGGAAAGACTACTGAAAAAAGAGAAAAATTTTGCAAAAAAGGAAAAAAAATATTACATATAGTCTCAGCTCACAAAAGTCACTCAGCTCTGGTTCTCTGACCTGTTTGGTTTCATTTCAAGTTGTTTTAGACAGCTGTAGCTGTCTTGTGCCCAAACTACTTCCCACTAAAATCAAGACAAGTTCCATGAGTGTCGATGTTAGCATATTCCTCCACTCCCCCCACCTTTCAGTACCGTCACAGTCGAAGTCAAAGCTTGATGCTAGAGGGCTGCTGTGTGCCTGCCTTTTTAATGTGAGGGACATTGGGAATCTGTAACTCTGCCAGCAAGCAGACTCATTTGTTATTAACACAGCCCATATTTAGCCGTGCGTCTCCCAAGGAAAAAACACATACTTTCTTCTTAACAAAGCCCAATCTCTGCATGGCCAAATCCCCAGGGACTGCTGGATCCCATTTTGCATGGCCAAATAAGGTAAAGCAAGAATTTGAAAAATGCAAACCTGGCCTGAAATTGCCCACAGCTTTCAGGAGCCATTTTTGCATTTGTTAACCTTTTGTTAAACATCAGAAGGTGCTGCAAGGCCTTTATTTTATCACTTTTCCCTGAACAGTTAATTTCCAATCAAGTATTTTGGAACACAAGTGAGCTTTAAGGAGATGAAGGAGTAGGAGACCATGGCTGAGAGCAGCATCAGGAAACAATACTGAAGAAAACAGTGTTAAACCTTCAATGAAAATAAAAATGGTGCAATTCACCAACAGATACTGATTGGACATTCTGCAGATTATAGGCAAACACTCTTCTGAAATGCACATGAGAGGGAATTCAGTAGGTTACACGACACACTGCACATCTCAAGAGGATTTTAATTCTGGCCTCCCACTGAACTGCACTACCTTCCTTCTGAAGGAGTAGCCAGAGATGTCCGTTCCTCTAATGGAAAAAAATATTACACATTTAAGGGAGAAAAGATAGGATGAATAATTTGTGTCTACATGTAAACACCTTTGCAAAGACTTCCTTAAGGAGGGAACTCCGACTTCATTTTCCTCTGTCCGTCTTCCATCACAAATACATCTTGCCCTCCAGCACTCTGCTTCATGACCTGCTACATCTGAGAAGCAGGCAGCTGTTTCACAGGAACCCAGAGATTCAAGATCCCCATTATCAATGCGCATTGAAACTACAAGTATCTGGGACATGGGGAAAAATGAGCAGTTTCCTACCATTCCAGCTGAAAAATGTGTATGCAGAAGTTATGTAGCTTTACATAGGGCAATTGCAAAGTAACACCATGTAGATCATGCATACATGGACCAAATCTAAGGGGGTGTAGGAAACACAAATTTTTCAACAATCTGGAAGTGAAAGCAGAAACTCAGAAGAAATTGATTTTTGCTTTTTGTTCTAACTTAGTGAGGAGTCATGAGAAGTGATTAGGCATGGTGTGCCTTGTGTGACTGAGAAGCTGCTCTTGGCTTCCCTGAGAAGTGAAGACATTGTCATGCCATGAAGCATTTTATAATTTTGATCATGACCAGTATGGTCTTCCATATGATGATTTTAATACTGTCTCAGCACCTCAGCTGACTACTAATTTTTGTGGAAGCCTCACACCACTTGTTACCTCAGCACACTGCTTGCTAGCGTTCTGCAGAGACTGAGGAAATACCTGTATCCATGCAGAACAAGCAAATGAAAGTCACCAGGGAGAAGCAGTTATTCCCTTCCAAACCTCTGTGTTCTACAGGAGATTAGCAAGTGAAACTGTTAATGTGCTAACTAATCCCTTTAAGCATTGTCATATTAGCAGTACTCAGCCTACATTACCAAATTAAAGGTGAAAGAGCAGCTTTTAACATTCTCTTTCCCAGGAAACAACTCAAAGAGTGGAAAATCAACAAGTTGAAGAGTGAGAAGGATTTACTTTTTGCATACAAGGCACAAGGAACACAGGCCAGGTTTAGCGTGGGTCACCACATTCAGACTTCCAAAGCTGCAGATCTCACCACACTTTTGTATCTGAGGTCAAGACTGTGGCCCACAGCAAGGAACAAAACAGCAATGTTGATCCAGCAGGACCATCCAGGTTTCAAGTGATGGCATATTGGGCAATCCCAGACAAAAGCACAGACTGAAATCATTGAGAGCAGCCCCGTGGAGAAGGACTTGGAGGTTCTCATGGACAAAAAATTGGACATGACCCGGCAATGTGCTCTCACAGCCCAGAAAGCCAAACACATCCTGGGCTGCATCCAAAGCAGCCTGGCCAGCAGGTCAAGGGAGAGGGTTCTCCCCTTGTGAGACCCCACCTGGAGAACTTCATCCAGCTCTGGGGTGCCCAGCACAGGAAAGGCATGGGCCTGTTGGAGCAAATCCAGAGGAGGGCCATGCAGATGATCAGAGGGATGGTGCACCTCTCCTACAAAGACAGGCTGAGAGAGCTGGGGCTATTTAGCCTGGAGAAGAGAACACCTCAAAGGACACCTCATTGCAGCCTTCCAGTACCTTATGGAAGTTATAAAAAGAAGGGAGAGGGAGTTTTTATATGGGCAGATAGTGACAGGACAAGGGGCAATGGTTTAAACTGAAAGAGGACAGGTTTAGATTAGACATTAGGAAGAAATTGTTTCCTGTGAGGGTGGCAAGGCATTGGAACAGGCTGCCTAGGGAATTTGTGGAAGTATTCAAGGCCATGTTGGATGGAGTCCTGAGCAACAAGGTCTAGTGGGTGGCATCCCTGCCCATAGCATAGGTGGTTAAACTAAATTATTTTTAAGGTCCCTTTCAACCTGAACCATTCTATGATTCTATGTTTCTACAGCATAAGAGGACTTTGGAGGTTCCTCCTCTGCAGGTGAATCACATTGCTCATCACATGGGACCACATACAGGACTTCTGTTGGTCATGCCAACACAAAAGCTTTGAAGTAGGTAAGAACACATGGATTTTGAGAACCATGACAGGACTTTTAAAGTTTTTCTAACAGTCTGAATATCACTCAGAGTTGTAGGACTCAGAGCTAATTTTGCTGCAGATTTCAACATCATTCCACTCAGTGTGGGATTAGGAAACAGAGACGTAGAAATCCTCCCATCCAGTCCTGAATGATGGAGATGGCTCCTTCCTTCCACACTGATGCTGGTATGAAGCAGCAGCACCCTCCCAAGGGAGGCAGAGGTAGGCTCCTTACAGGCCCTCTCCTTGATTCCTGGAGGTTCAGTTCTTGGCCTGCTGCATCCTTACCCAGCAGGGCCATAGCATGCCAAGTTGGCCAGAACCCAACTCTCCTGCTTCTGGCCAGACTCTGTGGCTCAGCTGCTGACCTGCAGAGAGCAGGGCTCTGCAGGGAGGGCTGAAAGCTACCCCTGCGCCAGCTGGCCGATGGCCAAAGCAGCTCCCTTTCCAAACCAAAGCCAGAAAATACTATGAAGGCTCTGAGTCTGGCTTGAAACTAAACATAAAATTATAGAAGCTTCCTCTTACTTTTTCCACAAGGCTTCCAAACTGAGGAAAGTCCTGTAAAGCTCTTCAAATAATCCAGGTAAAATTTGTACCTTTGCCTCTAATGCAGTGGAGCTCAGCGGTGGAAAGGTTGACCTAAGGATTTTGTTTAGGTTTTGACTCACAGCAAACCATGATCAGGACACTTCTTGTGAACTGAAGGCCCCAGAGGTGTTGGATAGCTTTAGTCACCTCATTCTGGAAATATTTGGTTTGTTTGTTGTCTTTTATTTTTAAAAAGCTGAGTCTAGCTGAGGAAGACAATCATGCCATAAACAAGATTTCATAGCACAATCAACAGAATTCCCTATTTAGTTTAACTCAGGATTTTAAAAGAAAGACCACATGGAAACACAGATTTTTATATTTAGACTTGGGAGGCAGGAAGAGACAAAATGGATTAGACTTACGTGGATATCACATCAGGCTCCAGGAACTCCACAAAGCTGGCCAAGGTTTCCAGAAGAAATGGGCTTTACCAAGTATAACTATGAGGTGCTGTTCTGGAAGAACACCCCTTGAAGGGGTAGCAAGGGAGGAAAGCATCTGGGCAAGAGTCAGGAGGAATATTTTCTGACAGTTGATCACATCTGGAACCTTGCCAGATACATGCTATCAGCAACCTCTTGGATATCCACAGAGAACTGCTGAGCCCAGTTCTTTGACTGACAAATCTCATGCTACCACATCACATACAACCATCCCCAGGAAAACCACATCAAAACAGAACAAGACTGACACACAAACACATACACAAAAACCCCCAACCAAAAAAAACCCAAACCAATGCTAGTTCTACTTCTGCTAACTAGAGTAAATGAAATTAAATAGATCTTTGTGTACAATTACTATCTGTGTGCTCCAGTACAGTGCAGAACAAAAAGCAACTTTATGCTTAAAATCTTCCTTATAAATTCTGTTTTCTTCATCAGGGTGAAGGATTGGAGTGAGGACACATTTTCAAATGCTGTACTGGAAACAGGGTTACACATATGTTTAAAGTTCAGAGTGTGCTTATATGACAGGCTTGGGACTTGGACTGCCAAAGCTGATTATTTCTTCCTCATACTCACACAGGCTAATGCTCCATGTACTTGGCCAGGGCCTGGACCACAGTGTCCAAGTGCGGGTCTTAAGTTACCCAGTCAAAGCAAACAGATTTAGGGTTTGGCTCATGCACTGTCCAGGCTGAACTTCAGCTGGCTTTGCTTGAAGCCCACCTCCACTCTCTACAGCTCTTCAGGCTCAGCACCCAGCCCTCCTCACCCTTCACATGTTTGGCCTCCTTCATCCTTGCAATTGGAATTTCCAGTGAGTGTCCTGCCTGCCTCCTAGTGCAACCCATCACAGCAACACTCTTCAGACACAAAAGTATTTGGAAAATCCTATCCCTCCATAGGGTTCTATGTGTCCTTCAAAAAGCAGCCATGTGGGCTTCAGCACAGAAGCAACGTGGGCCTGTTGGAGTGCGTCCAGAGGAGCCATGAAGATGATCTGGGGGCTGGAGCACCTCTCCTGTGAGGATAAGCAAAAAGAGTTGTGGTTGTTCTTGCTGGGAAAAGAAGGCTCTGGGGAAGCCTTAGAGCTGTCTTTCAATACTTAAAGGGGTCTTGGCAGTGCTGGGTTAATGGCTGAACTTGATCATCTTAGAAGTCTCTTCCAACCCTGATGATTCTCTGATTGTAAGAAAAGTAAGGACAAACTTTTTAGCAGGGCCTGTTGCGATAGGACAAGGGATGATGGTTTTAAATGAGAAGAAGGTTGATTTAGATTAGCTATAAAGAGCAAGTTTTTTATAATGAATATAATAAAGCACTGGAGCGGGTTGCCCAGAAAGGTGGTGGACGCCTTATTCTTGGAAACATTCAAGGTCAGCCTAGACAGGTCTCTGAGCAACCTGGTCTGGTTAAGGATGTCCCTGCTTATTCCAGGGGTTTTTGACTAGATGGCCTTTAAAGGTCCCTTCCAACTCACACTATTTTATGATTCAACAAAAGGAAACAATGCCCAGAAAGTAACACTAGCCAAGAGATATAGAAGATGGTAAAGAAAGATAATCAGGAAAACAAGGGAAACAAAAGAGAAAAGCAAACCCATATCTAAAAGACTCTTTTGTTTAGTTTCTGAAGGAGTGCTTCTGGAAAAAAGATCTTTAGCTTTGGTCTTGGAGTACATAATGGCCAGCATCCTATGCTTTTACCCAAATGGTGCCCTAGGGCAGGGGTTCTCACAGCTGGAAATACAGATAGCTGGTGGGCTGCAAAGGGGCCTGGAGACCAGACCCCTGTTCTGAGGTTGGGAATTCAAAGCTCTGTGACAAGGGACAATGTGGGTAAAAACTGATCCAAGAAGTTTGGGAATCAGTGCTGCAGCTCGAAGCCACGCTTGTTCTGAGCATAAAATAGGCATGCTTCATTTGCAGAGCTTCCCAGATGAATTGCAATTTTGTACACCCGTTTAAAGGCAGAAGGAAATCCTCCTTTTTTTTTTGGTTTTCACCCTCCCACTTGTTCTTCCTCCTCCCTAGAATTTTTTACACTCACAGTAAGCCAAGCATCAAATGATTTCAATGTGCGGTTATGCTAAGAGAGGTCAGAGACCCTGATGAAGCATGTAGGGTGGGGAATCCATGATTGTCACCATTTCTTTTCCCTGTGACTCAGTTGCAGGCTATTTCAACAAGACAAATGAACTACTTTCAATTCACAGCAATTTTTAAATGAAAAAACTGTTAGGAATCAAAATAAATATTTTCACATTTGACTGCAAAGATTAAAGAAAGTAGTTCTTTACTGGTCACCTGAATATGTTTTACGAAGACATCTGAAAGGCATTTTATCAGCTGCTGAGCAGTATTTACTTATGAAACTGTTCTAATTGCTTTGGAATGTGCACCCTTACTGCTGGAACAGCTCAGCCCTGCTAACACTGAGCAAAGTAATACTGGCTCATAGGACATGCCACTTTTCTACAGCATTCATTCTTCATTCTCGAGGTAAACAGCATGAAATTTGAAAAGAAAAGGCAGCAAATACCTCATAAACAATGACTGTTACAGAGCTGCCCTACATGTTTACAAAACCATCAACTCATCAGCAAAATTAATCATTGCCATGACTGAAATCATCACAGATCAGTAATTTAGAACTAAACCCCTCTTGCAGCTGGAAATTGCATGGGTAAAAACTTATTCCTGGTGCCCAGTAAATCAGTGCTGGAGTCAATATCCAGTATGGAAGAAGTAGTGTGTCCCGGCCACAAGTAAACCCTTATATTAGCTTGCCCTCTCTTAGTAGCTCAGCAATGGTGGTCTTGGTAGAGCAAAGAAAATTGACTCCATCTTGCCCTAATCTTCTAAAACTGAAGCAGAGCTCTGGTCTGCATTACACAAGTCCAGGCTCAGTAACAGCCTAACAAAAAAAAATTGGTTATAGCTCTATGTGTCTTTAAGACAAAGCAATCCCAAAGATTGAGTCACAATCTGGAAAGTGCAGTGGTTTGAACAGCACTTTCTCTTTGTCTGTCTGTATCACAAAATCCCCGTGTACTTTACCCAGCAGAGTTGGAAAAGCACACAATAGTTGCTATTATGCATGTTGATGTATAAAACATGGAAAGTAAAGAACAATAAAGGACAAATCATCCCTATCTTCCAATCCTCCTAGCACTGATACAGAAGTGAACCGCTATATGTATGAAACAACCAAGCCAGTCCCATTGGCCTGGGCTGAACTTTATAAACAGACTTGTAAACTTCACATGCTTTGAGTTGGTTTCATAGGAGGCAGGAATGTCACATGCCTACACCCCCTTCCTCCTCCCCCCCAGCTTGAGTTAACAGAGTCCTTGGATAAAGCAGCTTCAGACAAAACCAGGCCAGGCTTGGAGATAAACAATGCTGGTGACTGCTCAGAGCCCAGGGGCCAGGCCTTGACAATCAGATCTTGGAGAAGGGTGAAAGTGAGACAGGGTTAGAGGCTCTCAGCTGTGGGGGCTCTTCTCATTTCTGACTTATCCAACAAGAAAATTTCTTGAGTTTTCTGCCTGACATCCCATCCAGGTCTTCCTTGACACAGAGTGTCAAGACACTGTTTGCAGTCCTCTCTCATCTCTTCTCAAGATCTGAACCATACAAGCAGCCCTCAACCTCCACAGCAGCTGCTGCTCCTTTCCCCTCTTGCTGTCAGTCACAGCTTGCCTCTGCTGACCAGTTACATGCTCCACTCCTGCTCTCCCATCACCAGGGCAAGAGTAAATGTCTCTTAATTTCCTGCTTTCCCCTGCCTTTCCTCAACTATCCACAGTTCACATTTCCCTTTGTTTTGTTTCCTACAGGCAATATTTTTTTTTTAAATGGCTGGTTTGTTTTCCTATTGGAAAGCCTTTTTTGGCCTTAAGGCAGCATGAACTTCTCCTTGTTTTCTCCTGCTGAGAAGGGACCTGACCTAGAGGTGAGAGCTTTGAGGCTGCCGAAGTGATCTCTCTGCATGACCTTTTTAATCCTTGGCCTCCATTGCTTCAGTCAACACCACAAGTGCCTTCTAGTATGACAATCACCATTTGTTGCTTAGGAATTAAACATTGACTAAACACATCATTCTGCATAGGCCATTGAACTGGAAGAATGTTTAGTGAGCTCAGCAGCTAAAGCTTTAACCATCTCTGGTGACCTTCTCCTTTGCCTTCTCCAAGGCAAAGGCAATGCTGGGGCTCAGAGAGTTTCCAAAGTGCTCCTTCTATAGCCCAAAATGCTTTTAAAGCTCTAACACCCCCACACAACAAAGTCTGCCAGCACATAGATGCTAACTTACCCATCCCATCACAGCATAAAGTTTTTCGTTCCACACTTCATGCCATTCCCAGCTCTCTCCAAACTGGTTTAGCACCACCCACAGCACATCTACTGCTCCTTCTGCCACACCAGTGAGTTGAAGTGCTGCACTCCAAGTTGAAAGGAAGATTATTTTCCTTCCTCAAGCATGCCTGCAATGTTTAACAGTTCTCTGGAGCATAGGTCAGCTAAAGGTGTGTTGAAACAGAACAACTAACAGACAGGACAGCAAATGGAGTTTTACAGAAAATACATAACAAAATCATCAGCAAATACAATAACGGGAGTCCAAAATATCCCTGGGGGAGGATGTTCCCTCTCCAGGTATCAAAATCACACTGAAGTGTGTCATGGGGTAATAAACAGAAGACATATTGAGGTACCAACTTCTCAATCTGGCACTTTAAAACAAGCAAGGAGAAAAGGGAAATGAGAATTCCTTGCATTTTCTGAATTCTCCTCTTCCTTAACTTGGTACACAGAAAAAAGAAAAGCATGGGAGAGAAGAGCCCACATTCCCCTCAGATTCAATGCTATCTATACACCCTGCTCCCATCAGATCAGGAGGAAATACGTGGATGAGTATTAGGTGGTCTTTTGTGGTTGTTATTCAATAAAAACCGCCTAAGTCAGAGAGCAGTTTTACCACCTCGCTGGAGCTGGACTCTGTCCTGTGTGGTGGCATATTGCCAATGCTAATAATTTAGTAGGATGGTTAAGTGTTTTGAAACTAAAAAGCAGCTTTCAGCACTATTCCTAGACCAATCAGATCTGGAAAAAACCCAATCAGTCTGAACACTGTCTCATCTTGGAGCCAGAAAGCCATACCTCATTAAACTCTATTGGGGGACACAGTTACACGTGCCAGCTACCTTTGAGTTAGGAAAAGAACTGCACCAGCATTAAGGATGAGATTTGCTGGACAGAGCAGATAGACTCTGATCAACAGAAATCCAGGAAGACAGAAATGAGACAGAGGTCTAAGCATGAGCTTGAGATAGGCCAGCAGGTAGTGGCTGCTCATTCTTCTCCTGTCCTACCACATCCAGGAGTCTTAAAGAAAAGAAGAATAAGGTGTGGCGCCCTTAAATGTCAGAGATGGTATCTCAAAACATATGCTTGAGCCTAAGTTTGACCCTAGAGGTCCACATTCCCCAGGGAGGTGTGTCACAGGAAGATCCCGGTGAGACAGCACCCCAGCATTTCACAGAGGGTGTTCTTGAGTCTATACGTGGGAGTTTGGTTTCGGTCTGCTCAGATGAGTGCCTGTGTCAGGCTATGTATTTGCAGTCCTCAGCACTGCAGCAGGAGTGTTCCTCAGGCTTTAATGAACGTAGTGCTGTCATCTCGGCAGGTATAATGATCACCACGGTCATTTGCAGTATATCAGAAGGCAGTCACTGTTTTCTTCTAAGCAAACATAGTAACACAGGTTTTTCAGTTTGCCACTTCCAAAACTTTTTGAAGGCGTGAGAGCCATGAAAGAAATCCTGCCTAGGAAAGGCACAAAGGGTGGTTGACAACCACTAAAGCCATACAGGCCCCCAAAGCAAGGTCCCAGGAACAGGACAGGGCAACTGCACATCAACAACAACAGAACACATGGTGGGGACCTGGGACACACTGGCGAGCCTGGGGATCTGCCAGCCCATGCCCCTCAAGAAGCAGGGGGGAACAGCAGCACAGACCTGTCTACTCAATATTGCATTTCAGTAGGCATAAGGACAGTAAGAAGGATTTTTCTTACTATTTTTTCTGAAGTGCCCTAACCAACGACTCACAGCTAGTGGGGCACAAAAACAAGGATTTCAAGCTGATTGGTTGTTAGCCATCTACAAAACCACACACATTTAATGGGCACTCCAGTGTCATCTGAAAGCTTGATTTTCAGCTGTTTCCCTCATTCGCTGCTAAAAACCTTCCTCTACCAGCTTCTACCGGCCTCTTCTGCTCCAAGAGTCACAGGATTTTAACACAGCAGAGAACAAATTCACTGGCCAAGTCTTTCATTTCACTTTTGGGTAAACAGAATTGCACTATAATCGTGATCTTGAGACGCCAGTTCCCTGGTACATTTATTAATGCTGCCTACATTGTCCTTCAGCCTTGGAAAGGGGACAAACCTAGCCTCAAGAAGGAACATGTGGAAGGGAAATAAAGCTACTTAAAAGTTCTTGTTCTCGGCAATAAATGCAAGAAGACAAGATTGTAATTATCTAGTTTATTGCCATAGACAAGCAATTTTTTAGCAGTTTAGTTCTTGGTAAATCTTTCCAGGAGATGACAGTCAAATAATCATCTGAGAAAGCAATCTCCTTTGTGCACAAAATCCAGGTTATAGGAAGATCATAGGATGGCTTGAGGTAGAAGGGACCTTAAAGCACATTTTGTTCCAACCCCCCAACACTTTTCACTCTCCCAGGTTGCTCACAGCCCCACTGAACCTGGTCTTGAACACTTCCAGGGATGGGGCATCCACAGCTTCTCTGGGCTGCCGGAGCCTCACCACCCTCACAGTAGAGAATTTCTTCCTAATGTCTCATGTAAACCTACTAGTAGTTTCAAGTCATTACCCCTTGTCCAGTCACTACGTGTTCCTGTAGGAAGTCCCTCTCCCTCTTTCTTGTAGGTTCCGTTCAAGTACTGGAAGGGCACAATTAGGTCACCCCAAGCCTTCTCTTTTCCAAGCTGGACAATCCCAATTCTCTCTCCCAGTTTGGCACCACCAAAACTTTCCAGAATTAGTACTGTATAAACAAGCAATAACTGGGTAGGAATTTCTAGGATCCTCCAAATTACATAAACTCTGCGAGTGTAAACTCTTCTTGCAGCAGCCTTGCTCTTCCTTTGCAGATGTATTTCAGGAAACTTACACTGAGTTTCAGATTCAGTCTGGATCTCAAAGCCTGGAAGGATATGTCTGGCTTCAAGTGTTTTTGCCAGCATTGTGCATGTCTGCACAGTGAACATATCCAGCAGACAGGGGGGAAAACAGCCTTGAGAAATACCAGTTCATCACCCCCTGTACACGGTCGTGGTGTGCAGCAAAGGAGTCAGCCTGGTGAGACAGCCTGTGTCATTGATCCTCAGACAACCCTGTTACTAAAGGCAGTTTTCAAGACAGATTTATGGAGGGCCAGAAGGGGATTATCTTTGCAATACACACTTCTTTAGTTTTTGTTTTGGCAATGACCAAAGCACATGTTTCAGCAATATCCAGTATTGCACAGGATGCGTTGGCTGATTCTAATGCTTCAGAGTTCAAGTCATGATTCTTCAAGAAAAGCAGAATTAGAGAAAAAGAACCAAAACTGATGGCATTTGAGATATTTAGGCTGAAATACTAGCAACTGTTATTTTCCTCAGGAGAAATGCCTGGCACATATTTTACTTGCTGCCAGTATAGCCTTTCAAAAGATGCAATCAAATCAAATTCAGCATTTTTGCAAATGTGGAACTGCATTTAATGTATCAAATGAACTTTGTACTGGATGTGGATCAAAGAGTGAACTTGGTGTAATAATTTGTTCTGTCTCAAAAAAAGCGCGTTCCAAACCAAGAGTTTTATTTTCTGTTCCAAAGGGCAAGTTACAGCACTATCACTGCTGCATACCTTTCCTCCTCCCTTTCCACTGCTCCAGCTTCTCTGGATGATTTTTGTTTCTTGGATTTGTGATTTTAGGTTTTGCAATTTCAAGCTGGAAGAAAACCCAGGAATACCAAAACCCAACCCTTCGCTCAGTTGCTATGAACAAAAATAAAAGTGAATGTTCAGTAAAAAAATTAAAGAAAAATATTTTTACCATCTTTAATTCTCATTTACACGGACCTCACCAAATAAACAATGTGTTCTTCTCCACCCAATCTGCCAAAGGATGACTTTGATGCAGGGAGAAACACCTCCTAGGCAGTGTTTTGTTTTCCTTTTCTTAGAGAGCATTTGCAAGAAGCAACATGATAGAAATAACCCAGCTCTCAATTTCTTCTGTATTCTGCATTCACAAATGTCCAGATCAAGAGAAATTTGGTATTAGAGTTTCAAACATACCTGAAGTGCCAAGGCACTGTCCCACAGTGTAAAGTGAGGGGCTGGGGGGACATGGCTGGGCCAGCCATTTGCCTGTCCCTCTGCTAAGCCACCCAAACAGCATCTGCACAAACAGTATCAAAACTTCCTCATGATTATAACAGGGATGAAACAATGGCACCTGCAACTCTGGTCAATCAGAAATTACTCCTTCAAACCCAAGCATGAGGTACCATTTGGGCTTTGCACACACCAGCCAAGCTTTTATGCCATTTCACTGAAACCTGCAAGCCTTTGCACGAGGACCAACACATTGTTCAGCATCTCCTGAGCCACCAGAACCCTTTTAAAGGTTCATCCATCTGCCTGAATCATAAAGGGACAGCCTGCGCTGCCATTGTGCCATACACTTCCCACTTAATACAGCTACCAGCTAAGCTCCGTTGATGCTCCAGTGCCTAAGGTACTGCCAGTTGCTTCCTTTCTTCCACCAAGAAACTGCCCACTACAGATAAGGCAGCAGAAAATTACCCTTGCACCAATTTTAAGTTAGAAGCCAGGCTAAGAAATCATATCTTGCAACAAATGGGGCTGTTTTTTTTAAACTTCTGAGAACAAAAAATAATCTCAAAGCAGACACAAGAAGCATTCACCTCTCTGAAGTACTACCCAATTTACAGCCATATGCAATTTCAGCCCACAGATTACGCTGGTAACTTTAATCAACAAATTTGGCCATGTAAGCAGTTCTGCCATGGGCATGTGTTCTCACTGGTTGCTGAAAGGAACAGTACTGACTCTGAAGCCAAATTTTTGCTGAACCTGCAGATATAAACCTACATAGCTATGTGTACGACAGTAGCTTCTCCCTTGAGCAGACTGCACCATCCCAAAGTTCCTCCCTCAAGGTATATTTATTTCTACTGCAGATAAGAGATATATAAGAAAGAACAAAAAAAAGAAGCCATTTTCTACTCTAAGCAAATTTTGCTTTTAATTTGAACAAATCCCTAAATTGAGGGAAAGTTGATTTTCTGTGTGATTGTATTAACAGTTTATGCATGCAGCAAGTTCCCTGTTAATGATCCTGGTCACACTCACCATCTTTTCCAGAAGAATCCACTTCGTCTTGACTTCAGGCAGTGGCACTGCTATCAGCTGAAGAGATCAAACTCTGATCCCCAAGAAGAGCAGCTGGGCTCACCAACCAGTAGTAGTTCAAAATTCACTTGGTTTCTTTTTCCAGTGTCTGCCCGCCCAAGAGCATGACAAACTGACCCCACTTAGTACATTTAAACTGGAGAGAGGCTTTTTGGTCAAATGCTCTTCTAGTCTAATGCAACTGTCCGGTGTGTCACCTAGCTGATGAGAAGAATCAGTGACATTACCATTACTCAGCTCCAGAGCCTGCCAGCATTTTGCTCACCTTCTAGCTACACGTGGAACAAGAGCAGTAGGCAGCATACACCAGGTTCCAAACTGGCTGTCCTTCAGACAGCGTGGAGGAGTTTACCCTCCACAGCTAAAAAAACTGCATGCAGGTTCAGCAGCATCCCCTAAGAGGAAAATAGTAAGACACATGCAATTCAGTAATGATTCTGTTTGAACAGCTAATCACAGGTTTGTGGCAACAGTGAAACTTGGTATAAAGGGTGTGCATAAATTTGTCACAGAACATACTTCTAGTTTTTGCAGTCTCATTATATGCTTCAAAATAACAATTTACTTCACGCATATATGTGCATGTATATGCATGTGTGACCTCATCCAGCATTGCTAAAGGCACACAGACCACAAAAAAAAAAAAAAATCCATTAAAACCCCTGGTGAAGCAATATGATGAAACCATGCTCACTCTTGCACCTGAAGTCCCCTCTAAGGTTCATAATTTTCCTGGCCTGAGGAAACAGTGTATGAGGGGTGGGGGGTAGAAGTCACACTGCTGCTCCAAGCTATTTAACCATCAACTTTTTACACCCTGGAAGCTTATGCCAGTCACTTTAGACTCATGCTGCATAGGTATATTCTGAAAAAAACAGGTGGCACACTCCCTCCTTACAGCACATTGTAGACATTACTGAGACCAGTGGTTAGCTTTGTGTGAGTCACTGCTAATGAAGGCTGGTTTGCAAACATCCACTTCGAGGTCTGACACAACAGGTAGTGATTAAGCTCAGAATTCCCAGCTCAAGCAAAGTTTGAGCAAGTTTGCTGTCTGAAAACGTGAGGGAATCAGGGCCATCCATTCTCCCCTCTCCCCACCCCACACCTCTTCACCTGCCACATCTTCAAGGCAGGCAGGCTGAAAGCAACCCAAAAGAAGGGTGTGTCTGATCTCACTGGGTTACAAGCATCCAACATTGGCACAGGCTCCAGGAATCATTGCTTTGTTTCCTGATCAAGTGTTACAATGGAGCTTCATCACTTGTATTACAGCAGTAGAGGCTGCACAGAAGTTGTACTTGCCTTCCAGGACAGAACTGGATCCATGGATTAGCAGGCTTTTGTCCCAGTGCAGTCAGGCAGAGATGTAGCTGTGATTTCTAATCTCTTTGCACTACTACTTGCACTGAGAAGTTATCAGCACATCCCCCCTCCCCTCAAAAAAAGATGTTGCCTGGGTCTGACTACTCAGGGGACAAAAGTGCAGCAAGATGTAGCACCTCAAAAAAACCCCAAACCAACCTTCAATGACACCATTCTGCATCAGAGAAGTTTCTGAGCTCAACTGATGTTAGCTGGCTCACAATGTAATCATCACATATCAAAAGAATCAGCAGTACAGAACACACACCAAAGATGACTAGCTCAAGTTGTACTTTTTATTTTCAGGATTAAAACCCCCAATGATATAAAGCAGAAGAAACAGATGTAAACCCCAAATTTATTTGCAGTTCAGATGAGGCATCCTGGTTTCACAAAACTGAATCAGACAAGTGGGTAAAGCACAAACTGCCAAAAGAAAACAAACTGCACAAAATAAAGACTGAGAATTGGTAACTCCTCTTCACCTGGTCCCCCTCTGCACCCTTCCACAGTATAAATAAAAAAGTCCATCTGGAAAATACATTTGACATTGAGAAAAATCAAAGAACCATCTAAATTGTTTTTATATAGGATGTGCTGATCAACGCTTCTTTCAAAATTAAGAATATACTGCAGTTCAATGTAGATGGTATCACAGGTGTAGCAAAGGGTAAGAGAAGTACTGTTTAAAGGGACAACACACAGTACATAAATATTCTGGGATATAAAATAGAAGCATATTCAGCACACAGTTCTAAAGCTGACATTCCTATTCCAGTCCCTACAATTAAAAGTTTACTTGATAAGACTCGTAGAGAAATAAATATACATACACAAGTAAACACATTTCAACAGAACAGATGTATTGGTGTGACTGATTTAACAACCTGAACCAAAGAGCTAATGGGATTACCATTAAAGGTGTCATTAAGTAAAACACTATACTCTTACCACAGTTAGTCCTACATACATGTCCTTAGCATAAAATTTATTTGCTCTTCACCATATGCTCTGGCTCTTCTACCCATCTGTTGAGTTAAAAACCAAAGCTGGAATAAGAATTTGTCAAAGAAGAAAAGAAAAATCTTGTTTCCCACTGCCAAAAGGACTGCATTTAGATGTGATCTATACTTCAAGTAAATTTTTAGTCAGTTCTGTTCCCCACATTAGACAATTTCTCTGTGCTTTAGCAAGCATTGAAAATTTGCCTGAAGTTTTGTCCCAAACAGTGGTCCTCTGACCAAAAAATTTGCTTATTAGGGATTGGTGACTATGTGTTCAAGTCAAGATGAAAGTCTTACAAAAACAGCATATGGATGTCATATTAAATACTGCATATTCAAGGAAACCTCAAGTCACACATGCTCAGTAAGACTTCCCTGGGTAACCCAATTCTAAATCAAAATAGCCAGGTACTCTATCTATTTAAGTCCTAAACCCTGGCCTGCTACATGATACATCAATGAACTCTGACACCTGAGACAGGTTTGCAAAGAAAGTATTTCCAGAGGCTTAGCCAGATGAGAATAGATAAACATCTTGGCAGAAGCCCCACTTCTGTTTGAGCCAAAATCCCTGCTGTAAGGTTCTTCAACCTTACAGTTCAGGTGCTTTTTAAACTCCAACATTCAGCTAAGTCAGTACCAACATACCACAAGAGGAAAGACACCATTTCCCTATTATTCTTTCCTCTCAAGAGGCTGTTTAACAGAATATAGGCCTTTTTGCAGCCAGCATTTCTGCTCTGAATCACAGAATTGTTAAGGTTGGACAAGATGTCCAAGACCATCAGGTCCATCACTGCTGTTTTCATTCCTAAACTGTATCCTCAGGTGCCGCATCTACACATTTCTGAACACTTCCAGAGATGGTGACTCCACATTTCCCTATGCAGTTCAGTGTACTATGACAGTAGTCCCCAAGTAAGAAGCCAACAGATTATCAGTCTGCAAAATCTAGTACTAACTCCCTTCTGTTTCCACAGACACAGTAAGACACAGTAAGAGGCTAAAAACTCATAGATACTCGGTAACAAACATCTCCCTACTACTTCCCATCAGGGATACGTGGAGAGGTCTACCATGCCTCAAATATGCCCTTAAATTGCATATAGCAGCAATCAGTGTGAGAAGAGGAATGCCACCAGTGTGCTTGGCATTCAGGGACTGCACACCAATAAGAGAAACAGTCATAAAACAGTGTATAACTAACCTGAATCTGTAATAACAAACCGTATATGTAATTATTCAAGAATACACAGTTTAAGTGCTTTGCCTCCAGCAGACACTTGTTTTCTGACTTCTCCTTTCCCAGCACCTACCAAATGGTCAAGAGGTCAGAACAATTCTTCTGGGGAAGTTTTCTACCCAGCCTGTTTAAAAGTGAACTCTACTGCTTTGGGGATATACAAGCAAGACTAAAACCACTGTATTCACCAGATGTGCATATACATCAGCAGGAAGAACCCCCAGCCTTCTCCTGTGCTCACACCCATCTTTATTCTCCTCGAGCTCACACATCCTGACCTTGCAGGCTGTTATTTGCTGATCTCAGAGGCAGACTTGGCCAAGTACCTCAGTGTGAGCTGCAGCGCTCTCACTCACCTGCGAGACCTGCTCCACTCTGCTGCCCACAACTGGGCTAAGCACTGCCACACCTTCCATGTGGACACTGGATGCAAACTACTGCCCAACTTCCTTGATCCTCCCTTCCTGCCCAGCTCACCTTTTAATTTTGTAATGCTGGAAAATAGAGTCCACAGCCCAAAGTCCAAGCCTAGATGACCTCCATTTGGCAAAGCAGGAGGAAGTCTGAATATGTTTTGGTGTTGAGTAAGCAAGATAAGCCTATTATATGGATAGCTTTGCTCTGTGTAACAGAATAGATGAAAGGTAGTTCCTATTGCTTAGTTAGGGTGGTTTAGGACAACCCTAGGACCAATTCTAAACACCAGCATGAACGATGCCTGGAGTAGCCAAGGGAGATGTCACGTCACAGACAAGTGTTACCTGCCATTTGCCCAACCCACCATTTGAGACTGTCAGCTTCCTTACATTGGAAGCACACCACCAAGTACTGCTCTGAAATGACACATGAGTCTCTTCTGACAGGCTAAACTTACAGAAACATTTTCCCCCACACATACTTAACCATTAATACTACACCTATTTTCCATTTCTTTTCCCTCTGCTAACACTCTTAACACCCAGCATGTTATTTTCTATTTCAAGAGGCAAGAGTTAATGTTAGAGAAAGCAAATGTTAGAGAAACTTTGGAGTTTACACTTAAAAATGTCTAACCAAAGCCCTGAGCCCATCCCATCTCCATTCAAATAAATAACAGCAGAAGGACTAATGACAGTCATTCCTGTGTACACACAAATATTGGCTAAGCCAAATAAATCTCTTTTGTTCTGAACATATATATATATATATATACACACACACACACAGAGTACAAAATAGATTAAGGGTCAAATACAAACATCATACTCACTTCACCTTGCTTTGTCTTCCAGTTCTGCAGGGAACCTTGCAAAGGTACTATTTCTGCCTCATCGGCCTTCAAGACACGTTACAGAATCACAGAATATTCTGATTTGGAAGGGACCCATAAGGGTCATGAGCCCAGCTCTTAAGTGAATGGCCCATACAGGGATCGAACCCGCAACCTTGGTGTTAACACCATGCTCTACCCTAAGTGAGCTCTGAGCACTAAGACAATTTGCAGAAGAAAATCACTGAAACCAAACCCACACAAGAGTTTCAGTTGGGGCCATGAGTAAAGTAGTAGTAAGCACAAAATTCAGCCAAAGAAAATCCAGGTATTTTAAATAAAACTTGCAGACTGAACAGAACTGTTCAAAACACGTTCTCACAGTTTCATCAACAAGAAAAAAAATACCAAAACCAGTAAAAACTTTCTGCTGTGGTTTTAAAAAGAAGTATTCAACTAGAAATTTGAGCATAGTTCCCAAACCCTGATTTTTATGACTTGTCCCCTATCACTGAGACACAAGAGGAAAGGAGAAAGACAATGAGTGACAGGTACTTCCCCCACCCCCAATTCCCTTCAAGAAACGATTCAGTCAAAAAATTCAAGGAACTCTTATGAAAGCCAAGCAAACAACAGATAAATCAGATTACAATCTGCTCTGAACTCGGCCAAGGTTCACATGGAAGGTTTGCAAACCTTTAAACTTCTCCTGATTTGTGACAAGCAAACAAAGAAGGCTGGGATTTTTCACAGCTGTTAGACCATGATGGCAGACACAGGATAAAACAACAAAATAAATAACAAATCTGGAGATTAATTTTTCCTTTGAATAAAATATGTATAAAGACAATCCATTCTATAATAAATAAGCTTAGAGATAAATATAAATTCATAATCAGTGAATAATTAGTGCACCAGTAGTTGCTTTACGAAGATGATTGAGCAGAGAAGTATCTGCTAATCAGTCCCTTTTGTGCTTTTTAAAAAAAAATAATGAAAAGAAATCAGACCATAGGATACTATCAGCTAGTAAATAAAGTGCTGATAAATACCAACATATGATTGCATTGGCTCAAACACACATGGTCACATTTCATTGTGAACCAGCACAAAAATGAGTATGACTACAGAAAGAAGCAGTACTGACACCTGCCTGTGCTTGTGTGATTATTGCTTACTCTGTCACAAGCAGGCGAAGGCTGGAGAAATTTCTCCCTCGGTGGCTGTGGCTCTCTGTCTACAAGCACAACTTTCGAGTCTGACTGCAGAATTCACTGTCCCACTGCAAATCAGAGTGATCCAATATTTGGGCTTTGAGCAGCCCCTGTCAGCTCCAGGTCTCAGAATATCGAGGAAGCCCCTACTTGGCCCACCTCCTTCCAGAGAAGGGGTGCTTGAGTGAGAGACTTTCCCCAAAGAAAAACTGATGGATTAAAAAACCCCAAGTGACCAACAGATAAAAGAGAAAGGTTATGCTGTAGTTTCCTAAATGTCCCAGGAATTCAGGAAAATTAATGTTTCCTATATGTCACAGGAAACAGGAACTCAGACTTGAATTATATTCCTCAAAATTCAAAGACTGAAATATTCTCTGAATTAATGCCAAAAGAAATACACTTAAACATGGTTGCAATAAATGTAATGAAGTAAAATAAAGAGGTAGAAAAGAAAGATTGTGCCAAGCCTTCACCTCTCAGGCCCAAAGGACAGTTTGGGTATTTAACAATGTTAACAGCTTTCCCCTGAACAACAGCAGTATTGTCTCCTCAAGTAAGTCAGAGGTAGTGTCTAAAAATAAATAATGAACACAGCAGCAGCCTGCAGCTGAGCCCAGCTGAGCCCAACCATGCCTGAGGTGGCCCAAGAACAGTGCTGCCCCAGCCAGCCTGGTCACACTGCCTTGGGATCAGCAGTGATCCCTGGCGCGAGCCCTGGCCATGGGAAGTGGGCAGGATGCACACAGGGGCGCTGGGAGCGTGGTCACCACGGAGATGTGCACCACAATGGGGTACATCTGCTCCAGAGGCCAGCCCCTGTCAGCAGCAGATGTGTGCACAGCTCAGCCAAACTGAGCACACACACACAGACGCAGCAGCACTCACACAGCATGTGGTTCACTCAGGTCCACAAGACACCAGGAGACGGGACCGGCTGTACGTGATGTTTAACCACATTTCCATAAAGAGAGATTAACAAGAGGTTTTACTTGACAAGTAAAACATTTAGCACAGTTCAAAGATGTCCACTAAGGAGCACATGCTGGACACAGCAATCAGGATTTAAGTTGCAGAGTCGTCCTCTTCTAAAAGGAGGTCGTTCAACGCAATAACTGTGGCAGCAAAGTCAACCAGCTCCACAAAGTCTGATGTAATTATGTTAACACCCATAACACCAGGCTTCTGTGCTTTCACCCAATTCAAAATCATGGGCAGGTTCCTAAAGAAATTGAAATAAAGAAAATTAAACATTCTACAAGAGGCACTTATCTATACATACTCTACTCATTTCAAACACAACATGCTGTTTATAAAAGATTATCTCATATTTGTGATCAACTCCTGGCTGTTACCCTAAATGCAACTGGCTGATGAGATGAGTGCTTAACACAGCACATGTTGTGTTGGTCATGAGCTATCAAACAGACATATTGGTCAGTCATCAGTCCAAACTAGCAGGCATACAAACCCCCTCTTTATTCACTGGGCAGTCTGTACTTCAGGATTTAACACTGCAGTACAATTTTCTCCACCCTGGTTTGTTTTCACCCAAGCACATGTTAAGTCAAATGCTCAATTTCACAGCAGACTTCAGTGTAACACAAAGCAAGGCTGTACCTGGCCCAAGATGTTCCCCTGCCCTTCTTTGCCTCAGGGTGGGAGGGAAAAAAGTTGTTGGAGGCAGCACACTGCATTTCTCCCAAACTCTCTCCAGCCTCCAGACCCACCCAGAGCAATGGGGTCAAGAAACCAAACCCAGAATGAAGCTGTCAGCTCCACAGGGGTTGAACATCCTGCTATACATCACTATAACTGGAGAAAGGAGAGGTGTGTCAGGAACTGAGTTAAATCAAGTTAGAAATTCTACCATGGAGAGAAATTTCAAGTAACTTCTTGGACGCAGTGCAAGTCAAGGTCTGCACCAGTTTTTTGCACTCTAACATGAAAGACCAGGCTTTGCAGCAGTTAGACACAAGTGGCTAAATATGTTAGCATTATTTAGATTACTGCT
This sequence comes from Dryoscopus gambensis, assembly GCA_013389985.1. NCBI lineage: Eukaryota > Metazoa > Chordata > Aves > Passeriformes > Malaconotidae > Dryoscopus > Dryoscopus gambensis. Next base: position 574 of record WEIT01019379.1, on the reverse strand, counting down.
GTAACATGTATATGTTATTTGAGAAGATGGTATGCTAGCAAATTAGCTAACAGGATGATGAAAAGAAAAAAGCAAACCCAAAAAACTTAAAAACACTCCACTCCTGCTGCATCAGGACAATAAAAGAATCTTACAAAGAATCGTGAATGAAGGCATAGTTACTGCCAGGGGACACACCAGACTTCAGCCAGCTAAGTGTGATTGTTGCACATTTCTCCTTTAGCAAGAGCTCAAGAACACTTAAATATTCATATTCAGGGCAAAATTTCCATACGAGTTCGAATCTACATAAAACTATAAAGACAGATTTGCATATCAGTTAGCTTGTGCAAATGCACACAAGCAATCATGCTTATGCAAACAGCAGCATCTATTTGCAACTTTCGGTTTACTTGCAAACAAGTGGTAAGGGTAAAGGAAAGGGATGGACTGAAGGCAGGCTTCCTGGTAACAGTGGCTTACAGCACAGATCTGTGCCAGGAGTCTCTTGAAACAAAGCTGCTTTCCCATTCCACGAAATGCGACGATCCTGTGCTAGTTTTGGCCCAGGAATTCCGCCCGGCCTCGGCGCTGA
>WEIT01019378.1:59795-154418 GCA_013389985.1 Dryoscopus gambensis | reverse complement strand
TTTGACAGTTGTTGGTGTCTCCTGCTGACTTTTTCTGTACCATACTTTGGACTGAACATGGACTTGAACGGAAATGTTGTGAGATGATTACAAGATCTAACAAGATGTTTTTCCGTGGTAATATTATACATATAATGAGATATAATGTATATTATTTATAATTATATATAACATACTACATATAATATTATCATAATCTAGTCTATAGTAAGTATATGTAATGATATACTAGACCTTAATAAACCAGATTCTACTGAGGGTGAATATTTTGCAGTAAGGATATTTTTTGGAGAATTATGCTTTCCATAATTCTGGTACCTACCCCATGTACCTAAGGCACTCAGATCAACTGGTGTATACTTGGATATCGACCATTTACTGAGGAGTATTCAAGGACTTTCACAGTCCTGTGTACATGTAGAAATGGGAATTTCCTTGAGGACAGAATTATTACCAAAATAGGCAGCACTAACACACAGCTGAAACTCCTGCCATTTCAGCTTTATTCCAGCTGCTTTCTCCACCTTGGTGGGGCATTTCAGTGACCAAATAGCTCAGCTGATTGTCTCTTTTTTTCCCCTCCTGATGATCACTGAGCCAGGAGGGATCCACGCCTTCTGCACGCTGCACATGTAGAAGTCACCCAGAGTGACTTCTGGTGAGTGGAGTGTGTTGTTAAGACTTCTTATTCCTTATACTTAAAGATGAACAGTTGTTTGACCCTCAGTTGTGGGACATTTTCTTTTCTGTTTGTCCTTACAATATCTTTCTTTCTAAATTTCTGCCACCTCCAGAAAAATCAGAGTGGGCTTTTTTTGGGTGGCTTTCTGCTTCATCTGGCCAGAGGATCAAGGTCAGATTGCGAAGAGCTCAATTAGCTGCAATTTTAATAAGTTTATCGTTATACAATCAGGTGTATTTGAAAGCAGTTGAAGTCAAAGCACCTGAGGGAATNATGAGGGAATGAACAAAAGAGTTGGGAGATAATTATAGATAGGATATACTTGGAGGTAACACCTCTCTACCCCTCACTGCTTTTGGGGGGCCTCTTGGTCATGGTGTTTTCCCCACTTCAAACTGGTGTATCTGAAGTGAAGCCCTTTCAATAACTGTTATGGGGGAAGGGCATCAGAATGAACTGAGGTTGTTCTTGACAGGTTTTAAATGTAGGAGCTAAAATCCTCCTGGGACATAAAGCAGTTTGATTTTACCAACCACCATGACTTTACCAAGTCTTTGGGACAAACTCCTGGTCCCACTGTGGTCAAAATAGTCAAACTGCAATGGGATTTGGTGGTGTTTTAAACACCAACTAAGAGAGTCATCCAGGTAAGCACTTCATTATTTTCCTACCTTCATAAGGAAGAAATAATAATAGAATCATGGAACGATATTGGTTGGAAGGGACCTTAAAAATCATCTGTTTCCACCTACCCTGACATGGGCAGAGACATCTTCCACCTTCCAGGTTGCTCCAAGCCCCATCCAACCTGGCCTTGAATACTTGGATGGGATGAAGCATCTACAGCTTCTCTGGGCAACTTGTGCCAGGGCCTTATCACACTCACAGTAGAGAATTTCTTCTTAATATCTAGTCTAAACCTTCCCTCTTTCAGTTTAAAGCCCTTTCCCCTTGTCCTAAATGAACTTTGATGATCCAAAGGAAAACCAGACTAGAATGAAATTGAAGAGAAAAAGCATTAGATTGCAAAGAAAAAATAACTTTTTTCTTTACCTGCTGAGGTTTGCAAGACAGACTTGTGTCTTCTGTAGCCTGAGTGATGAATTTTAAACTGTACAATAGGATAACCCCACAGAAGACTGTTATGAAAGCTGACAATGTTTTGGGGTCTGTGCCTGTTGCACAACCACCTTAGGGCTTTCCAGGGGCACAACATTTGGGCAGTCACATCCTTAGACCCAGTGGCAAACAGATAGAGGAACAGTTCTCAGGGACTGGGGTTTAGCGCTGTGTTAATTGTTAACCCAGGACCAGGACCATTTATATTCTCTTCCTGATGCACCATGGGACGAATCGGTGGTGCTGTGGGTCTGCATCCATACAGGATTTTTTTTACTGGAGTATGGCATGGGATTGGCCTGCTTTGTAACAGGCATTTTTAGGAAAACTTGAGAAACAGGCTCCCAGGTCTGTGATGGGTTTGTAAAACTCAGGCAATTTGCAGAATGCAATTTGTCTGGTCCTTTTCCTCTTTCATCCCAGAATAAATGCAATAGATCCTTCTGACTCCATGGCTGTGAATCTCTCTGCTTCATCTGGTCTATTTTGGAAAGTCTGGATTTAATGAATTGTTGCTGTCTTCTGGATTTTTAGTAACAAATATTGTTTACTGCCACAATAAATTAAGAACTAGGTGAAACCTGCTATACAGCTATGAAAAGCTGAAAATTCCCTTTCACTATAGCTATAAATTCCCATTAATTTTTCTTAAATAATTGCTCAATGCTGTTATTTTGTGATTAGTCATAGGCTTCTGTATAAGCCAGCACAAATGAAACCAATGTAGGTAAAGAATTAGGCAATAAATACCTACAAAAGAATAATCTTAACAAAAATGCTAAAAGAGCAATGTTGTAAAGAAAGTCTCTGTCTACACAAATCAGACAGGAAATAATCTTGGAAAAATCTGAAAATGAGTACAAGCGCTACTGACTGTTACTCAGAGCAAGGAATTATTGATCCTTGCCTCCTTCTATTGATTTTATGTCACTTCTGTGATTTAATCATGTTTTCCTTGTTATCTCTTTGCAGTCTTTCTTCTATTGTCTGGTATGAAATCTCAGCCAAGGCCTTTCAGCCTGTGGTGAATCAAAATAACTTTGCCTTCCATTTGCATTGTTTTAAAGAAATGATTAAACAATCAAGCTGAGGCGACTCTTGCACAGGATTATACAGTATAAATGCATCTCTGAAAAATGAAAATGCCTCCTTCTTTTCTTTCCTCAGGGAGCTAGAAAGGTTGAGAAATTCTTCTGCTGACAATCCAGTGTGCAAACTTATGCAAAAGGGTCTGAGCACTTTGCTTTTGCATTAATCCATCTATTAGTTTCTTTTCAAAATACTCAGATTGTGTTAGAGCTTCTGGCCACTGAAGTCTATGGGAAAAAAATTTGCATGTGGGAGAGACAAAACTTGCATTTTATTAAAGCAATGTGGCTGCTGCCATGCGAACTTCTTTCCAAGACAGTACTGTGCTTTTACTACAAAGTGCTCAAATTTCACTTTCAGGATAATGGCTGCAGTGAAGAGCAAGATTTGGCCTGATTCTTGACTTATGTTTAGAAATACATATCTATGTTTTCATTATTGTTTTGAAGTAAAAAAGTAAATCTAGAAAAGGTAATTTCTTTGAAAGAACAAAAATATTAATAGGCATATGCAGTGAGGCAGATATTAATAGGGCAGCATTTAGGTATCTGCTACTCTACAGCTCACTGTTTTCAGAATATATGTATTGATTTCTTTCCCAATTTCATTAGAATATGCTTTGCACACATAGTTGCACACAACTGGCAAAACACTGTTGTTCCTTCATGTGCACTTGAAATTGTTAATGTTGGATGCTTCTTAATATCTGGGTCTATTTCCATAATGGAGCACCTTTCGCACCCTTTGTATTAAGATTCCATTTAGGAAGGGTTCAGAGAGGTTTAATATAGAGTCAGTGGATTTATGAGTGCGTTACATACATAATTATTATAGATGGTTATAAGCACATCAAAAGGAGGTGTAATAGATGTTTGTGAGCTCTGGTTACATGAAACCTGTTGGACTCTAACAACTGAATCACCATGTATTAAACCTACCTTAATAATTGATTATAGCTTTATTATAGCTTTTAAAATAATGCTCAATTATTTATTCTGCCATTTGAATCTGGACTTTTTACCCTAATCTGAAAAGGCCATAGTAAATTCCATACTGGGAGAGGACTGTATTGCCAGTGGATGGGAATTGCAGAATATTAGGCAGGTTCACAGCACCCAAAGGTGTAGTCTGTGCAAATACATACTTTGCCAATTTAATTTTTTGTGGATATAATGTTGCAAGAATCCCTTTTTGTATACAATGGAAACATTTCAGCTCCTGTCTTTCCACCTTTGAGCTGTAGCAGAAAATATGTAGAAAAGTATCCTGGGCACCACTGAACTTCTGCCCATCAGAATGTTTGGTCTTACGTGATGTGGCAACCCAGTTGCCTTTCCAGTGGACATCTGTGGCAAACAAAAGGTCAAATTGGAGGCGGAAATCAGAGTGGGTGGGGAAAAAAAATCAACACATAAAAATGCCACTGTGCTACTTGTTGCCCTATGACAAAGATAGTGTGGGAGGACGGATTGGAAATGCAAGTGAGACCTTCCCTGGGCATCCACAAGTTGCTCTCTGCATCAGCCCGGCACAACTTCTGTGTTCTGGTTAACAGCAAGTGCTCTAAGCCCTCAAATATAAATAGTTACTGGTGACTCACCCAATGTAATTCTTCAGCTATGCCAGTGGGACGCAAGGGTGGCCTTATGGGTAAAGGCATGGCTTTCAGGCAGGAAGTGCACATTTTATTCCTGCCACTAGCCACAAGATAAGTCATAAGGAATTTCTTCAATCTTTCCATTTGTAATTTTGTGAAAAAATTTTACCCTCTTCAGAACAGTATTGTGAATTTATTCGGGGTCAACAGAGCGTTCACTTGCCTATGGCAGGGCTGCCAAGGGCTGCTGGGGCCCCACTGTCCACTTTGCTTGTGCCAGAGTCCCGAAGTGCTGGACTGGGTGCTGCTGCTGCTGGCAGGATGGGGCTGTGGCAGCTTTCCTGCTGGGAAAGAGGAACAGCCCTCTTAGGAAGAAGGCACAACTACCCTGTCTCCTCTCACCACTGCAGATCAATAACCCCAGATTTGCCCCCATCCCTGGCGCATCCACCTTTTCTGGAGCATTATTTGCCATGGAAAAGCATCCCTGCCTATCTCATGCTCCTGCCCTTCATCCTTGTTCCAGCAATACGCGATTTTACAGGTGGTGCTGCAAAACCTTGTGTTAATTCAGGTCAAACTCTTCTGCATTGTGACCTCTTTCGACTTGAGACTTCCTTGAGTACTTCAGGAATTGCTGCATTCTGGAAAAGCAGATGCCATACAATAAAGTTATATGTGCAGATAGTTATCCAGTGCTATAGTGCAATAAAGTTATCCAGTGCTGATAGGAACTACAGACTATAACTCATATTTTCAAACACATCTGGAAGAGTATAAATTAAATAGCCCTGTAGAACTGTTCAGCTTCATTTGTTAGGGTTTTACAGCTGCTCATATGTGCCTATGATTACTTAAAATTGTATAGACCACAGGGCAGCATGTGCTTTCAAACCTCAATCTCCTTTTCAGAAGGAGAATGGGGTCACTCAGATGTTGAAGTTAGAAGGTTTTCACTCACTCTTTGCTGCTCTTTGTATTTCAAAGCCTGCATAACATGGGCCTGAGCGAGAGAGAGCCTACGCTCTGCAAGATGATTACAAAATGAAACCTGATTCAAAAGTTTTTAAGTCATATCATCAACTGCATCCTTGTCCATTTGCTCAGGGCAAAGTAGAATTTAACATATAAGAATACGGAGATTATAAAAAACTGCCTTGTTCAGAGCCTTTTAGGCACGGTCAGGTTTTGGTCAAATGCAGAGATAATGGCAGTTGATTTAATTTGCACTTTGTTCAAGCTGAGACTCCCTTACGACTGAAATTTGCTTTCATTTAGGTGTGTGTAGTGTATGTTCCCTGCTTGTGTCCTCTCCTCATGCCCACTATTCCTGAAGGGTAAATTCTGAGCTAGGAGTCACATAGGCAGAAATCCATGACCCAGGGAGGAGCTTTCCCCTGTTCCAAAGCAGGGCTTAAACTCCCTCATTTCTTGTGTGTTTGATATCAGATCTTCAGGGGAAGCATTTCAATAGCAACCCACAGCTTACTCCCATATATTCAACAATTAGGTTATTGACAGTGTTAGACTGGGGTAACAGATAAAAAAAGGGCAAATATTTTCACAGTGCAATAGAGAATGCAGTTCTATTGTGAAGCTGAACTTCTCTCCAGCAGAGGAAAGGTGTGATATATTGTGAGAAAGCCTCACAGTGCATGTATCTCTCTGCCTTCCCTAAAAGGCTCCTCACTTGATGTAATGTCTATATAGTTGCTATTTTTTGCAAGTTCATTTCAGCAGCTACATCCTGGGATCGAGTTCTGTTATATTATACTGCTGCACTAACACTTACACGTTTGTTTTTGCTGATGAACGTCTCCTAATATTGAGTTATGTATCAGGTTATTGCAGGAAATCTGAGTGAAGATGTAATATTTCACATGCTTGCCTTAAGAGGAAAGAACTGCTAATATCATGAATAATTTCTCACAATAGAGATCCAAGCTGTCAGCTCCAACTATAATATCTGGGCCCCTAGGGAACTCAGGTTTTCATCTGGAGGTGTACAGATCCAAAGGAAAATTTGGCAGTGTTATCTTGACAGTGGTGGAGAGTTCTACTTCCTTACTCCAGAGTTCCGTTAAATACATCAATAGATACACCATATTATGAATTTTTAAGCACCTCTCCAGAGACAGTACTTAATACAGAATATTTGAGGACTCAGCCACTGCAGGGTTTGTTTGGTGCCTTAGAAATGTTTCTGCTGGGTAAATTTCTGTGGGAGTAGAGTTCGGCCCTTTATTTTAATCTGTCTTCTTTCAAGATGAATGTGTTTGTTCTTAAGGTCCAGGTGACATTGGCAGATTCTTTAGGCATCTCCAGACGCCATGGCTGGAAGATACTATAAATTTGTTTTAAAGGGTAGGAATTTTTGAGCATTGACCAAGATAAAGTGCAATTTTTTACCGTTTTTAATGTTCTTACCATTTTCCTTAAAAAAAAAATCAAAGTTACGCAAAGAAATTATTTCCCTTGTGAGGAGAAATGAGAGGACTGTGTGTTCTTAAGGGGAACATGAGTGCAGAACAAGGTCCTGGAACACCATCATCATGGACTCAGAGTGTGTGAAATGTTGGTGTAGGCTGGATTTCTCTGAAATGGCTCAGATGTGAACAACCCAAAAGTGCTTTCTGCCCCACTTTTCAACAAGAGACGGGAGAAACCTTCAGCAAGAAACGGGGTTGATTTTGCCTGGCAGGGTGCGCAGTTGAACTTAACAGCTCCCTCAAACCCTACAGAAGACAAGGGGGCTCTGCAGAGTGTTTTGTGCTTAGAGATTTTTGTGCTCAGAAAGTTTCAGAGGCAGGGTGGAAGAGTCCAACAGTCATCATTTGACAGCCCACAGGATACTGAAACCGTTCCTACCCTGTGTACATACAAATAGAGAGAGCTCTGTCATTTAAAGAGATGGAAATGAAAAAGAATTTGCTTCACTTGCCCTGGCAAAGGTCTTGTTCTGCAACCTGAAGATCAACATATCCTGGCATCTCGGCAGGGGAAGGGATTTTTTTAAATGCGTGACTTAATAGTGTGTAACTTCAGCCCCAGCACTAAGCTTAATATATGGTATTAATTATGTCAGAATTCTTTAAAACAACGACATTCTTCCCAGTGCTAAGGTTGAATTAGAAGAATTAGCTTTTAAGGCTGGGGAAAAAGGCCATTTCAAAAGCCAATATCTTATCTTGGTGTTGGGCATTGCTTTGCTTTCAGCCTGTGGGTCTGCTGCACAGCTGATGTAAATGTGGGAGATTTTTCACTTGCTTGCAGCAGCTTATTCTGGAACTAGCTGCTGTATTTAAAAACAAAACAAAGCACTGATGATTGTATTTTTGGTGCATGTATAGAAAGCATGTGAAAATAAGCAAAGAAAATGAGCTTGCAGCTAAATTTAAAGAAAATAAAACGCTCAGAGGGTGGTAAGCAGTAACACACAGCACTTCTGTGAGAAAAAGCTTTGCACTCTGATGTAAAGAGCAGCCAAGGAGAAAATGGTTGAAGAGGCAGCGAGACTCATTGGAGAGGCCGGTGACCTGATGGCAGGCACTCAGAGGCGTCTCACATATCCACATGACATTTCTTGAGCTAGCAAACGTGGCAAGGGCAAAACCATGTTTGCAATTTGCAGGTAAATAACGGCTGTATTTAAGCTAATTTATTACCTCAGGTATTTCTGTGTGTCAATATAAGATTTTAAGCTAGGCTTAAACCACAAAATCAGATACTGCCAGCAGAGCTGGTGTATTAGAACTGAAATTATGGTGCAAATTATGGTTCTGTCCACTCATACCAGGCTCCCTGCCTGAGTAACTGAGGTCTTGTCAGCTGTATAAAAAACAGCTTATAGGCTCAGAGAGTCCAATTTGGGCATTTTAAGCACCTCTGCCTAATGACGTCTGGTGCACATTTTCACTCTGGCCATATTTGGTGTGAGTGGTGGCATGAACTTTTATCCAGGTTTGTATGGGATAATATAAAATATTTGGCCACTTGGGTATGCCAACACCGTCCTCAGGGTGTCTGGCCAAGCAGATGTGTTTGAGCCGTATGGTTCCAGAAATGCCCATCTCTGAAAGATTCAGGGTTTTTTCACTTGGCCTACCAAAATGTGTTTGATACGATAACGCTATCTGTTTAGAGTTGCTTACATGCGATGACTGCACGCATTTGCTTTCAAATTAAACCTTGTTTCAGCAGATTTGCTAACAGTTGTGATGTTTTCTCTTTCACAACATAAGGAGGCTGCTCATGTGTTGGAATAAGAAAGATGGCCTATGCAAATAGTAGCTCTCTTATGCAGGGAAGGGTAGTCCCTCAGGAACGGCGAACAGAAGCGTTCGAAGCACGAAATCTCTACCTCTTATTCATAAAACATAGAAGTTGTCTTAAAATGTAAAATCCGGATTCACAGTGGGGACTTAGGCTTCTAAGCACTATTGATTTAACAGGAAAGAAGGGCTGGTACCTGGATAGATTTAGCATTATGGCTTACATTAAGCAAAACACGCCTAATTGAAAGCAAGTGCCTTGTCCCATCGCAATCAGCGGGATGTAAGTATGTGCTTATACTAGACACAGAGGAAGAGACTGCTGAATTGGAGCCTGAGCAAGGGACAAAACTGGTTTATTTATAAGCACTCTATTTATAGCTTTTGCTGTGCTGGAATACACTAATTCATTTTAAGTGCTCTATCTCTGCAAATGAGCTCATAGCTCTCGAGAAGGTGAAGCTGTCTGTCTGCGCTGCCTTTGCTGATGCGGTCCTGCTTTCACTGAATAGATCTGAACTCCTCGCCATGGAAAATGCCACCTGGGAGGGAAGCAAAGAAATAGTCAGGTTGTGTAACAACCTGTTAAATCAAGAATATACACTGGAAGGACAACAGGATGCTTTTTTGCCGTGGGAGAGCAGGGCCAGCTGGGCAGATGTGGAAGGGCTTCTCTGGAGAGATCTTGGTGCAGAGGAGCAGCTCATGATGCAGGACCCATCCATGGGAATATACTGGAGGACTGCAGGGTGGGAGTGAGCCCAGGCACACAACACAGAGCACACCTCTGCACTGTGTCTATCGCCACAGGTTTGCTGGGTTTGGGCTGAGGCAGCAGAAACTACTCCCTGCCTGTGGCCAGGCAGCCACTGGGGAACAGCACAGAGTAGGATGCTGTCCTGACAGCCCCAAGGCCACCCCAAAAACATTCACAAAAGCCTGTTTGCTAAAGCCTTTCCATGCCCTTGAAGATTTGGCCCCCGAACAGCAAGATGGGTAGTCTACAGCACGGTTCTGCTGAGCACCCCATGCCTGTTGATTCAGCTTAGAGCAGGCTCAGCCCTGGGAGAAGAGCAGTGCCTCGGTGTGAGGCTGGCTGCATGGAGGAGGGCATAAGGCCAGTCTGCTGCTGGGCAGCAGAGAGGAGGCCCCCACCCCCAAGCAGAAAATGTAAAACCAGCTGAAACTGACGCTGAAGGAGGAGCAGGGGATTTCGGGATTTGTCTTCCCCCTCTGCACATGGAGCCATTGTCCACATCCCTGGGGACCTATACATGAATTTCAGGACACCTACTTCAAAGGGCGCACCCCTGGAAGCAGGAGGAGGTGTGTTTGTGTGGGACAGGCTCCTGACTCGCATCTCTTTCAGGGAGCTCTGAGTCATTATTTGATCCTGGTGTGCGAGGCAGAGGCGGTTCTGGCCTGCCCCCATGTTTCGGGCTGAACTCCTTCCTCGTTTGTGGTCCTCTCCTAACAGCATCTTGAATTTCCAGTTTGGCCATCATCTAAATTTGAAACTGGACCAACCTGTCAAATTTCATCCCCAAGCCAGACAACCCCTAAGAAAACCCCACAGTCCCACTTTATCAGTGGACGTGTTTTTAGGAAAGTCCTTGTGGAGATGCCATCAGAAACTCCAGGAGACGACAAGCAAGTGGAAACAGGGTGACAGAGTTATATGCAAATTTCATGATATAACCAGAGTCTTGTGTTTACAAATCACACAGCTTCACCTTTGATTGTTTACTCACAAGATCTGAGCCCATAAAAGGGACTAAATTAGACATGGCAAAACATGTACTTTCCCCATTCTTGTTCTTTTCCAGAAACAGTGAGAAAGCAAAGGTTAAAAAGGGCTCAATACGTATATATATACATATGAGAGTTTATTATTTATTTTTAAAAAATATTATTACAAGTTTAGCTAAAGTGGCCTTCTCTTATGTTTCTCTCCCAAACACAAAGGAAATATTTTCAGGAGCACAGAGGATTTTTTCAATGCAGCCTGCTCTTGGCTTTATCTTTATTTTCTATCAAGTAACTGAAAACGAAACAAAGATCTCAGACATAGGTACATCTTTAAGAGAATTTGCTCACTCTTAACTTTGTTTGAATGGGTAAACCTCCTCACTGTTTGCCCTTAGAGCTGTTCCAACAGAGAGCTGTTTTATCAACACTGGCTGCTCAGTGAGGAGAGGCATTTTCTTCCACCTTCAGAGCAGTTTTCTATGCCACTGTTGGGGGGTGGGAAGTTGACCTTATGTGGACCCTCAAGACAAAACCAGAGGTTTTAAGCAAGTGAAGAATAGGCAAACACTAGCCAGCAGTTGCCATATACAGAGTACACTGCTCAAAAATCCCAGAAATCTCACTGATAGAGCGTTACCCTGTGACTGGATAGTGCTTCTCCCCTTGTAATTTATACATGTGTCAATAGGAGATTACGCCTGTAAGTACAGACTCGGCAAACTCACTTCTAGTGTTTGTTAGGGAATTTTGGGGGAGAAAGCTAAAATAAGTACTGCAGTATTTGCACCAGTCACAGTGCCTTGGAATGGTGAAACTGCCTCCAGAGATGTTTTGTAAAAAACCTTAAACAATGAGTTTAAAACAACAGATAATTTTCTGAGCTTTGTGGAGAGTGATTGTAGCTAAAGGCTTAATGCTAAAATTCATAGAGAAGCGAATCTGTAAGAACTGGGCTGCTTGTAATTATTGGTTGAAAAAAAGTCCCTAAACCTGAGTATCTCTGAATTTTACAAGGTGTAATTCTTCTGACCCATAACTCAGGGTATCAGAAATCATCAACAGTTAAACAGTGGGCTTAAAAATAAAACTAATACCTGCACTGCATAGATGTTTTGATTTGTCTCAAGCCTGTTGGGAACAGGTTCAAGATAAACTGAATTATGCTACTATTTAAACTGTAGCAAGAATGTCCACAGAGCTTTTTGCAGTGATTTAATGGAATAAATTTGGGGAAAAACAGTATGGTACACTTCCTAGTCTTTTCCCAGGAATGAGTTTGTGGTTGAGGCACTGGAATGGGTTTTAGGAAATCTTGATTCTATTTCTGGCCCTGCCAAGTCATTTATCCTCTCTGTGCTTCTATTCTGTTCCATCCAAGTAGCTGCAATTAATAAATCTCTGCCAGGCATGCAGCAAGGGTGAAATCCTGTGTCCTCAAAGACTACACAACGTGAATTAGAGGCAAAACACAAACTTGTAGAGGTGAAGTTTTTCAGCATATGGGGTGCTACAGTCCAAAACATTCCAAAACCTGGACATTTAACTCACTCTGTCAGAAACTGAAGTTGTCAACTGCATGGATATGTTTAATTCTGCTGCAAGAAAGTGCTGAGAACTCTGTTGTAGTGCAAATGCCATCTCACAGCAATCCAGGAAGGACTGGCAGTTTGGTGTTCAGATGCCCTAAATAAAGGATATTCACACACTTTCACATAAAAAAATAATTCAGATCTCTGTATTTGAAGCTTGCTCATGGATGTGAGGATTCCTCAAATAGATTCCATTAGTTTTTCACTGTATTTCACAAATTAGTTTTAACAAGACTGCATATAAAAATAATTGCCTCAGCATTCCAAAAAAAGAAATTCTAAGTTGATTTAAACATTAAAAAGTTAAAACCCGCAAGATGCTGAAGTACATTTTCACCTTCATCCCACAACCTTAATTTCAAAAATCCTGAATCCAGCCTAATTGTTCCTATTATTTAAATTTTTTTCATTACTGAATTCCAGCATACATAATGCAAACATGGCAGGGCTGTGATCTATAAAGTCCAACTTGCTCTCCATTCAGCTGAGGTGACGTAATGTGCTGCTCAGCTTTGCAGCTGCATTACATAAATATTATTAATGATGAAATGTGGGCTGGGTGCTAAAGTATTCTTTCAGAGAAATCCAAGGCAGTATCAGTGACAAGGTTTTTTAGACACCATCTAAAATATGGCAGATGAGTCTCCCATCAGGAAAAATGTTTCTCAGGAGACAGGATCATATATTGGTCATTCTGATTTTATTTGATCTGCTGGTGAAAAGTATAGAGAGAGATGTCTTGTTATGTGGAATCCAGCCATGCCCAATTGGGGATGGGGGCGTGGTTAGCTGCAAGGTATTTCAATGCAGCAATAAATAAAATACTTTTTTCCCCCCCAGAGTTTGCATAATATTAGGGACAGCCATGCAAATGCAGGCTCTACTGCCATCAAAACTCTTAATCAAGGGCCTAATAAAACTCTCCCCAAAGTAAAAGGAGTTTAAGAATCAGTTCCTCTCAGCCTGAGCTAGACATTTATAATAAGCCAGATGAACTGGTCCCTTTGCTCCTGGAAGCAGACAGACAACAGGTAAGCTGTGCATTGTGTCTGAACTGGTTTGGTGGGAATTTTTAGCTTTCTGGTCTTCTGTGTGAACTCTTGCTCCTACAGAAATTGCTTTATGGTCTTTGTTGACTATATGGAGGAAATGGGATCTTAGATCTAAAGGGCTCATTTGAAAGGCATGTATATGCTCAAGTATTCACACATCACACACACAGGCAATAAAATCCATAGTTTGAAAACACATTTTCAGAGCCTTCGCTATCACAGTATCACTGAAAAGATGCTGTCAGCTCACGTACGCTAAACCTCAGTATTTTATCTCTCTAGATTTACAAAATGGAAACAATGCCAATAAGGCATACATCTACTGTTACATGTTATTATTTTTTTAGTTGGGACAATGACGAATAGCAGAATCCTCTGTCTTTTTGTTCACAATCTTTTTCAGTCACTGCAGATTCGATTCCAGGCTGCACTGGGTGGTGCTCCTTCAGACTAACTGCTTTCAATGGGATTTTTTTTTAAAGTCAAATCACATCTATTGATTTAAGAATTTGCCACAGTGGGTTGCTGTTGTTTTTATTAATATAAATCAAATTGATAATGTCCCCTTAGTGCTGAGTAGGGAAAAAACATCTTTGTTTTGAAACCAAGCTCAATCAAACACAAATCCCACTATGAACAGAGGAACGAAGGATTACAGCAGCCATATGTTTATAAATGAGTAATAACCTTTACATCAGCAGAGTCCTTCACCAGGAACATCACAGATGGCGATATTTACAGTAGTTCTCTCTAAAGGGCTGACACCTAGGGTGGGTGAGCCTCCCTTAGCACAAGCAATCTTAAAATGGCAATTTTTGACCTTCGAGGCTGGACAATGGAGGAGTTTCATTTTTCCAAAGATTTTTTGCCTCCCTTCTGTCATCAGTTTTGCCACGTTGCTTAGTGACCTTCCGGCACTTGACCAGTCGGCGATTTTCAGAATGCAGGAAAATGTTCATGAGAAACAATGCCAACCCAAGTGCCAGCTTTCCTCAATACCCGGCTTTTGTATCTGTACAATCCAAAACCTGTAGGAGTAGGAGAGATATAACGCCGCAGCAAGTAGGACTCTAAACCAGCTATTGAAAATTCATATGTTTTGATGAGATAGCACATAAAACAGTGACTGGCATCAGGCCACAGCATGATTGCAAATGTTCATATTTGTTGGCAAAAACGAGTCTTCTGTGACCTCCCAAGGTCACCTCTCCAGATTTCTCTCTGATTCATCAGTAGCAGTTTTGTCAGTGTGTGCAAGCACACAACTATGAGCTCTTCTCTTTCTCCTCTCCTGGCTGAGTGCCACTTCTGAGCAATAAAGTTTCCGGAATTGCTTCTGCATATTGCCTGTGACACTTGCCCCACTCCGGCTCCCACTGCTTGCAGAGAGAAGGAAAGAGAGTGAGTAAAGGCTCACCCACATGCGACATCAGAAAGTCAGCCGGTGGCTGGAATGCCGCACACTCTACAAAAATGCTGTGAATTTGGGCGTCCGAAGATGGAGGAATTCTATCCCAGGAGGAACAGAGTCTTCTGAGGAGGGAAGGGGATCTGGATGTGCCTGAGGCAAACCAAGAAACCTGGCTTTCTGGAAGATGCATGAGGTGTCTAGTCTTGTTCTGCTCAGGTTCTGCCCAAGTCCAGTTTCAGTGCCCACCAGGGCTGTGTTGTCAGGGGACAGGGGCCAGGGGCATTTCTGAAGACTCAGCTCCCCAGTCTGCACTTTTGTTGCCTTTGTGGACAAGTCCATCTTTCCATTCAGTCCTCGGACTGTCCCTTTGCAGTGCTGGTTACCTTGTGATGAGGGTTCTGAATGCGCTGACTTTGAGGCACTGAATGCAAATGACAAAGTGCTTCCCAAATCCTGGGTCACCCGGTGGGCACAGACCCTGCCTGGACAGCAACACTCTCCGGAGTGTCCAGCTTGAACCATCCATTTCTCTGTTGGAGCTGAGCTCTCAGGAATCAAATCCTGGCTCTGCCCTTTCCCTCAGCCATGGCAGCATTTTAGCCCAGGGTCTTCTCTGTTTTAACTCTGTTTTTAAGTCCATTGGATCCTATTTACACCTTCCCTCATCAGCGACACACCATTTATCTCCCCTTCACCAGGGTGACGGGATCAGAAAATGGATCTTATGACTCCAGCTGTACATTTTCATAGTCATTTCATCCACATTTAATCCAGATCTGGGTTCCTTACTCTCCTCTGTGCCTCAAGGTAAAGCACTGTCCCTCTCCAGTGAAATCAGCTAAGTAGAAACACCATAACTGCCAGAGGTCCCCTGATGGTACCTTTGACTCCTCCTGCAGGGTTTCGGATTTAATGACTTGGAATGGGTAGCAGATACTAATGGTTTGCACATCTGTTACGCTGCAGCTGGAGAGTGTGTTCCTGTATTAGAGGCTTGTTTTCATGTACTGAAAGTAGATGGACAAAAATAAAGGCTCATTAAATATTGAAAAGAAAGGTATCTTTTTTAGTCAGAATCTTTATGTGTCTTCTAAAAATCAAAGTTTATTAAAAAAATATTATGTCTTCCTTCTGATATGAAATGGTTCTCTTCACTACTGGAATACATCTATGTTTTTTTAGGTTGTCTCTATTTTGACTTCAGCCACTCATCGAACTATTCCTCATTGTTGATTTTTCTTCTCTCCTTTCTCCCTGTCCATTTTGCTTAAAAAAACAAAGTTACCTTGACTCCTGGTATATTGGAGGAAGTAAGGAGACATCCACAGAAGACAAAGACAACAGTAAAGGAAATTTCCTTTACAGTTTTTCCAGTCATCTCAATGCAGAGATCTTATATGACTTCCTCCATCTTCTGGTACTAAAAAATACTCTGGAGGATTTCACTGGCAGGAAATTCAAACACGTGCTACCCTTTCCAGCTATTCCCATTGATCCAATAGAAAATTATTATCTATCTGTTGAAACCTTTCAGGTCTAGAATGCTCCAAACAATAAAACATTTCAAAAAAATCTAAATCATTAGACCACAGAAGAGTGCCTCACTTTCTGTGCTCCTCTGATGAAAAGGGAAATCACTGGGTTTTGCTTTGTATTTTGAGACCTTGTAGTGTTATCTTCTTTGAACCTTCGGCACTCTTTGTTTTTTGCCATTGAAGTGACACTTCAGGGACAGCTGTCCTCACTAAAGTTCTCATTTTCCTACTATTACATCATTCTGTGCACAAAGACAACCTAAATGTATTTGAGAAAGTGGCCTTTCTTATACTGAGTACAAACAGGAAAGAATGAAAATTAAGTCAGATCCTTGAGAACCTGCACTGGAGTAAACAAACACAACAAAAATATTACCGTGACAATCAAGGAAGGGAGCCTGAACTCAGTGGGAGCTATCCACATCCGTCTGAGCACAGGCTTTGACTCCCCTTAGCAGCAAACTTTAGAGGTGAACCTGACCTTGAAAGTTCAAGGGTGTCCTGATTTAAAGTTCTAGTTTGATCTCATCTGCACTCACAAAAGCAGGAAAACAACTTCTGTTTTTCCCTCTTTGTTAAAAAGGTCGTAACTTGCCTTGGTTTTCAAAAGTTTGTTCTTTTCTGGTAAGAAAATAAGTAAATAAAAATAGGAGAAAAGAGAACTGCAAATGATAGAAAATATTGGTCTTATATGAGAGAAGATAATGCTTTATCACAATAGCCAGTCTTCTTTCACAGACCTGTTTTTTTCCCTCTGTTTGTACAGCAGACAGAAGATGGAATGGGGCTGACTGTGAGCATGAATATAAAGGTATGCACAGATGTAGGACTTTGTGAACTGCATGGGGTAGGAGTCTTGATTAGTGTTGCCGAGTAACAGATTAATTCCTTTAGCACTTTCCCGTAAACATGTCTGACTGTTTATGCAGGCAGGGGCTTTAAACTGAGTGCATAACTTGAATTCTGCCTCTCTTGTCCATGTGAGCTGACATCATGTGTTTCTTCAGCCCAGTTCTTTTTTCTCCTGTACCTGCTCTTTCCCTCAGTGGGGATTTGTGCTCCAGAGTGCCTTGCAGGACCAGTTTGCAAAGGCTGTGTGATCACAGCTGAGCTTTGCCTGTGTTCGCTTCGTCCCAGAGATCCAGGGGCACAGCAGGTCTGGATGGCTCTGTGGAATTGGACACTGAGCAGCTGCTCAGGTTTTCAGTACTGAAAAGGGTTTTCAGGTTTTCAGGACTGAAAAGGTTAGGGCTGCCTCCACTTCTGCCAGCAAGAATCCTCCCATTGATTTTTCACTAGGAGCAAGTTCAGGCCCTTCTTCAGTAAGTTACTGACACAAGTATCAGTGTTGGTAATAGTGGCCCTGCAGCAGATGGAGCGCTCAATTATCTTGGGCCCGTGATGAATGAGTGCTATTGACAGCTGCTACAAAATCCATAGCAGACTGAGGATGCACAGACAATTATGATATCTCTGGTAAACATATGGCAGGATTGGATCTCTTAAAAAACTACAAACTCAGGCTCTGTTGGCCTTGGGTTTGGTCCAGAGCCAAGTTCTATGTTGGACTTTGGTCACACACCATTGCAAAATCCCGTAGGGGTGACAAACCAGGGTCTTAGGCCTTGGTATCTGGAGCTAACTCTGCCCTTGCTGACTATTGTTGGTGGGTGTTATTGGTGTTTATTTGGTGTGAGGAAAAGGAAAGCTTGTTTTCCTATACTCTTGCTAAAATGTATGGGTGAATTCCTTTCAGCCTATTTTAATTCACCTCAATACACACAGTGGTGCCTACAGAAGACTCTGTGTTTGTGCAGGTCCATCAGGACTATGTATTTCTCCACTGACCAAGTCAAGGAGTGAGTAATAGCCGTTATTTTAGCCCAGTGCCTGCAGTTCATACACCAGCCAGTGAAATAGGAAAGTTAGTTTTACCAGCTGTTCTCTTGCTGATCCCCATCTCTCCTTTACTGCAAAATCACGGTGGCTTTGGAAGTACTCTGTGGCCTTTTGTAACCTTCTCCCATTCGCTTCATCTGTAGCTCTCAGTATTTCTGGAAAGGATGCTGAGGTGGTTGCACATCCACCTTAAACCTCCATGGTCCCTTTGGGCACACTTGTGACTGTACCACTGGAGTCTGGAGGGCTTGGGACCTCACAGAGTTCTGCTTCACTGTTCTTTCCAGACTCTGAGATGGTGCTTTACAGACTTGATGAGCTTTATTTCACTCAATCTAGAAGGACAGATACAAAATGGGAGTCTGATTTTCCATATTTTTCTTCCTGGAGAGAATATTTTTTAAGCTGCTTTGTCATACAGTTGCTCTTTTCCTTTGGCAGCATTAACTATATGTTGTGATTAACAAATAAATGTCCCATCAGCTCAGGGAATTAAAAAAAAAACAACAACAAAACTCACACTGAATAACTGCTTTTTTCTCTATTTGAATTAACAATTTTAGCTGATCCTCCTAAAACAGGCCATATTCAGAATTCTGCATGTTTGTTAGACAGCTGAGAGCAAAATTTGCCCTTCACATGCACTTTGCATGTCCTATCACTTCACATCTCAGTGCCTCCCTAGAAAAGGCACCGATTTTCATTCTTGCTGTATTGTCCGTAACACTTATTTACCTATTGTCAGTTGGCAAAGTTACGAGATCAAAGGCTTGAGAAGGCAACTACTACTCTAAAATATTAGAAAAATAGACTGAGTGATCTTATCCAATTCTCTATTGTTTGGTAATTGGGAGAGACTTTTGGATCCTATTATCTCTGTTGTCATTCCATTTTTTTTTAATGCCAACTTGTTTCTTAAACATTATGAATGTATGATACCAGGTGCAAGCATTTCTCAGCACAGACCACTCTCTGAAAGACATCTTTAATTGTATCAGATTATGTTTTTATTTTGTTTTTAATAAATAAAAATATGTGAACACACCTACACAGGCAAGGGGTGTACGAGCTTGTTTGCTTACTTTGAAACCTACTTACATGCAGAGAGTTCAAAAGCTTGAGTCAGACATCATGCTCTGCTTGGGGGAAGCTGAATAAAGAGGTGATGAGGGGTCAAAGAGGGAAAAAAATCCAACCAAAATGGCTCTGTAGATGACCACAGTAGATGTGAGGGTGTGTATTTGCACTGGACTCATCAGAGATATCCCTCTTTGTCTGGACTGAGTATTTGATGCTGTTTAAATACTGGTACCTTATCTTGGCTACTAATATGTGGCATCTCTTTCCCCTTTGTTCATGGCACAAGGCTTTCCTTTGGTTGAAAACAGGAAAGGGATTACTGACAGATGAGAACTAGATTTAAAGACCAGAGAAAAAGGTTTGTGAATTCAAACAGTGTCTGATAGAAGTGCCTTGCCAGCTCAGACCATCAGCCGTGTCACCATGGAGCACAAGCCACAAGACATTTCTCTTTGTCCACAAGATCAGAAGAGTCTTTTTGCCATACAAGTGCATGGTCAGGTTTGTTCTCTCTCTGTGAGGCTTGTCCTCTCCAACCTCTTCCAAACAACAGAGTTGTGGGCCCAGCCTCCTATAAAGTATTTTACAGATCTTTTTTTTTTTAAAAAAAAAGAGGGTGTGGGGGAAGAACAAAGGAATAGCCTAATTTTTTGGGTCTGAATCCTGTCATACTGAAATTCAAGGAAGAGCATAGATTATATGGTGTTTTCAAAATGCAGTAAGTAGAGGTGCAAATAGAACAAAACTATAAACCCCCAATTTAAATCCCCCTGCCAACACAACCAATATAAACATATAAAGCATTTGCGAAAACCAACTTAGAAAGAACCAGAAGGACTGGGGACAAAAGTGGGAAAGGATGTGCCCAGAAGACCACAGCACTGCTTCCCTGCAAGGGAATGCCCACCTCTTGTTGGCACTGTGCAACATTTCCATGGCTCCTGGCTCATCTTCCTCTTAGGAAGCATGTAGGGATCATGGTCAGGTTTGTTTTTGAGATTTGAGATTGTTTGAGACTGTTTGGGGTTTGAGATCCTTACCAAAGACGTATCAGTAAAAACACCAAGCTGATATAAAAAATGTTCTGTTCCATCTGGGGTCAGATTGCATTTGTTATCATTTAAATTTAAAATGAGCCTAGAGAAGATATAAAACCCTGATATTCCAGGAACTGACACAGCCTCAGGTCTGACTTTGAACAATTTATCGCAGAGACTAGAGTTGTCAAGGGATCAGTCATAGCCTGTAGCTGAAAGTCATGGACTGTGTGCAGGAGAAATCCAAATATGCAGGAGGAAAAAGAAAAAAAATTCTATTATATTC
Source organism: Dryoscopus gambensis (assembly GCA_013389985.1). Classification (NCBI taxonomy): domain Eukaryota; kingdom Metazoa; phylum Chordata; class Aves; order Passeriformes; family Malaconotidae; genus Dryoscopus; species Dryoscopus gambensis. The sequence goes on along the minus strand of WEIT01019378.1, from coordinate 134,022 downwards.
CATTTTTTCTGTAAACATAAGATTTTTGTCCTTGTAGAAGTTTTTGTATTTCACCAAAACTAACTAGGAAAAACCAATAAATTATGCCCAGATAGCAATCTGGGACCAGCAATGCATTTTTCCTGACTTTTCTGAATTTCTGTGGAAGGATGCTTGTATTTGGAATTAATACTGCATCCATTTGATACTTAAGATGCATTTTCCTTATGAGGGCTGGTTTTGTCACTCATTGGTTCTAATGGTCTTATCACTTAAATGGTCACAGAGGGATTTAAACATAATGTTTCTATTAAGATGTATGAACGACGTTCAAACCCCTGCTGGATTTATTTTTTTTTCAGCCTGTCTGGCTTTAGATTCAACCAGATTCAAGTGCATTGATTTGCACAGCACAATCAGGATAACCAGAAATCGTCTGCACTTCAGGGCATATTTTCCCCTTCAAATCCATTAACTTTAGGAAGAATTTCTAGGTGGGTAACTTCAAGGGAATAACAGACTTTTGAACTTAAAAAGAAGTTGCCTGCTTGCTGAAGCAGCTATGAGATGCTTTAAAACCCAGGAACTGAGCAACTGGTTTCTGTTTGGACTGACTGTAACAGGGAGCAGAAAGGCCACACCATGCCAAGCCATGGCCCATGGAGAGCTGATGTGCACCTTGTCCAGCCCCAGCACAGGAGGTGCTGGCCATGCAGAGTCCAGGACATCTTCTCAACTCACCACCATGGTCCCCGTACCTCTGAGGTTGCACTTGAGTTTTTAGCAGGAGCTAAGCTCCTCCAAAATGCTTGGAGTCTGCTGCAGTGCCTTGGTGGATTCGTTCCCAAAATGAAGCTGGTTTTGAACACTAGACTACTGTCATAACACTAGATTTTCTGTGTCATAATAATTTGCTTTGCGATATATGTTTTGACCTCTCCAGTGCTCAGAGGGGCTGGGCACAGTTAGTTTCTCACCAGTCTCAGCCACTCCCCCATGGATGCAGCCAGCAGTGGGAAGGGGATCATCAGAGCCGGTGTGCTCAGCTCAGAGGATCCCAGCTGGGTGCTACTGCCTGGCCTTCTCCCCATCCGCGTGTCTGGACATGGGTGGAGATTCATTAACTCTGTGCTTCTGTTGGAATTCCTCTGTTGTGCCAATCTCCTGCTATCTGATCATTTCCAGCAAATTTATCTGGCCAGTCACGTAAAATTACGGCAAACTCTGACAAACTAGGGCAAACCATTTATTAAACTCCCAGATGAAACAATTTACCGTTTCTACAACCATTTAAATACAAATGCTTTTCTTGGATTCTAGTGAAAAACAAGGTAAGCTGCTAGAAATACATCAATGACATATACAACTCCACAGATTAGATTTATGTCTTTTGCTAAACGATGCCTTAGAAAGCATTTCTGTGTGGATTTCATTTCTTAATGTGGTTTATGGCCCCAGAAGCCTCATGAGCCAGGGAGTGTGTAGCCTCCTTTCTACCTGACGGTCCAAGACTGATACTTTTCACTTTACATTGATCAGCCCATGCTAAAACTGATACTTCTTCTATTGCAGTATCTTTTTACCTTATGACTGACAAATCCTCTCTGACTCATTTTTTTTTTCAGCAATCACAAATGCTGCTGGATTCAGTTCCTATTTTTCTTTTTTTCTTAACTTTATGCGTAACTACCTATTCCCGTAGCAGCGGCTGCAGAAATCCCTCCTCAGCCCAATGCTTCTGACAATGGCCTGTAGCAGGTATTTCGGGGAACAGTGTAAAAGCAGAGCAACTGTAGAGAGATACTTTATTCTGGCACACCCTCCCAGCAGTCTGTGCCTTAGGGGCACCATGAGCCAGAGATTGTATCTGCATCTTTGCATTTTGTAACGCTCGATGAATTTTTCAGCCAGGAATTTGTCTAATTGCTTTTTGAGCCCATTTATACTTTTGGCCTCTACAACATCCTGTGGCATTGAGTTATACAGTTTAATTATGCAGCATGTGAAAAAAAAATTTATTTTGTTTTAAATCTGCATCTTGATATTTTTATGTGATACCCTTCCTTGATACCCCCTTTCTTGAATAGTAATAACTAATTTAGAACACACTATCCTTTTCTTATATTTAGAATGGTTTGTGTTTATATCTACTATCCTGCATTTATCAAATAAATTTCATTTGACAGTTTCTATCAGCTGGTCACTAATTAACATGAAAACCTTCAGCCGTATGTCATAATTACATTTTGCTTTTAATTTTGGTGGCTTGTTTTGGTTGTTGGAGTTTTTTTTGGTCGTGTTACTTCTCAGCACCTTTTCCAGTTTGTTTACGAATATTTTGAAGAGCAGAGGTCCCAGGATGGCTCTCTGTGAAACTCCACTGATAATCTCCACCATGGTAAAACATGACCATACATTCCCACTCTCCTTTCCCCTTTTTGTCCAATTTCTGGTTCATACAAGAATTTCTTTACCCACAAGCTCTCACTTTCCATAAACTGAAGGAACTTGTAGGAAACATGGGGGATCTAAGTGCAATATGGGAACAGCCATAGTGGATCTAACTTGGCCACATGCAAAGCCATATTCTTGTTCCACTTTCTAGGTATTCTTGCTGCACCCTATGCCTTTGGGCTACTCTTTTTCCTTTTTTATTATATTCATATTTCATGCTTGCCTAGAATTTCTAGTTTGCTGGTACAGCCATGCCTGTTTAGCTCTCACTTTTGAAACAAAATGCATTTTATAATCAAAGCTATGAGCTATGAGCTCTCCTTCATGTCTCAAAAGATTTTGGCCTTCTACAGAAGCTGTTTTCATGTCCAGGCTGTTTACTGTCTGGGTATGCAGAGTAACTTCCCTGAAAAGACAGTGGGCATGAAAAGGGATTGTTGCTAGATACTCTGTGTATTCATAATGAAGACAATATACTAGGGTTGAAAGAAGCCTCCTAAAAACCATGTCAGGCAGCAGTGTCTGCTCCTCACAGACTTTGGGATGGTGCAGGAGAATATTCAAGTGGGAGAAAAAGAGAGTGAGGTCAGGGTCAGGAGGGGAGGAGAGTTCTTCAGAGAACAAGGGAAGGGAGTACTGCAGAGAAAACATGGGTCCATGCATTAGATTTTTGTGAGGTATAGCAGTTACTTCTCTTTATATGTAAGTGGAAATGGCTTTCTGGGTTTCTTTTGCATACTGGGAGTGGGGACTGGCAGTGTCAGGCTGCATTAAAATGGCCTGTGGGACTGGGTCCTCCTGTGCACATTTCTTCTGGACAGCCTCCTAATGACATGGCAGATTCAGCTGCAGTGATACAGATGGTGGTAGGGACTTTGGTTTTTCACCTTTTCCTGAGTCTCCAGCATTTTGTTTCAGGTGAATCAAAGGCCACACTTCACCTCTAGTCTAGAGGAATCCTGGGCTTGTCTAAAATCCGCTGGTAGGGCTTGATTATCTGTGCTGGGCTCCATGAGTACAGGGAATATGCAGCATAGCCACAATCTAGGTGGATGTTTCTATGATTCTTATGTCAATACACTCCAGCTATGCGTATAATAGATAAAACCTGCATGTTGTATCTCAACAGAGTTCTCTCACTCAAAAATATGAGAAAAAAATCCCTTTAAATTCCTTGTCTTCTTCTGTGTGCCACCATTTACTCATGCTTGTCTGGCTTGCCTTCATTTCCAGATGCCATAGGCAGATATGTGGCATCTCACAGCAGCACACCCCTTCTGGCAGGTTCAGTATCTCCTGATCCTACAGGCCTGACCCGTTTCTGCACACAGTTCTCGGCAACAGGTGTCTTGATTTTTGATCCCTGAGGCCTTCTTAGAGATGTTGACTAAGCTGAAAGACTAGGGACAGAATTTTAGAAGTAGACAGAAAATTATGAATGTTCTGCTTTTCTTCCCCCATGGTGCCTACCCACCTGTTAAAAATGTTAGTTTTTCATGCTGCCCATTTTCCCAGGCTACAAACACAATTCTCCTTTGACACTGATCATGAAAATAGTTCTGCTATATTTCTGTATCTCATCTCTTTTTTTCCATCCAAATAGAGCTGTCCTTCTTCAGGCATGACCACTTTTTGTCTTTCCTTTGACCACATAGTAAGAAACTGCTTCACTACTGCAAATTGACCGATCATTCCTTTTTCAGAAAAATTTGAAACCCTTTGCCAATCTTTTTGTGTCAAGTTTCAATAAGATAAATACGTCTTTAAAATTACCTTCTATTATTTTAATTGAATTGGAATAAATGCCACAAGAGAAATAAAGTAACAATAGCAACAAAAAGAACGCTATTGGCATGGTGAGCGAGTCCTTATCTCCGAAGCACATCCAGCACTATTTCATATCCAGTCCCTGGTTTAAATTCCAGGTGCAAAGCATGGGTAATCAAAAAGTTTTTCTTAACTCACCAGAACATCACATTCCAGACCTTAACTGTATGGTGACTGTGGTGTCACAACAGCTCTTCAACTTTCAGGCAGAACAGTGGAATATATTAGACTAGCCAGAAGCTGAAACCTTCTCTCCATTGCATCACATGCTTGTCCATCAGTGTTGTAGCCTGCGAGGTTACTTTAGGCAAGCCAACAAAACCCAAGGCTAAAAGGGTGTGTTGGTGGGATGGCCCACAGGCTGAGACATTTCCCTAAGTTAGAGTGATGTCCCAGGACACCTTTCACCTAATAGAATAATGTATGTATTTTCCCTGTTCAGGATTTGTCTGTTGTTCTCCACTCCCTTTACTACTTATTTGTACAGCCTCTGGAAATTTCTTTTCGATTGTAACCCCCATTGGCTCCTTTCACTTAGTCCCTCCTCTGCTCTATCCCTATTGGCACCCCTGTCCTTACCCTGTCTCCTGGCCCTCAGCCGATTGGTTCTGTTGCTCTGCCAGTCCTCCAGACCCCATATTTAAACCTGTACCCTGCCCTCCATCTTGGTTCTTCGTCCTTGGACCTTCCATAATAAAGCTCGTTGCTGGAACCCATACAAAGAGCCCTTCCTGCCTCCTTGCCACCGGCCGCCTTTGTGTTCTTGCGTGTGTGTGTGCGTGTGCCCTGCTCCACTGGGAGTGTGTGTGCCTGAGCCTGAGCCTGAGCCTGAGCCTGAGCCTGAGCCTGAGCCTAGCCCCTCCGTGCCGAAGCGGCTTCCCCTTACCTGGGGACCCTTCCGGAAGGCTGCGGCCACCGCCTCACGCCGCGGCATATCAGTGTCATTATTCTTGATTTTCTTGTCGTTTTTCTGTTTAATGTTGGCCACCAGTACAGTGAATCCATCCCACTGAATTTTCAGATGCCAACATCTTGGTACTACACCTAGAAGAGGCAGGCCTGGGTTTTTCATTACATGGGAATTTCTCATGATTCAGCACTCAACTTTTGTGACTGAGACGTTATTTCATCTTTGTTTTTCTCCTGTGCCAAAGGGCTTTATCAAAGACCTGTAACCAGTTTTCAAACACCTATTCAACAACAAAGATCCTGAGTTCTGTTCATGTGGATCAGTTCAGAGCAGGGACTTGAGGGGCTTGTGCTTCAAGATCTAACATCAGTAGCTAGACAGGCATAGTGGCTACATCACCTGTGAAGAGGAATGAGAGCTTGAAGCAGCGAGTTTAGGTCACAACAAGAATCAGACATTCCGCAGCGGTGAGAACGATTGGTGCTTCTTCCTGAGAGGAGGTGTAGTTTCAGGAATGAGATGTCTGCTCTGTGGTCAGAGAGAGAGGACTCTATATAAACATTTCTGATGAAAGGTAGCACAAATGACTCTTACTTTCCGCCATGGGGCCCCTTTATAAGGCTTCCCTTGTAGATCAAGATAAATAATATATGAGTGTATGAGTGCAGGCATAGACCACACCTTCTCAGAGATCAGATGTTTCTCTTCTTTTGAAGGTTTCAGACCAGAAATAGATGCAGCACTGACGATCTTATTGGTTATCATGTAACATGCAGTTGTGCCATGAAAATTAAATACTTAATGCCTTTGGGGTGAGGTCAGTGAGTTAACTTTGCATTAAATATTTGGATCCAGTGAGCAGAAATTAACCTATTTGTTGTCTTCAATCATAAACCACCTTGATTTCAAACTGTGTTAACACTTAGAGCAGTAAATAAACCTCTGTAGATCTCTCCCTCCTTCTTAGGCCAGCCAATACCATTAACCACATCTTCTACTTTTATGTTAGTGTTCATGCAGTGCATTTGAAAGATCTTTTTAGCTTCCTGGTGTAACATTCAGGATGAGTCTGTTAGTGCTGGGGAAACTTATGATATTTGCCACCATTTGATGAGAAGAAATAGAGGTTTAATCTCCTTTTTTAGCAGGGAAGGCCTTTTCCTCCATCAGCAGAGCGGTTCCCCTCCTCATCAGGGTGTCACAGACAGCATGGTCAGAAGTATGGGGTGGTTGTGGTGATCTCTGCTGGCCTTGAGTTTATGTAATCTCCTGTTTTCCACCCATGATCCAGGCAGAGAACAAGCTCTGGATTGTCCCCAGTGTTATTTCAGACAAATGAAACTATTTCAAATAACAAGAAATATTGGACCTCAGGTTTCAGGGATCAAGGAAGAAATTTCCCTTTAGTAAAGAATTGTATGCACACACACAAGACCCCACATAAACATGAGTGGAACATAAAGAATATACCCCACAGATAAAGAAAGACCCCCAGATGGGACATCATAGTGTGCCCAGATGACACGTAGAAACACCCTTGCCTGAGTGTTGATCAGCATTCATGGTCCATGGGTTCAGGTTATGCTGATTTCCAGATTTTGGGGTTGGGTAGGTATTTTCCATGAGGTCAAACTGCAAAAGTTAGGATCATTCTTCTTCCATTGTTTCCCAGAAAGTGTGAGGGATCATTTGGGTTTATCCCAATTAATCAGTTCCCTGTCAATGCAGGAGTCTCAGGCTCTGTTTCTGTTCTCTGAGTGCAATACAGGAGGTCAAATGAGATAATTTGGTTGATTCTTTTGTTCTTGAAAGTGGAATTTTGAAAATTTGGCTTGTACTCAGTGGAAGACAGAGTTGTTGCTGTCACAATTTAAAGAGAATTATGATGAAAATGGATATAATATGCCCTTGAGAACTCTGAGCTTTTATACCCAAAGCAAATGATAGAGGTAAGAGCAATGAGCGAAGACAGGCTGCAATGCGGATTTTCTGGGGTGACTGGAGGTAGTGTTTGCCCTTGCCCACCTACAGACCCCCTGCAGCCTGTAAACTGGAGCACCTCTGCTCTACTCAGCAAAACCATGTCCATTCCCAGCCAGCGGATGATTTGGCCCTTAATCTTCACATGTGTAGTTGTAGCATGACAAATTTGATGGCCTTCTAGGCCAGGCTTCCAGCAAGGGTGGATAAGAGAAGAGCAACAGATGTCATCTAACTGAACTCGTGCAAAGCTATTGACACAGTCCCACACAACATCCTTGTCTCTAAACTGGAAAGATGTGGATTTGATGGTGGACCACTCGGTGGTTAAGGAATGGCTGGATGGTTGCACTCAAAGAGTGGAAACCAGGGAAGGGTGCTGGTCCTCAGGGGTTAGAATTGGGATTGGCTTTGCTTAATATCTTTTTCAGAGACAAGGCCAGTGGGACTGAGGCACCCTCAGCAAGTCTGCCAATGACACCAAGATGAGTGGTGCAGGTGACACCCTGGAGGAAAGGGATGGCATCCAGAGAGACCCAGACAGGCTGGAGAGGTGGGATTGTGTGAACCTCATGAAGTTCAACAAGGCCAAGTACATGGTCCTGCACCTTGGTCGAGGTGATCCGAAGCACAAAGGCTGGGAAGAGAATGGATTGAGACCAGACCTGGGGGGAAGAGCTTGGGCGTGTTGGTGGATGAGAATCAGAACTCAAGCCAGCAGCTTGTTCTTGCTGCCCAGAAAGCCAAGGGTGTTCTGGGCTGCATAACCAGCAGTGAGAGCAGCAGGGCGAGGGAGGGGATTCTGCCTCTCTGCTCTGCTCTTGTGAGACCCCACCTGCAGCGCTGTGTCCTGCTCTGGGGCCCCCAAAATAAAGGACATGGACATTTTGGAGTCAGACCAGAGGAGGCCATGATCAGAAAGCTGGAGCTATGGAGAGAGAGAGCTATTAGAATTGGGGCTGTTCAACCCAGAGAAATTGAGAAAGCACCTTCAACCCAAACCCTTCTACAATTCTATGAAATCATAAACACAGGAAATAACAAGATACTCAAAAATGTCACGTTGAGGGTGATAAAAGCACTGATCTATCTTATTGCCAGGTCTCCAGGCAATATTGATAGGAAAGGAGTGTCAGGGAGAGTGTATGGAGTAACAAGTGGCAATAAGGAAATATTTTTCCTGGAAACTCAATTAAAATTAAACCAAACACAGCCATCTCCTTCTTTAGACCAGAAAGTTCAGCTGGCAGCTCTGAGCATTGGTTCTTTATGACGGTGTTAAGCAGCACTTCTCTTATGAGAAATAGCTAGTAAAATATTCACCTTCTCTGCGGGACTTTACACATCAGGGCCAGGATTCCTCATTAAGCTTGGTCCCTGGTTTAAAGCGTTTTTCACCACTCTCTGGTGAGGATAAATTTAAGCTAATGGTGGATTTGATAAGACAGCAGTTTTATGATCCAAATACATTGCGTTGTCTATGAATATAGCCTATTTTTGTCAGTTACATTGGAAAGAAATAAATTACTCATCAGTCAATCCATTATTATTATAATAAGAGCACAGCACTACTTAATTGCATCAGTTAAGTGGATATGACTTTGCCAATGCTCATAAATGCCATTACATCAATCCACAGAAATGGACCTGTTGATTTATTAGATGATGATGGACAAAGAAGATGTTGCAATCTCTTTTATAATTTAACCTGTGCTTAAGACATACAGGTGTTTAAGGCCAATACATGTACAGTTATTACCACAGAGAGGGAAAGGGAAAAGGGAATTGTAAACCATAACAACCTCCATCAAGTACATGCCTATTTTGGTATGTGTAATAATCCTGAACATGCATTTATGTAACACACTCTATGGTACTTAAGCTGCTGTGGGCTATCAAGTAGAGTAAATCCACATTTAATCAAAGGACCTGTGGCATGTGATTGAGTACTGCAAATTTTCTTTACCATGGAGAAATGCAACTGCAGAACAGCCGTTCCACAGATGAACTGCAGCCATATGGATTGTCTAGCAATAATAAATTTCTCAGAGGAATTCCTGGTCCGTCACTGGTGGTTCCTTTACCAAGTGCCTGGTTTCATTTATTTATATATTTTTGACAACTAATCCCTACCAAGCAGTAAGGCAGTGAATGCAGTCCCTGTAAGGATATCATTACCAGGAATAGGGACAAATAGATTGTTGTGATTTGATAACACACCTGCTCTTCGGTTATTTTTGCACAATTCCATTTGTCTGCACAAAAGGCCTTCTGCATGCTGGATAAAGGTCAGAAGTGACACAAAAATGAAAGTCATCCCAACTTTTGTGAAAGCTGATTCTATTTGCCTTTTGCTGTTCACTGCCCCACTGAAACAATCTGCGTTTATACCTTCTGGTCTTTTACGTGTGTTTTGGGACAAAGGTGCTCTGTGAGAACAGCCTGATTGGGGAGCTTTAAAAGATGGTCTTCCAGAAGCCTTCTTCACCAAGAAGAAAGGCCAGGTTCTCTCAAGTGTCTGAACCCTGTTCAGGCACCTGACTAGAGCAGTCATACTCAATTAATTCCTCCCACACAGAGCCCTGGAAGGTCTTTGTTGAGAAGGCCTTAAAAAAGCTGCACAGTGTGTCTACAAACACAAATCTTTGTTGTTTGAAATTCCAGCCTAGAAACTCTGTGGGAAAATCTGCATAAATTCTAAAGTTCATATGCAACTTTAAGTAGCTGACAGAAATGAGATATAGGTTGAAATTCAATCTGTTTCAATTAATTAAATATTGAGATTTGAGATTTTTACTATTTGCACTTTTGACTCCCCAGTGGGTATAATATTATATTAGGCTTCCCAATAAGTCTTCTAATTATAATGTCTAGAAGGTCAGCATCTTATTAGAAATAAAAATGGAAACTTTGAAATAATACTGAACATAGTAGCATCTGCAAAGCTGCCATGCCTGTGTTAGCAAAAGCCAGATTCCTGTGCCCATTATTCAAGCTGAATAAATAGATTTCTTCATGAGAAGCTTCCTTGAAGTCAGTGGACTGTGCAGTAAGTCTCTGTTTGCTGTGATTGAAGGCACCAGGTTTTGACCTCAAATAAGGAAAGAGATTTTGATTTTGCCAAACCTTTGGACCATATTGCACAAGATGATGGAGTTCCTGGTATGCTGAGAGAGGAGAAACCTGCACAGCAGTGAAGACGTCTTGAGTTATCTCAGGAAGGAGCGGAATGCTCAGTCCCCTTGGAGAGCTGCTCTTTGGGCCTCACAGCCCATTCAACCTCCTTCTGCAGGAAGGACATCAAAGGAAAGCCACAAACACACCTTCATGTGCTGCTTCTCTGGCCCTCAAACTCACCAACAAGGGGAAGAGAGAGCACCTTATGTCTGTCCTCCAGGGGAAAAGGCACTGCAACCCTATGAGCTCTAGCACCACCATTTCAGGCAACATGGAGCCTTTTCCCTCCACCAAAGCTTGAATCTTCTGGTGGAACCATGAAACCTTGGATGAAGTTTCCCAGGAACCTGCTGAGACGGACGGCTATCCCTGATCACACTCTCCAGAGAGATTTTATCAGGTTGCTGCAGTGGATATATTTCTGGTTGACATTTTCAGGAGAGCCCCTAGAAATCTGATGAAGCATATCAGAGAACACAAACCCAAGAGCCCATCCTGTACGTGTCAGAGAGGGATCTGGATCCAGCCTGGATTAAAAAGCATCCTTAGTACACTGACTTTGGTAGCATAACCGACAGCAGGATTTGGCCCATTGTTTCCTGGGAAAATTAATGAGCTGTAAGAAAAATATCTGACCATCATTTGACTTATCAAAGCCATTGTGACTCCTTCCCTAAATAACATTAAGATGAATCACCTATTATTTGAGAATTGAGAGTCACGGTAGCGACTGAAGCCAAGTCAGGAAAATAGCACTGCCATTACTAGCTTTGCAGGATTGAACTTGACTTGGAATCTGGGGTTTTGCCCTGACAATACCACAACGTTTGAAATCTTATTTACTTTGTGGGGTTTCTTTTGTACTAACCTACTCACTCTAACATCACATGAAACCTTTAATAGGTGTCCTACATACACGGAATTTATCGTCAGCTGCCTGAATCCTGATCTCATGTGCAATGGTGCAAATAAGAATGAGGGTGCTGCAACCAGTGCAGAAATATCTGGTTTTGTTTTGCAAAATGCAGTCATTGAATTTTACAGTAACAAAATCAGACCTGCGTGCAGGTTATTTCCATTACTTTGGGGTTGCTTTTATTTTTTTTACCTTTATTGCTTTTACACATTTTAAAAGTGGTTTTTCTATGTTCTTTACTCTCTTGCTGCTTCAGTTGCACAAATGGAAAAATATGGGAACCCTCTGGTGGCCAAAATAATATCTGTAAATCCCACTCAGCCTTAAGCACCTCTGCATGATCTAGTGACAGGGTCAAACTCTGTTGGAGTTTTATTAATATGTTTGATCACCTTTTTCTTCCTCTGTTCATGTACCTTTTTACATAGCCTGTATGTCATTGCCTCCTACATGAAATGCCTTGCATTTATCCAGATAATCCAAACAACATGTTTTTTATTGTGGTTGAAGGTCTGTTGGTCTTTAATTGCTGATCACATGCTCAGTGATTGGGGCACTTCAGAACAATTAATTGTGAAGAAATGGATTAAAGAGTAATCAGGACTGCCTATCATGGAGTCCTCTGTGCAGCTCAGTTCAGATGTGAGAATGCTTAAACATAATAGAATCTCATAGAATCACAGAATTGTTTCGGTTGGGAGAGACCTTAAAGATATCTCATTCCAACCCTGTGCCATGGGCTGGGACACCTCCCACTGGAACAGGTTGCTCCAACCCCCATTTAACCTGGCCTTCAAGGTATAGGGTATACCTTCAAGGTGTTCAAGTATACTTCCAGGTATGGGGCGTCCACAACTTCTTTGGGCAACCTGTTCCTGTGCCTCACCACCCTTCCAGGAAAGAATTTCTTCCTAATATCTAATCTAAACTTACTAGCTTTCAGTTTGAAGCTTTATCCTCAAGAGCAGATGAAATTTTTCCTCACCCCTCTCCCCACTTAGGGAAGTTTAAAACACAAAAAATGTGAGTCCTCCGGTGGCTGGAAAAATCCAGGTAAATCTGGAGGTAGTGATCAAGGGTTATGGTTTGGAGCAATTGAGAAGCAATGAATTGGCATAACCTGTCTGCTCACTGTGTAGAGGTTTGTTTTCCATCCTTCTGTCATGAGCAAGGGCATCAGGCCTTCAGCAATGTAGACTTGGACGTCCCCAACTTCTACTGCAGTGGCATTTGGACTTTTTTTCTGTCTTGTCAGCTTCATTATGTCTCCTAATAAAAGTGTAGACTCCTCTCAATTTGCTTTCAAAGTGCAAGGTAAGCCCACAGGACTGTTTCATTCTTCTTAGCAATCTTCCCTGGAAGCTGCAGAAGTATTTAAATTCTGCCAGAGATCTATGGACCACAGTCTGCTAGTGCCCTCCAGTTTGTCAAATGGATGAAAGTCGGGTATGAATCACCACTTTTCCATTTTGTGCCATTGTACAATCAATACACACTCATATAAATGAGGATGCAATGGCCAAGGCTCCAGAGGGAGTTGGGCCCCAGAGATTGCTGCATCAGAAAGTGGTTGCATCAGATTCCTGTTCTTTTTTGCTAATGCTAACGTAAATTTTATTGCTACATTGGCAAATTTGGCCCACCGGAAGGCTTGTGACAATGGTGGCAATCAGCATTTCCTGATCAATTTTTGCTTACATTTTTATTCCTTTTTTTAGGGAAATCAAATATTTTGATTTTCATATATTGATTTAATTATTTCTTGAGAAAGACTTCATCCAGACCACTATGTACTAATTTCTGGTCATAAAATGCATAAAGGAATGTGTATGTATGCTGCTCACTTAGATGCTAAGCTCTTCAGGATAAGGATCGTACAACTTTGCCTTGTCATGCAACACCCACCGTGACACAGATCATTTGCAATGCCAGATTCCACATGTATTGTGGTTTCTTACTTGGCATCAGCTGCTGGGTATCAATGAAGCAGTAAAGGGCTGTTCTTCATCTGCTCTCCTTTGACATCTGAAGTTTAAAGAGTCTAAATCTAAGCAAGTCCATTTTCAAACTCATTTTAATCAACGGAGAAAAGTAGGAACCAACTAAGAGTAATTAATCACACATCGTGCTGGACATCTAACATATGTCAGGCATCCCCAAGGAGTGAGCCCAGGCACTGGACTGCTGACCATCCACATATTTAAGTTGTTGGCCTGTTCCCTGAAAGGACAGTTCCTAAGACATTGCTTGGGCAACTTTCTGGGAAAAGATGACCCATAAGTCTGTCCTAGGACACAGCTGTGCCAGATAATGGTTCATCATCACGAATCTCTTCACTATTTTCATACAGTGTACCTACAATCTCCCTTCCCTACTGTGAAAACATCTGTCTGACAGGCTGCAGCACAGCCCTCATATAATTTCAGACACTTGCAACTGAAAAACATGATATCGCAAGGCCAGGGAGGCAGAAAACAAGCCCAAAGGAGACCTAGAGTCAATTGCGTGGGTGAAGTTGCTGCTTGGTTTTGAGGTCAGTCTCCTTTATACTCAATAATCCCTCTTCTCTTTTCGTAAAATTGTATGTAAGTAAACAGATTTTCATTTGGAGTTTAAAAGACAGTATTTCTGTCATGTCAATTATATGGTTATTTTTTATGGTTGTATTTTATTTAGGCAAATACAAAGAGAGATGAGTTAAGCCCAGAAGCAGCAAGTAGGCATAAAGGGACGACATCAAGGGAAGCAATACTTACTGTTCTGTGGATGTAGCAGTGCTGCTGTATCACAGAGACAAACCTCTTCAAAGGGAACCAGGGAAGCTACAGAGACCCAGCTCTCTCAGCCAGTTCAGCCTCTGGTAGCAGTTAAGGGCAGGAGAAAAAGCAGCTGTGTATTGACTGTTTCATTAACGTGCTGCTCCTGCAGCACAGGGAGAAATGCTTTGTGAACAGAACAGCACATATCTTGCTGCTGTCTACCTGTACATCTGCAGCGTCACCTTGTTCTGAAAATTCATTGCAAAAAATGTCACCTCCTTGCACTCCTAGGCACACACACGAACGTGGCTGTACAAGGCCGCACTGTAGAATTTGCCTTTCAAGTCCTAGGACTGGATGTATTGCTGGCTTCTGCTCCTCCCAAGGCATCAGTTCTTCAGGGAAGTTGGGCTGCATAGAATCCCTGATAGGATGTAGTTTGGCCTGCAGAATGCTCTCTGCAATGGCAAAAGAGATTAAGAGAATCCACAGTCTATCCTCAGACTGGCCAGACAGCATGGACAGCTAGAAAAAAATAACCATTTCCGCACAGAGTGAGAACCTGCAGCCTGCACTCTTTGGGACAGAGACCACGTGCAACTCTGCAGTGCCATTTGTGCAGGTTCTTCTAAGAAAGGAATTGTCTTTAAAGTCCATGTTGAGGCAAGCAGAGGGGAAACAGTTTCTCATTTCTTACCAGCCAGTAGTAAATTGATGGTGTTTTGGTTTCATGGCTTGGGGAGGAGTAGATGAAGGCAGAGCGCAACACCCTGGCAATGTGGGTTGTGCTCAGACCCAGCAATGTGGGTTGTGCTCAGACCACATACAAGAGGCCTCGGTCAGTTGCCATGACTGTTATGGCAATTCAGGTTAATAAAGAAGGAAGACAACAGACCCCTACAATCCAGGTCTGCTGGTTCTTAGCTCCCTGTGCAGACACTGGATGGGAGCAGTCACTGTGCCTAAGTTAGGCACTTGCAGTAGGAGGGTACAGTGAAGCCCCGTGTACTTCTGCCTCATGTGCAGAACTGGATTGCTTTTTACTCAAGGAGGCTCTGTAATGCTGCCAGGAACTGATTAACATCTGAATCACGTTGTCCTCTGTCTGTGTGGCAGATATAAATAGGTTGCAGTAGAGGTGGGCTGTGTCCACGAGCACTTCTCTCCTCAGGAGATGGTCTTATCTACGCACACACAAAGTAGAGAAGCCTCAACCTTCTAAGGCAAACTTCCAAGATATTCCCCTTGTGATGAGGAGTTATCCTGCTGATCCTGTGCTTTGGAATCACCCTCTAACCCCTTGTCTCAGAGGCTTTACTGCTGGCAGGCAGAAAGCGACGGGGCTCTCTACCCATTTGACCCACACAGGGCTGGACAGCTGAGGAACCAGCGAAACTGCACCAGCTCAAATTTGCTTTCAGTTTATTATCTACGTACTGTCACTATAAAGGTCTGAGCTAATCTTAGCTGCATAATGGGCTGGTAGAAAGTATTCTATTTGTTATGCAAATAAATATTTACTTCAAATGTGGTTTCCCAAAGTATGGTCACCTTGCACGCATCTGCTTCCAAAAATGCATCTGCTTTACAACAAGGTAGTAATTATCCTTTCCTCAAGGGGGTTCAGTTTGAACCTACTATGTGTACTAGACTGCTGGCAAAGTTTTTAATTTTGGCTTATGATGTTTGTAGTTTTTGGAGGCACAGGATCAAACACTTGAAATGCAGTATTCATCTGATACTACATACCAACCCCAAATACAGGTAGGGTTTGCTTGGTGGGCTTTTTTCTCCTTCAAGAACAGTTCTTTTCTCCTGCACATTTTTTTCCCCCTTAAAACATCAGTCAGATGAGTGGATAGATGCAGAAAGTGAGTAACTTCATTTCACTGGTAAAATACCTTAGTGGAGTAACACAATAGCATTATCATCCTTCTTTTTTACTGGTTCTTCTTTTAATCTGTATGTCATAATAGTGTCATTAGAGGGTGACTTCATCTTTTTACCAGGCTATTTCTGCAGTACTTAAAGTCTGTTTGATCTTTCATTCAGATATCTATTACCATACGTATCTATTATAAGTTGAAAAGGTTTTTAGTCTGACATAACATTGGAAAGGAAGAAATGTCAGCTTCATTAAACCTCACTGTTCTAAGACTGGAGGTAAATCACTTATTCAGCACATTTTTAAAGAAACATACTAAAAAAAATCTTATGAAAATATGTAGGTTTTATTTATTTATCTTCCCTCCTCTTAAATCCACCTCTTAACGCACTTTGCTCTGCTTTCTCCAGAAAGGAAGCAGTGAGGGAAACATTGCCTTGGATTTAGAAATAAGGCAATTCCTGAGCCCAGTTTCTGCTGGACTGAGTAGCTCAGTGAACTCAGGGCTGGGAGTAAGAGGGAGGAGGAGGCTGGGGGGTAACACTGTTCTTTAGCTCCTCACACGCCATGGCCCTGTATTGCAGTGGGTGATTAGAAGGGTGCACCTGCAGCTACCCACTGCAAGGCAACACCATTCTGCCACGATAAACTTCAGGGGGGCAGGGGAAGGGCGTTAAAGCAGCAGAATGCTCTGTCAAGTCCCAGGGCCATCAAAGTCAATAAGGAGACTCCAGGTTTTTTCCATCTTGATCCATAACGTGGGGTTGACAGGTAATCTGGTGAATTGGGGCCTGATTCAGCAAGGAGCATAAGCAAAGCATCCCAGCAAAGCAGACAGAATGGCCATAGGGGTGATGTCTGTAGTTATGGGGCTTGCTGAACTAGGACTCCAAGGACACACAGACAGGGATGGCTTTTCTCCCAGGCTTTGTGGCTTTTCATCTACCTGATAAATGTCAGCAGTGGCACCAAGGCTGACAGTTTGGGCATCAAAGAGCACAAAACTAAGTCCTTTTGAAGCAGGGAAGTGCAGAATGCATACAGAAAGGCAGTAGAAGGAGGGGAGCTCAGGGAGCTGATCAAACATATGAGCATAGGCTGGCTACTAACTCTTATGAAAACAAATAGCTGATGCCTCCACTTTAGGTTTTGCTCCTTTGAGGGGTCTGGCAGGTGAGTTTATGGGTGCAGAGGCTATGCTTTAGGTATGAATTGCTACACAGGCATTATGTAGACTAGAACAAGGACTAGTTTGCAGATGGCCTGCTGTAACTCCCTCTATAACTCTAACACTGCTCTTTCATTCAACTTTCAGCGACATGTGCAGCAGTGTCCTGGTTGTCTTGACTGAAAGAATGATCCTGTGTGTTTTAGCTGGATCTTCTTTGCTACAGTCCATAACAGATGCCATTGGTGGTTTTGTTACTATCGCTACTCGATGGCTTTCTCCAACCACACTTCACATTCCTGAAGCTGAAAGATTTGTTCTCTTAGCCACCAAGAAACACTACACTCTTATTTTGGAGTCTCCCTGCATTCCAAGATAGCACCGGCAACAGGGGACACGCAAGGGTCAACAGCTCCTCATCCAGCAGCACAACCTCATTCATTGCAGCAAAGAGGCTTTCAGAGTTTGGGAATGCCCTGAAGAGTTTTACCTTCTGTGTCCCAAAATGGATGTCATTTGCTCTTTGTTCCTAGGCAACCCAGGGAGACACAGACAGCTGTTGTCAAATATGCTGCACCCAAATTGTCTCTTCTTAGCACTGAAAAATCTCACTCAGCTCACTGGGGGTCTTGAATTCACACTGGGTATCTTTGATTTTGTGATTGGTAATGGCATCTTTGTGCCACTGCTAGACTAAGGAAAACTGGCAGGAGGCTTAAAGTGTGGTGTGTGATGGCATTTGCAAAAAATTGTTCCCAAAACACCTAACCCTCTGAGCAACTGGGAAAATGAAGGTGAGAACTTTTAGCAATATACACCTTCAGGTGTGTGAAATTCTGCCCTGGATTTTGTTTCTGTTAACCTGGCAAATGAGATTCAAAATTGTAAATAAGGTCTGTATTGGGCCACGGATAACATAAACAATACTGAGATTTAGGTGCAAAAGGAGACATCAAGGTGTTTTGAGAAGATATTTTGAACTCCTGCAACATTTTTATATCGTTACATCTGAGATGTGAAGTGTGAATAGTTGACATACACTTGGTCTGAGGAGCTGTCACCAGCTTTCAGGCATTTTTTTCCCCAAGTGCCAAACTTTTACAAGCAGCCAGTGCAGTTCCTTTTCAGTCGCAGCATATAACCCTGGTTGTATCAAATGGAATGACAGTGACACGGTGACGTCTCTATTTACCCATTTCCATTACTCAAAATCAAAGATCTCATTTCCAAGTTATGTGTGAAAATATTGTGTTATTGCTTCCCTGCAAAGAAATGAGACAGATAATTTTTCAATTCCTTTCCAGACCTGCTGCTGTATTTTTTTTTGTACCAACAACTTTTTCATTTCCTGTTAATTGTTAGCCTAAGAGAAATCATTTACTCCAGGAGAAGCAGTCCGAGGGTTATTGTACATACCTAACAGTTTGTTGGATAAAGACTGGAAAAACATGATCTAGTACTGACATTTCTTAATTTTTGAGAGTTTCTGTCTAGTATTATTTTTAAACAAAGGAACTAGTTTAGAACAGCAGCTCTCAGTCCGTGATAAACACTGAAAATCTGGTTTAGCACACAGAAAGTCACCAGTTTTTATACCTGTGCCTGTCCCCACAGAAGTGCCAGCAGGTCCTCACAGTACTGATGCAGCATGTAGCAGTAGGAGATTTCTACTTTTGTAGATACACAGCCTCTTTCGTCAACGTAATCTACACTGATAAAATCTCTCTCTTGTCAGTGTCCACATGGAAGACTTTTTTCAGTCTAATTTTGGCTGCTGCTGCTGTGAATTTTTAATACTGCAGCCAATATAGCTGTTCTGGAAGAACACTGTGAGCCAGACCCAGCCTCCATAAATCAAAGCATGCCGAGCCCACGTTAGCTGAGCATCTGGATGGGGAAGCAGGAGATGCCTCTGGGAGTTACTCTGTCTCTTTGCAAGGTAGCCAGGAGACTGAAAGTGAAACTTCTTTGTGGGAGCTGCACTCTCACCATGTTTTTATTCTTGGTGGCAGAGTGTGGGGCTGGCAGAGGCTGGACCCGTGGTGGGAAGAACAGTGACAGACAGAGGTAGTGAGTTCCCAGGAGAGAAAGTCATAAAATCATAAAATGGTTTGGCTTGGAAGGGACTTCAAAGATCTCATTCCAGCCCTCCTGCCAGGGGCAGGGACACTTCCCACTAGATCAGGTTGCTCAAAGCCCCTTCTAACCTGGCCTTGAACACTTCTGGGAATGGGACATTCACAGCTTCTCTGGGCAACCTGTGCCTCACCACTCCCTGGGTAAAAAATTTCTTTCTAATATCTAATCTGAATTTACCCTCATTCAGTGTAAAGCCATTCCTCCTTGTCCTACCAGTCCACGCCGTTATAAAAAGTCCCTCACTTGTAGCCCCTTTTAGGCACTGGAAGGGGCTCTGGGTTCTCTCTGAAGCCTTCTCTTCTCCAGGCTGAGCAACTCCATCTCTCTCATCCATAGGAGAGGTTCTCCAGCCCTTTCCATGGCCAGCTCTGGACTCCCTCCAACAGGTCTGTGTTTTTGGTACTCTGAGGTCCCCAGATCCAAGCTGGATCCCACCAGAGTGGAGTAGAGGGGCAGAATCCCCTTCCTTAACCTGCTGGTCACACTGCTTGTGATGCAGCCCAGGATGTGGTTGGGTTTTTTCTGGGCTGTGGGTTCACACTGCTGGGTCATGTTGAGCTTCTTGTCCATGAACACCCCCACGTCCTTCTTCCCAGGGCTGCTGTCAATCCATTCCTTGCCCAGACTGTGTTTGTGCTTGGGGTTGCCCTGACCCAGGTGTCCTTGGCCTTGTTAAACTTCATGGCTGAGGGTGCGCTCAATCCCACAGCCCATGTCACCAGCGTGGCAACACGTGTGAGAACACAGGGCAGAAACCGGAGAACGCCCTTACCCATGCACACATCTATAAATAACTGGCATTTTAGTTGGGTTTTCCTAAAATACAGTACACATAAGCCATATGGGCTGTTCTGTTGGCACCAGTGTGGGAACAACAGGGAGCCCCAACTTCCAAGTGAGTGGCCCAGTGAAGCCCTTTGGTCCAGGGTCAATTCCTAACCTTTGTCTCTCATTAAATATCATTCAAGTGCTAAAAACGTTCTTCCCACTGGTTATATCATTATGAATGTTTACCCTGCCAGTACCTGGAAAAAATTGCTCTCTGAGGTAGAGCCAAATACCATTACTAGATCTCCAAAAGATTTGACAGTGAAATTAATTAGTTAATCTTTGTAAAGTGCTTTGAAGATGAAGAGCTCACTATGACTTTTAGGTAATGTTATTATAGGTTAGTGAGTCATTTTGTGAATTTAAGGCAGAGGGGTCTCTTTTACAGCGTCTTATATCATGACCTTCACCATGTCTGTGTGGCTGACCAGTCTTGTCCTGTTGTCTCCTGCACCCTTCCCTCTGTCTTAATTCTTGTGCTGCCTCTAATCCTGTAGGGCAAGCTCCATGGTCAGGAACTGGGCTTTTTGTGAGGAAATTTCCCTTGGGTATTGAGAATATTCTGGTAAAAATTGTTTTCTGCAAGTTTCACTCCTTGCCACTGCTTCCCCCTTTGCTGGGAAGTTTGCCATCTGAGCCTGTTTTGGCAGGTGGCTACTTCTTCTCTGCCTGAAGAGACTCAGACCCCGACATCCCCAGTTTCCCACAAACGGGCAGCCCAATCCACTCTGGCTCACTGCCCTGGGCCCCACCTGGATGCTCTCTGATCTGCTTGTGGAGCTCCTGGTTGGTATTAGGTCAGGGACTTTCCTCCTGCTCTGTGTTTGTGCAGAACGCAGCACTCCGGTTCCCAACCAGACTCTCAGATACTGCTGTAATGCAGGTAATAAATAATAACAACCTTTAAACCTCAAGTGCAAATTACAGCTTCATGCAACACCTACGTAATTTGGTATAATATTAGCACAGTAGCTACCTTGGGAGAACTATATTCAGATAAGAGAATACACAATAATAACCCTTCCATTTGAAATCAAATGGAATTGTTTAAATGCCTACAGCTCCTTTTCTGCCACCGTGTGTTTTAAAGAAAAGTAGAAGCACAAACGGGAAGTGAGGGTGACATAAATAACCGAAAACAAAAGGAATCAAACAAAAAATAGTAAAGTATAATAATGATGTAATTTCTCCTGTGTAATACACAAAAATTCTTCTTATGTCTGAGTCCCCCTTCCATCCAGCCCTCCATGATTACAATGGAGGTGATGAGCCCTCTCCCAGTGTTTATAGTCTGAGGTTCCAATCTTGCAAACATTTACATGCATGTTTAACTTTATGCACACAATTAGTGCAATTGAAGTCATGCCACTTGCAAGACAAGATGCAACAAGTGAGTGTATCAAACGCTAGGTGGGAAAAGGGCGGCAGACAGATGAAGGGTAGTAATGATAAGATCATGTGGTTACCTGGGCTAGCTCTGCACGCTCAATGACTCCAAATGCCTTTTTTATTTTTGAATCATCACTTAAAAAGTTTTCCCTGTCACTCTGTAACTGCTTGTTGTGACTCAGAAAATGCTGGGCTTACTCATGTTCATATAGTATGTAATTAGTGGACTTTTTCATTTTTCCCTTCATAGAAACAATATCTCTCCACCACTAACTAATCCTACTTTAAAAATAAGAAAAAAAATTACCCCAAGCCTTTCTCCTTTACTCTTCTGCTTTCCTTCAATTTGTTTGTGTATTAACCTCCCCCTCTAGATACCTTCTCCAAATGAGCATCTTCTAGTTTCCTGAGGCTTTTCTTATCTTCATTGCAGCTGTCCAAGAGTCAAGATCTGAAGAACAGGAAGGCAGACCAAATATAGCAGACAGCAGGGTCCTGGGGTTGTGAACCACACATGAGCTGCTCCTGAAAGCTTTGCCTTGATCAAGCTTGGCCTTGATCTATCCCTCCTGGCTCTTACCAACCAACACAACACGGGAAAGCAGACCATGAAGTCTGGCAGCACCGAAATTAATGGCACAGCTGGGCCAGCCAGGAAGGGCAAAATAGCATTGAGCAAAGACCACCTTGTTCTTACTCTTCCTTGCTCTTTGGGGAGATGGGAAAGGCCTTTTGGCAGCTAAATCTCTCCTTTGAAGATCTTCGAAAAATGCTGCTTCCCTACAGACTGCCATGGGAAGCTTTGCAAAGTCAGATTTAGAAGAGTCACCCTATGCCTCTCTACACACACTGCTGATACTCGAGGCACATCTGCGGAGCAGGGAAGGTGTTCAAAGTTGGATGGACTTGGGAAGACAATTTAGTTTACACGTAACATTGTTATCACATAAATTGGAATAATTATCACATTTGTGTTGTATTTTCATGATATTTGCTTCACTTAAATTGTTGTTATAAAATAATTTTATGAGTTATGTTGCTATACTCTGCGGCGATGTAAGGGAGTTTTCTGAACTCAATGGTGAGGCCATGTGATTTAATTGCCACACTATTTGTTAATTAGTCTGGGTGAAAATGCCAGCACCTGAGTGTGTTTGGAGAGTGGGCGGTGAGAATGTAGCTTTCTGTGAAGTAGTTCCAAATGCCAGAGAGCTTGAATTTGTGGTTCTGATTTCTTGATGTTCTGACTTCTTTAGCTCTCCCCGCCAAATAGCAAGCATTCAAAGTTTTCATGGGCAGAGTTTTGCTTGTGTATCTCATGCATCTGAGTGCAGGAATGTTGATCTGATTCATCACTGGATCACATCTTGTGTAGTGCAAGTGGGTTTGGATCGCTCTCGGACCAGGGAGGTGGCGTTTTATGCCACACTGCAAGGGTTTGAAGGGCTCAAAAACAGAGGGGTCACCGCCAGCCCCCTCAGTGTCTAGCTGTTGTGCTGTAGAGCAATTTCCATGGTATCAGAGGTAAACTTGAGTCCATGTAGTCTTTGAGTAATTTTTAGCGATCCGGTGTATACCTTGCAAAGTGTTCATATAGTCTTGGGCCTGCAGGAGGATCTGGTCGAGGCAGAAACACCAGACAGCAAAGACAGTGTTGGTCATGCACAGCTTGTATCACCCACAGATACGGGTAATGATGTATAATAACCCTGGCTTTTTCAGAGACATGTAGCACTCTTAAGGAAGCTTCTGATGAGGCCCAAGGAGCTACGGGTCCTTTCCTGGCTATTGATCTGGTTGTAAGCAGCAGCAGCCACAAGGCTGTCAGTATTTTCAATGTTAATATGCCCAGGCTTCGAGCTGCAAATTATGTTTTATACTACGTGTGTTATTTCTGAGCTAAGAAGTTTAAAATTCAAACATCAGATGAGTTGTGTATTTCAGGGAGCAGTGAGGGTATGCCACACTCTCCTGATCTTTCTGATGTTACAAAGCAGACTACGCTAATCTCTGAGCTGGCAGAGTCACTCACAGCATTTAAACAGCACGGATGAGAAAGTAGCCATGCTTCTGTCATGTTTTGGAAATACAGGATAAAACACTCCCTACATAGTACATGTTTTGATGACTTCAAGGCTTAAGGAAGACAAGCGGATCTAGAAAGGATCTCTTTGCTGCATCACAACAGACAAAGTAACAGCCTGGCAGGAGAATGACTTGAGGGAGAGGAAGTAACAACCCAGTGGTGGACTGACGGCTCCTTTGGTACAGTCCAAGGCTTCAGGAAAGATTGACTGGCTCAGGGCAGGATGAGGAAGAAGTCCTACTTGTGAGTGGTCCCTGTCAGCCCAAGACCCAAACTGGTTACACACAGATATTAATCACACTGGGAATGTCTGTGTACACATGGGGGTGTTATGTGGCTCTGGTTTCGTTTTCCTCAGTTACTACTTTCAGCCCAACAACCCACCATAGAGGTGTATCAGAAAGGAAGTGCTGAAAAATATCTGTAAGATGCACTCATTACACCAGTTTTCTTATATCCACAGGAATGGTCTTCCTTTTAGCAGGTGGGTAAGCCCTGTGTCTACATCATCACTGTCCTCTGCTATGCTGGGCATAGATGGCAACACTAAAGATGACATAAAAAGAAGTCACTGTGTTGCACCAGCAGGTGGGAAAACTGCTGAGTTCTGCACCACCCTAAAGGTAATTATTTCACTGGCATTTCAGAGCAGAGTCTGCCTATATGAGAGGGAAACCGCAAGTCACCTGTGCTTAATATTTAAGTTCACATTAATTTATACATGGTGTGCTAAACGGTGCCCTCATTTATATGCACACTGCCCCACAGCGATTATGCAAGAGAAACTGAGGGGAGAATTTGATCTAGTGTGATTTCAAAAATAGCACCATGAAGTTAAATTGGTATAAATGCAGAGGGAGTAAATCCACAGAAGAAAATGGTAATGTATGGTATAAACCAGGAAGTGTTGGTGATGACGCTGTGAATGAAAACTCAGCACCTGGATGTGTCCCTGTCCAAATAGCAAACTCTCCCAAACACGCTCCTGTCCATCACATGTATGCAAAGCCACCAGCAGCAAGAAAAGGCAGGATGCTCCTGGGTATTAAGAAACCTTGTAGGATAGCAAAGCTCCAGCTGAGGAGCAGAAAAAGGGGGAGAGAATAGGCTGTTTAATCACCCTGCAGATAAGATAATTGTGGCTCAAATTCACAAGTGTAAGGTAAAAATTCACTACAAGCATGAAACTATTTTATTTCAGGAAAGCTGGCAGAGTGATTCAGCTGCTTCCTGTGGCTCAGCTGCTATGACACGGTAGAAATAACCTTTCTTCTGTCTGGGTCTTAGGAAGTATTGTGTTTCATCCTTGCTGAGTGACCTGCATTTCACAGGTCAGATGTAAAAATTATCCAAGACTCAATTCTCTTGCCCCTCGGCATGTTGAGGGTTCATTAGAAAGGGTGCCTGGTGCAGAGTGTACCTGGCATCCAGTACTCATTCACCCTTCCTTGTTCACAGGGCTGTCCAGTTCCCCGTGTGCCTGACACCTGGCCAAGAGGACATCCGGATCCAACACCTGCAGAAAGGGGAGCTCTTGCCTTCCCTTTGGATCAGCCAAAGTGGTTCTGCCCTTGCCCTGCGGGCTTCGGGCAGTGCAAGGAATGAGCCAGCCAGAGCTCCTGCTCCATCTGGGACACAGAGTGCCAGCAGTACTGTGGGGTAGGAAAGGGTTCTGTTCCTAACAGTGACCCCTGCTCCTAACAGTGACTTGTGTCTATTGATACCAGCAAGGGCAGCTATTGCTGGGGTTGGCAGTGCCTAGAAAAACTCAGAGCATTCTATTAATAGGTAACTGAGAAAAATCAGCATGAACCTCAGCATTAAATTTTTCTGTATTTGTGTAGTGTTTCCATTACAACCTCGTGTAAAACTAAGTCATTGAACTGTCACCCTGGCTTGGTCATAAGAGTTTGAGTCTCATATGCAACTCTGGGGCCCCATCCCAATGACAAGTGATGGTGCTTCAGAGGGTATTTCTTACAGGCACTGTGCTTAAATTTCTGCAATGCTGTACTATGTGGTTTCCAAATTGAAAATACTCTGGTGGTAGAATAATACTTCTTCTTTTCCAATCTTGTTATTCCCAGGTGCGTAATTAAATTTTATGGGGACATAACAACATGGTATCTTAACACTGTTATGATGTGTGAGGTTTGTAAAATTTGAAAAAAGTTCACTGAAAGGACCTCAAGACATTTAAATATCTGGCAGTACGGATGGGACTCACCACATCTAACACCAGCCACCAAAATGGCACAGGTCTAACCTAAGTGAGCCATCTCACATCCCAAAGTGGAGCTCAGCCCTGGCAGAGCTCTGCCCTGCAAAAGGCAGTGTCGATCATTTCAAGGAGGTTTCTGACTCTTTCCACTGACCCCAGGTACAGCTGAGATCCATGGATTAGATGAGACACATAAATTTTAGAGACCTAATTTATGGGACATTGATCCAACACTAGGGTGAGATGTGGTACTGGAGTTATCTGTACAACAGTGTTACAGGAACATGTAACTAGTAACTAATGCTGCCTGCATGTATATTTTAGGCACTTTTAAAATTAAAACTTAAAGGATTAGGAGTCAAAGTCAGTGACTTTTATTCTTCGCCTTGACCTTGATACAGCTGAAACCGATACAAGAACACTTGGTGTTAAAAACTCCCAGTCAAGGCAAACTCCTGGATGCTGAAGTTTTTGCGTAAGATCACTGTGGGAGCTTCAGGCAGGTAAACAAGTCACAAGGCAGCTTAGGTGTGTAAAATTACTATGGATCTCTTGAATTAGGTCCAACTCATCTCCTTTTTATATCAACATAGGGCCCCATTGGCCCAAGGGTGTGCTTATACTTTTCCAGCATAAGCATTTTTCTGTATGCAAAAGCTCCATCTGACCAGAATGTTATGGATATAATTTCTAAAGCTTTTTGAGATCCTGGGGTTTAATGAAGTGCATAAATGTGAATGCTACTATTGCAGCTGCTGTAGTACTAAGAGTAGAACTTTGGTGACACAGAAATAGAGGTTTGATAATTATTTGATATGATGGATCGGTTAACAATTCTCTTGTGAGTAGCCAACAGCCTAAATTTGCCACAGCCCAGTCTTTACATTTGGGGCTTGCTCTCCTCCTCACCTTTCCTGGAACGCCAGCTATGATGAGCAAGCTATTTTCAGTTTCTTATTAGGAAGCTGCCTTTGGACCAGTTCCTACACTACTTAGCATTTTGTCTGAGTAGCAAATTCAGGATCTGGCCCTAGGAAACTTGTTCTCTTGGCACATTCTCTTGGCCAATGCCTTGCTAGGGTTGTTGCCTCTAATATCTGCTATGTGCTGTCTGCAGTGGCCTGTGTAGGCACCTCTAGGAAGATGGAGTTGTTGTGACACTTGTCTCACAAAAGAGCCTCTCCAGTTCTTCACTTTGAAGGTCCACTAAAAGGTGTGTCTATCATGACACATCTGCTCTGGTATTTTTTTTTCTTCTTTCTCATATTAAAAAGTACCGTGATAAGTTCTTGTCGCTGTGCCAGGACGTCACTCGATACGTGTAGAGGAGAAACAGTTTAAAGCTACTTGACTAACAGCTTCCTCTGTCAAATATGACATTAGAGTTATGATTGTCTCTTTTTTATCTCTTCACTTTGATGACAGGCTTATCTGAGGTAGTGAGACAAAGAGCTGAGTTGATTCAGCCTACCATGCTGTGCAGGTGAGAGTTTTGAGATCAAGTACAGCTGTTCGAAGGGCAAGTCCTAGTGCTGAATGACAGCTGCTTTCATCAGAAGCATGGCTTGTTTTTTCTTTCTTTCTTTCTTTTTTTTTTTTTCTTTTTTCTTTTTTTTGACAATGCCAAGAAATTTGACTGAGGCTTAAGGAATGTACAAGCTTAAATATCAAAATGTGACTTCTTGTGTAATAATGTCAGTCTGAGCTACTGGCTCCTTTTGATATTCTTAGATCAGATCAGATGTTCTTAGAAAATCAAATGTGTTATTGCTGATTCTGGTCAGGAATGAATTTATTTACCAAACCTCTGTGTGTGAATCTGACAGTACAGGATATCACACCTAGTGCAATACTGCATGGAATATTATCATTTCTGATTTGTTGCTAGGAAAGGGCTGCAGCTTACCCAGTTCTCTGCTTTTCAATCAGCACTTTCCATGATCACACCTTTCACCATTTTTTGCAGAGCAAAGGGATATTCTATCCCTTCTCCCTCCCTTCCCCTGTCACCCAACCTCTCAAAACCAATTGTTAGTGATTTGATAAGTTCATTAGCCCACTCTCCAACAGCCCTCAGACAGTGTACGTTATTGGGACTTTTGACATGTGGCTATTTTGAATTTCCCAGAACACTC
The DNA here is from genome assembly GCA_013389985.1 of Dryoscopus gambensis. Lineage (NCBI taxonomy): Eukaryota > Metazoa > Chordata > Aves > Passeriformes > Malaconotidae > Dryoscopus > Dryoscopus gambensis. The sequence continues at coordinate 106,169 of WEIT01019378.1, read as the reverse complement.
CCATATGCAGATGCAGCATGAGGTTTTGCAAAAAAAGCACTCAGCCTTTATTGCACGAACAAAATCTCCCATGTAAGCAAGCAAAGAGGTATGTGCTTATCCAAGTATTTATCTATGCCTGCAGGTATTTGAAGTTTGTGAAGGAGTGCAGGGTTTGTACATGCACTGGTTGGACTATACATACATGTTATTAAAAGCTGGGTATACGTAGGGCTCTCTCTCACTCTGCCTATCCAGGAAGTACTATACTTACTTTTAAACCTCAGGTTTTCTAGTGTTCCTTGAACAGAACAGCCTGATTTTTTACCTACTCTTTCCTTTCTACTTGTCTGCTATGTCACAAATATATTATCTTCTAAAACTGTCAGGCACGTGACCACATTCATGTTTTTTACTATTTCCTCTTGCTTTTCCTCAAAGACCATTCAAGCAGTCTAACTTCCTGGAACTGATAGATCCTGGCCATGGGACCTTGGAAAGTCTTGAGGATAAACACACTACTTTTTTTTTCTATAATAAGCATGTCTCTGTAGAAGTACTTCTCCAGTACAGTTTTCTCACCAGCAGGAGACACTGCCTTTTCTGCCATGAAACGTGTAAGAGCCTAGGAGTTTATCTCAGGTGAAAACAATCATTCATGTCAGCCAGTAAAGACACTGGAAATAAGAAGAGTATTTGTAGCCACTACAATATTCCAGTATATGGTACTTTTGCAGCTACTGATTGATATTCACTGAAACCTAGAGAAAGTAGATTCTATTAATACCAAATCTACCTATTAATCTCTATTAATATTGAAACAGGACTGAAAGAATCATGTGAAGAAACCCAGGAAGGTCAGAGGGTTTGTTCATACTGTAGCAATGTTTAATATTTATACAAATACCCATTGCACGAGAAGAAAAGAAAAAATGCTGATGATTCTCTGTTTCAATATATGCATTATAACATATATTATTATACTGCAGCAAACTTATGGACCAATATGCTTGAGGAAGAGAGTTGTAGCTGTGAGATTATCTGTGTGTGTTAGGAACTTGCTCTTACCCAGATCCCACCACTGTAGTCATGTAAAGGGAAATCCTACACTCCATGGGATCCTGTTCTCACTCTGAGGGCCACTAGTGTCATTATGCCATATCTTCCACCCATGCAAGGCCACAGAATGTAAAGAGATATAAGAAAAGAGAAGTATGTGTCTCATTTCAAAACCTCTTGGAGCAAGGCTAATTGAATTTTATTTTAAATAGGAATCTGGGAGAGCAACCACCACGAACTACTGCAGCAATGCAGGCTTGCACAGGGATTAGGAGTCTAGGGCTGCAGAAAACCAACACCATTTTAGTGCCAGTGAAATTTGAGGCACTGGGTACCTAGAGGCTTTTGAAAATCTCAGTATACCTTAATTTGCCCTTCTTGACATTTAAACATCTTCAAAAAATATGGCCACTTATCTTTTAACAGAGACTTCAAAATTTTATATCCTTTCATTATTAGAGTCAGAGTGGTAGCTAATTGTTCCTGAGGAGCTTTTCACTGTGGCCAAACCCAACAATAACAAGCAATAAAAGTCTAATTATCCAAGTGATCGACTGTGTATTGAATAATTCTTCTGAGAGCACGGTGCAAATAGCACAATTCTGGGCATACTAAAGACAGTGAAAGATTAAAAACCTAAATGAACACAGAAAATGTCTGTCACGTCAGATACATCAACTCTGTCAGTCCAATACATACACTTAATTAAAATGGTTCAACCATCTGTCCAAGAGGGTGCATGGGAAAACTTTAATTGATCGTCTCAGTTTTTCCAAGCGATCAGGAAATAGGGCTAAAGCTAGCTCTCCTGGAATGGATTTAAGAATTATAAAACTGACAGTTGGGGAATTTTCTGCTTTAGCTATTTTAAGCCTCTCTATATTTCTCTCCACGACTTTGACAGAATTGGACAATTCTAAAATATAGATGCATCTGCAGTACCAAGAAGGTGAATGACATCCCTGGGTGACAGCCAGGCCTTGTGCCTGAGGGGTGATGTGCTGTGAAGAAGGGTAGGTGCTTTCCTGCCTTCCCTGGAGGGCACTGCAGAAGAGCAAAGGCAGCTTTCATTTTCCACTGGGGCTCTCCAGGAGCTCAGTGAATGGAAACAGCTGAGAGGACATGCAGGATTCCTCACTGCTTTATTCACCTCACCCGCTTCTTAATTGGGTCTCTGCTCCGGAAAAAGATGCAAAGTCAGAGGTCTGTTCACCAGGGTGTAGCCGTCTCACCTGGATTTGTGCCTAAGGTGGTGGATCCTGGGATGAGATTCAGCTCATCTTACTTCACCTGCCTAAAATATATCAAACCTGAGCTGGTCACCTGACGAAATCAGTGAAAGAAAGGCCCCTCTAGAAGGTGGGTGAAGTTTTCTGCAGCTGGTGCTGCAGAAAGTCAGTTAAGTCCATATAGTTATTTTCCCTAAAAGACAAGTTGTAATCAACCACTGAAGACAAGAGACTTTCATTCATGCTCACCTTCATGGCCACAAGCTCACTCAGGCCACACTCCTCCTAGCTGTCTTCTCCTAAATTCAGTCTTGGGGTTACAATCTAAGGTGGCTTGTTTATCTTCTCCTTTGCAGCATCCATTTCCCTCTGCCATTTATTAACCCCATAAAGATCAGGTTCTTCTGTTAGCCATCCTCACAGAAACATCCTAAAGGACAGTTTGACCAGCTTCAAAGGGGGAAAGTGTTATAGATTCTTCATCTGGAAACTTCTGTATGAAACAAACAAACAAAAAAAACCAGTGGCTATTCTCTTGCCCCTGGGAAAATGTTTGCCAGGTGGCCCAGGTCCTTCCAGCTGATACTGTATTGTCATTCACCAGCCTCTGAAATTCAACAACCTCCACTGATGAAGCGAAGAAAAGCTCCAGAGAGCAATCACTGATGCAGGGATAGCTGACACAGGAGCAATCCCTTTTGTAATCATCCCCTTAGGCCCTTCAACACTGGGATGGCAAGGGCTTACCCAAGGCCCTCTCGCCAGCCTCTGTACTGTTATCACGGCTGCCTACTCTCTCCAAGACACACTGGCTCCAGTGGTGTTTTATATTCCTTGTTGTGGGCAGAGTTTTATGCCTCCCCATTGCTTCACTAAGAGCTAGAGGAGATGGCTGAGCAAGCCGAGCAGTGGTGGGAGCAAAACGAGTACTCCTTCAGCCTGCTCCGTAGCCTCAGGAAACAGCAGGGTTGGGGCACACCCTGCTCGAGCAGGGTGAGTGGGAATGGAGCTTCAGAAGACTGTCTCCATCCCTTCAGACCACTAACAATCTTCCAGTCCACTCAGGTGTTTGCAAAATGGCCAGACCCCAGGCACCTTTGGTATCTTTCTGTGAGCTGGACGCAGCCGCAGCAGCTGGTGAACACGTGTGTGTGGTGGTGGGAGGTGTGTGTGTGATGGCACTGCCGTGGGGTTGAAATACACACCAACATTCCCCCGAGTGCCCTGGGAATCCAGCTCTCTCTGTGGCTGTCTGGTTCAAGACCTCAGGTCCATGAAGAAGTTTTAAATGTTTGTTATGTGTGTGCAGGGAGCTCGGTGACTGGCTAATGGATGTCAGGTGACCAACAACACACTGAAAACAACCAGTGATCAGAGCACTTTCAGAAGTGTTCCTATGTTGTGTGGTGTAGCAGTGTTTTTTGCAAGCCTGTCCCAGTCTAGCTACAAAAGTTCTTCAGAAACATGGAGAGACAGCAGTCAGGTGGAAAGCTTGTGGGAAGGCTCATGAACTGGGACATTCTGGTGGGCTTGCTTCCCTGATACACCAAATAATGTCCTTTGATGTTGTTAACCCGCTCTTGGCCCTGTCTCCAGCCTCCCTACCCATTCTCTCCTCCTCTCCCACCATCCACCCGCTCCCCATCTCACTCCTGAGCTGATTTCTCTGCCCTGAGCACAGAGCTCTGCCCTGTCCTGTATAACCAAACTGGCTAGCACTGCAATAAACTGAGCCTAAAGCCATGCCTGTGTGTTTTAGCAGTGCCCATGCCCTATACCTGACTGCCCACTCTATACCTTTCTCATCTGGGACTCCATGAGCAAACCCCACTGCTGTCCTGCTCTGTCTCTCTCTGCTCGTGCTGTTCATGGCACCCAGGGACAAGGTGTGCTGTCACCCAGAGAGCCAGTTTGGGAGCAGGTTAGATATTTCGTGTATGTATGAAAAGTGGGCAGTTTCCACTCCTGAACATCATCCCCCATGCCTGTTGCACTGTCCCAGAAGCTCCCAGTGACAGTACTGTTCCTCGAGAATTGTTTTTCAACTTGGTGGCCTTTTCCCAGTGGGGTCATACTACTTACTTGTGTGCACTCAGGCAATGCCTTATCTTCCAGACACATGAAGCTTGACGTGTTATTATCCTAAACTAATTTTCTCATTTGATTTCGGCAATATAATTGTGTGATTTGTTTGGGGGCTCCTGCTTCCGCTGACAGTAGCTACTGTTTGCTGAAAATTACACTGTATTATGACATCTAATTTTTCCGATTAAAAATAGATTGTCACCATCCCAGTCTTCTGGTGTACTGATTTAGGAGTTAAGCTCTCTGGGTAAACTGAGGAGAGTTTACAAGAAGACATATCATCCTTAATATTTAAAATACACTTTAAGAAGAATGACTAATTGTGTGGGAATAATGTCATCGCTATGTTTGCATTATAGCTCTATGATCAAAGACAGACTTCTAAGATATAATCTAAGCTCACTTAAATCCTAATGAGAAATTACATGGGAATGTTGGTATTTCAACTATCCACAAGAGTAGCTGAGCTCAATTATCCCGATGTCATAAGGGATTTGTTTGGATAATTGAGACTTCTGACCATTGAGACAATGTTCATTGTAACTAATAGGCATGCAGGGATAAATCTCTATTTTGAGGAAGAGGGAATTGTACACAGCTACAGCTTTGAATAACCAAGTTGTGCTGTAAACCCAGTTTGGATTCCCATGGATCCATGTGGTTAATAAATAAGTAACAAGGCGGGCCTGGAACTCCTCTGAAGCATCCGTCAATTGGTTTGTAAACACAATCAAGTTAGTACAGAGATAAATGGCTCCACCTGTTACCCAGCCCTGCAAAATTTATCAACTTGAGATTAAAATCTCTTTGCCTATCCTTATGATGAAGTTCATAATTATGAAAAAATGTATCATATATTACTCGCAAGTCAAAACAAATACTATTCCTTAGATTAGTGGACCAGCACAATTACACAAGTCTGCCTAATACTTTCTCCTTGAACTAATTAATAGGGTGCGAAAATGTACTAAATTCTTTGTAAGGGTGAAGCCTTTTACACTCGCTAAAGACATCTGTGTCTTTCTGGGTCTCTTTGAGCCAGCGTAGCTATTGGGGCCAGCTGGACAAGTTTCACTCCATGTTCCTATGGTTTCAGAGTCATCCCAAGACAATAGAAAGTATGGAGATGAGAGCAAAGATATGGGCAAAGAGCTCACTGTGTTTCTATCTGAAGACTGGGAAAATAGGTCAAGTAGGTTTGTTTGTCTGTTAATGAAGTCTGTCCAAGCTTTCCCATTTCTTTTTAGGAGGAGGCTCTTCTTGTAACACCTAATAGCGTCCTACTGGCTGAGAGAATAAAGCAAGTGCTGAAATCTTTTTTAAGAGAGCATTAGGATCACATCTCTCACTGAATGTTAGTAAAGGTTGTGTTCAGAATTCACCTCAACATTTCTGAAGACTGATTCAATTAATGAAGATTTTAACATCCTCTGCTAGTGTTAATAAGCCAACAGTGTAGAGAATGCAAAAAAAACCCCAAAACACAGGAAAATGAAGAATATTTTGCTGCCTCTTTAAATTCATGACACTTTTATATCTTGTGTACTGCATGAACTTCTGGTAGCTAAGGTAATAAGAAAAGGAGTAAGACTTACTGGAGCAATCAAACAGCTTGCGTACAAGTTCCCACTTGATTGATCTTGGCTCTATACTATTTTGGAAGTTAAGTACTTTAACCTTTATCCCATTGCTGCTTGCTGTGATGTAATAGTAGAGCTCCTAAGTGCATTTCTTGTCAGAAGCATCTTAAATCATGCACAACTTAATTGAGCTATTGAAAAATAAAGTTTCTTCTCTTGCTTAGTCTATATTCCATCCTCAGTGACTGAAGTCCACTAGTAGAAGTCAATCATATTAAGGAGCGATTGGCTTCTTGCCTTGGTTTACCTCATGGAAGCACAGCCCACCTTCTCTTGGTGTGCATCTTGGGGCTCTGATCTGCCAGGCTGCATCACAGCAACACACTAGGGCATCATTTGAATTTCCAGGGTCATATCTGGCACTATATGACCGTGCAGTGTTACTACAGACTAATGAAGTTTGGCAAGGAAGAGGGGAATGGCTGGGAATTCACACAGTCTCTGTGAAGCGAGCAGTGTCCCACTGGTGAGGTCTCTTGTTTGACTCACTTTCAGTCCTTCAGTTTTCATGTTGCTTTTCTTCTAAGGTAACCACACCATAGATCTCGTTCTGCAACATCACATTCACTCATTACGAAGGGCCGTGGGGGAGTGTAATCCAATCATGTGCAATGGCCCTTTGCTTGAAGATTGGTACCTTCAGTGTCATCTGCATTGAAGACATTGGTGGTGAGGCTGAGTTTCTAATCTGACAGAGACTGGATACTTGTCCAATCACCTGAGAGGGACAGACACAAATTCTGAGTTATATATTTAGTCTAGATAGTCCAAACTAAACCTCTACTTCTGTCTGGGATCTGAATAGGGCATGATATCACCTTTTCAGTTTATGATTCGTGTTGTATCTTAACTTACCTGATAATAATGCTCTTTATGCCAGATTTGTCCCTTTTCTGTTCTAATCCTTGGGTCATAGTGGAGGATGTGCATCCCCTTGGAGATGGCATCTTTAGTTTCCACTCTGGGGTCAGGAAGAGGCTCACCCGCAGAAGGCACCAGATACTATTAAGCCTTCAGTTGTTATGGCTACCTTCCTTCTGCCTCACTTGCGGAATTGCCTTGGGAGATTTAATGGAGAAGACACTGGAAATCCTGCTGCAACTTCTTTTTAACAGATTGTGAGATCCCTGGGTTTCTGCACCTTCCCTGGGAAGAATTTTCATCCTCTGGTTCCCATCTGAGTCAGTCCACAACAAGAAGCAAGGCTGAAAGAACAGCTGTGGAAAGAGAAGGGAAAATGAGTAAAAGGCAGAAGAAAGTGGGTAAAAACAAAACCATATCACTAAAGACTAGTGGTGTAATGATGAAAATCAGGAAATAAGGCAGGTTGCAGGAGAGAAAGTGAGGAGTACGTTGAAAGAAGAGCAAGAGATCAGAGAAGAAGTGAAAACCAGACCTACACTTCCCTTTCTGCCAGGCTGTAGCACATAAGCTAGGAAAACTTAGGATTTCAGTGTTGTACAGCAAAGAAGAGCTCTTCTACAAAGATCTCTTCTCTAATGCTGCAGGAATTGGCTGCCATTTGCCCCTAGATCCCTCTCACTCTCTGACAATCACATCTGAAAGACAAGGTGAGATCACTGTAGTTTTCCTCGTTTAACAGAAGCCAGTGAAGGAAGACATGGGGAACCTGGTGCCCTGAATGGCTTCAGACAACGTGAGCCCTTGAGGCACTCACCAGGGTTAAGCACAGAGGACAGGAAAGCGTTGCTTCCAAGTGTGCTGTCCCCAAAGATGGGCACATTAAACAGTTTCATGCCTGTGGAGGAACTGGCTCCCTGGCATTCCTGTGCAGGAACCATAGAAGGAAAGCAAAACAATGAGCATTTAATGAAGAGGACCTAATGTGCCATGCATTTATCACTTAGCCTGACCCAATATGATGCATTCCTATACCTTTATCAAAATGCTTGTGATGCATTTTGGGACTCAATAATGAAAAAACAAAACAAACCAAACTATGGATGTTCTTATTCAGTGATAGGTTTTAACACATACATTAATGTAATGTGGGTTACATAAGTGTAATTCAGTAGTAATGTGTTACAGATTCAGCTCTTTGTAACATAGGATTTGGAATTCTTCATTTGGGGGTCATGTATCTCTGCAGAAAACATCTGTGGTTCTCATTTCCAGGCACTAAAGCAGATGTTATTGCTGTATTTATTGTGGGTGCTGGCCAAAGCTTAGACTTCTACCTGCCTGGAATAAGCTTTGGGCTCTCTCTCCCTCCAGGAAAATCACTGAAAATATAGGAATCCTTAAACTGAAAGTTTAAGCCCAGTCAGTACAGATCATCTCCCAATCCTTCCCTCAGGCTCACTCCAACCTGATCGCCCACAGCCTTTGCAAATGATTACCTTGCATTAGGCACAATGAAGCCTTGAACATGTTTTTCTCTTGTAAGACAAGCACTGTAATTTTAAACATTGCTGTGGAAGAGGCAGGATGCTGATGCACTGAAATGTTTTCAACAGGGTTTTTTTTGCAATTTATTTTTTGGGGGGTTACGGAAAGATCCTCCATCATACATTTAACTTACCTGCACTCCATCACTGAACAGAAAGTGCCTCTGAGTGTTCAGGATAAATAAAGAACATGCAGGCCTATTTTTAGACTTAATTTCGTTGCTTGTTTCCTAGGTGTGTTCCGTGATTGAATGATCTTTTATTTATTTTTTATTAGGATATTAATTAACAACTTTTTTTTTTTAGATTCATTTCCTCCTCAGACAGAAACACTGTCTGCTCTCTTTTTTTCTTAATGTATGAACCATTTGCTACATGCTTACAAAATGATATCAACTGTAAATCTAGTCCTGATAAGCTACCTTGACAAGGAAATTACTTAGCATTCAGTGTTCATAGGAAGGGAGGGTGGGAGAAAAAGAGAGAGAAGGAAAGTGAGAGAAAGGATAAGATCTCAAATGAAATCAGCACAATGTGCTCCTTTAGGATTGGTTCTAGAGCAGATAAGATTTCTATTCCTCTGTAAAAAGGTCAAAGAGTCTCAGCATCAAAACTGTATTTACCAAAGTTTGCTGTCATTTGGTGAATTGATCACACATACAGTAAACAAACCTTTGTAAATATGAAATCAGATTAGCATTTTCAGGTTTCTCAAATGCAGCATTCTGTATAAAATGGCTGGGCATTTTTCTTAGACATTTAAATCCTATGCAAATAGTTACAGCAAATATATGAATCAGAAAAATGCACTTTCAACTGCAGTGACCACTCCTTTCTGTATCTCCTTTTATTCGAAAATAGGCAAACACAGGACTGGGTTATTTCTATTTGCTTTCTCTGTTGAATGTTTTTAATGGTTTGTACTGACAGAGGAAAAAAAATGATGTTTAGTTAAAGTTGATACAACCCACAAGTGGACATGTCAAAACAAGCTATAGAAAGTTACTTTTGATGTGTTTTATTGAGATATCTATGGTACTTTCCAATTGCTTTATGCCAAAAAAGGTAGCTCTACTCAAAAATTGTTTCTTTTGAAAACCTCAAATACAACTTGTCAGCCTTTCAAATGTGCTCCAACATATTTAAAGAGATCCTTCTTAAACTACCAATTGTCTACTGCTGGGGAAAAAAAAGGCAAGTAATACAATAAAATCATGTCAAAAATCTTTACATGAAGTACTTGATTTCATTCAGGTGGTGATATTAGGTCACTGTTACTTGTATGTGTGCATACATCTGTTTTTGTCTTCAGTAGCTGTATGTGCAGGAGTTAAAAAGTAGCAGTGCAGAAAGGCAAGTTATTATCTCAGTGACTGCAAGTTCTCTGAGCCAAAACTACAGAATATTTGATGATACTCAGGTGTCCTTTCTAATTTATTTATTCCTTCTTACTGCAGAGAAGTAATCCAACCTGATATTTTCCAGGATTTTCTGTTTCCTCCTGCTTTAATCAGACCTTAAAACTGCTAAACTGCTACTGACGAGGAAAAAAAAACACCAAAAAACTTGGTCTCTTTCCGTACATAGAGATATGGTTTTCCCCACCTTAAACATACATGGTTTGAGTTCAAAGGCTCAGCTTCCTGAGTGATAGTGAAGGTCTGTTGTTTAGCCAAAGGATCAAGAGGATACTGGGCTCTGAGATGTCAGAGAGCGTGTCTAGGCAGGGGTGGGAGGTTTATCAGTGGAGGTGGGAGGGTTGGTAACCTTGATACTTAATTACCCCATCTTATCCACGGCTGCTGTAACCACAGGGTGAGAAAAAGGGAAGGGAAAAAAAAGCCTAATAAAATGGCTTGTGACTTTTACAACTAGGAAGCTTGTGAGGTTGGGTGCCTGTGCTTTCCCCTCTTGCTGTGGTGGAGAGCTCCTCTGCCAGGGCCCTGCCCTTTGAGGGAGCATGGCCAGCTGAGCCAGGAGCTTCAGGAGAGCTGCCCTTGCCCTGGGATGCTGATGGACAGAGGAACAGCCCTGCTTGGTAACACCGGGGACATACACGGTAGGTGCCACCAGGCCTAATGGAGAAACCAGAGGCAATGCCCAAGGAAGAGTCAGACACCACCAGCCCTCCAGGAATATCCACCAAAGCAGTGCAGGTACAAGCTCAGATTGAAAAAAGGAAGCTTGCAAGGATGGGAGCTTTTATGGGCAGCTCAATAGTCCCTGAGATGTAGACTTCTTTAACTTGAAAGAACAACTCTTTCTGAAAAACATGGATCTCAAAAAGCCCTCACACTGCCCAGGAGCCTCTGCCTGAGTCAATGGGAGACACTTGGGCCTGGTCACCCTGCAGAAACTCATGGTTAAAATTGGACAAGGGGTTTGTGGTCACTCTTAGAGAAGGCATGCAAATAACAGCATAGGAAGAGCTTCCCTAGTTTATTCAGGGCTGGGAGGCCTAGGCTGAAGCTCTAACTCTATCTCCCCAGTATCACACTGTTAGGCTAGCTTTTCCATACCATACTTGTTCTCATTACCCCTGTCAGAGGGTGGCCCTCATTCCCAAGGTTGAATGGGTAGGTAGTCAGTGCTCTCTGACATGAGAGGTAGACTTTTATGCTTTTGTATCTATATATGTGTATGTGTGTCCTTGCACAATGAGCTTTACTTTAGAAAGAAGTACCTAAGACATAAAATCCATCATAATAGGGCAGGGTGGAGCAAAATGAGAAGAGGAAAAGTTGCAGATCACTTTAATTTGTACAAAGTGCTTACCTGTGTTTTGATAAAACTATTGCCATAATGTCTTGCACTCTCTGGTAACTTACACAGCTTTTAATGCACTAAGATGCTGTGATTGTCACTGTTTTCATAGAATTATAAAATCGTTTACATTGGAAAAGACCCCTAAGATCATGGAGTACAACCATTAATCCAGCACTGCCAAGTTCACCACTAAACCATGTCCTTTAGTGCCACATCTACACATCTTTGAAATATTTTCAGGAATGGTGACTTCACCACTTCCCTGGGCAGCCTGTTCTGATGCTTCACATCACTTTCTGAGAAGAAATTTTTCCTAATATCCAATCTAAACCTTCCCTGGTGCAGCCTGAGGCCATTTCCTCTTGTCCCATGGCTTTTCACTTCGGAGAAGAGACCAACCTGCACCTGGCTACAAACTCCTTTCAGGTAGTTGTGGAGAATAATGAGGTCCTCTTTGAGCCTGCTTTTCTCCAGGCTAAACACCCCCAGCTCCCTCAGCCATTCCTTGTAAAACTTGCATTCCAAATCCTGCACCACCTTCATTGCCCTTCTCTTTCTCCCACACAACTTAATGCCATCCACGAGCTGATTGAGGAATCCCCACTTGATCCCCACGTCCAGATATAAATAATAAAGATGTTAAACAGGACTGGCACCAGCACTGAGTCCTGGGGCACACACCTGTGACCGCACAGAGTTATAACCATGGATGTAACTTCATTCCCCACTACCCTCTGGGCCTGGACATCCAGATAGTTTTTATCCAGTGAACAGAGCACCAGTCCAAGCCATGAGCAGCCAGACTCTGCAGGAGAATGCTGTGGGAAATGGTGCCAAAGGCTTTACTAAAGTCTCTGTAGAGACATCCACAGCCTTTCTCTCACCCATTAAGTGGGTCACACTGTCATAGAAGGAGATCAGGTTGATCAAGCAGCCTTTCACAAACCCATGTTGGCTGGGCCCTGTCCCCTGGTTGTCCTGTACATGCTGTATGTTGGCACTCAAGAAGATCTGCTCAATAGCCTTCCCCAGCACCAAGGTCCACCAAGGCTTTCAGGCCTGTAGTTCCCTGGATCCTCCTTCCAGCCCTTTCTGTAGACAGGTGCCACATTTGCCAACCTTCAACATTAACTACTTCAGCCTTTTCCTCTTCCTTCAACACTGTTTTCCCCTCACTGAGTAAAGGATGGAGATTCTCCTAAGCCCTCCTTTTACCACTGATTCATTTACAGAAGTATTTTTTTTTATTGTCTTGTACAACAGTAGTCAGATGAAGTTCTAGTTGGGCTTTACCCCTTTTAATTTTCTCCCTGCATAACCTCACGACATCCTCATAGTATTCCTGAGTGGCCTGACCCTTCTTACAAAGCTCATAAACTCCTTTTATTATGCACCAAATTCCAGCCAAAGGTCTCCAACCAGGCCAGTCTTCTTCCACACTGAGTCATAAGGTCATCCTGCATTTCAGCACATGGGGTCATCCTGCTCCTGTACATTTAAGATTTCCTTCTTGAAGAATGTCCAGCCTTCCTGGACCACTTTGCCCTTCAGGACTTCCTCCCTAAGGACACTGTCAACCACGCTCCTAAACAGGACAAAATCTGCCCTCTAGAAGTCCAAGATGGCAGTTCTGCTGACTCCTGCTCCTTACTTCTCCAAGAATCAAAAAACTCTGTCACTTCATGGCTGTTTTACTCTTTTATTATCTTCTTTGTGTTTTATCTTTTGATAGATATTAGTGGCTTTCCCCCTTTTTGTGCTTCTGAGCCTCTTGGAACATAAATCTGCTGGTATAGAAGATATATAATGATAAGATTAAGAGCACTGTTTTCCTCTTTATACAAGAATTTATTAAAATACCTTTTCATTAAATTGTAAGGTGCATGTTTCTTACCTTTGCTACTGCAAACAAAGACCATGTTGACATTATTATCAAAATATGTTCATGAAGAAGGTTATGGTGGGTTGTACTGTAAAGGTGAGAACAGAAGAATACAAACACCTCAGGAAGAAAGAATTTAAGCCTTAATAAATTCATCTGTATATGGCATGACAACTAAAGCAGACCAAAATAGCCTCAAATACATTCTTAAATAAGAATGCCTGTAAATTTATCTCAGTATCTAAGCAAAAAGTTTTGCAAAGCACTAACAGAGGTAGTATTTCCTGCAATAAGTTATGTCTGTTGACTTCTGTGAGTAAGGACTTTGTCTAGTATTAGGTGTTAGCAGGATTGGGCCTAACCTGGCTCCTCATGGTAGCAAAGCATGCTTTCTGCAAGCCACTAGCTGTCAAAAATGAGCAACTGCCAGCATCTGGGTGAGGTTTGGCTCTCCTGTGCAACAAGGAATTCAGAGGACATTGCTATTTTTTGATAGTGGATGGAACCAGATCAGGTTTTAACTTGACTGCAAATTAAGAGCTCACTGGGCATAAGAAGAATACTCCTGCACAGAGCAAGTAGGCTGAGCAAGAAGAAGTGTGTGTGTCTGATCTTGCAAGGAGCCTATTAATGGAGTCATTACAAAAGGTCCTGTTCTGCCATTGGTGGAAGCGTTGCCCATGACTCATGGGCTGTATCAGTGCAGCATGTGGTTCTCAGCCAGCTTAGCCTGTGAGCTTGACTTCTGTGCAAGTGTTTCACTTCCATTAAAAATCAGCCTGTCTGCCCAGTTACTCTGGCTGTCCACAGTCACCCCTGGCCAACCCACATGGGTTTGAGATATCCAGGAGATAATTTGCTCCCATCTCTGCTACTGTGCAGTCTCACAGCCGGCGAAGTAGGGAGATCCAGCTGTTAAAGCCAGCTGTTGAAAACCACCTCTGATGCCTCCAGATCCCTGCGATATTGACTCCTTTTCTGGGAGTCATGCCACAGGGCTTGGCTCAACCAGCATTTCCTCCTTCTTGCCTTTCTCCAGCTCGGCGCTGGAAATCCCCACTCAGTTCCCCTCTCCCCCAGCCCGTGCCCCCAGGGCCAGCGTGCACCCATCTGCCCTGGGTGATCCCTTCCACCCTGCGCTGCTCTCAGCGTGTCCCACGTTCCCTGTGCGCAGGAGGCTGCAGACTCACAGCTGTTTGCTCTGTGAGTGTGTTTGTGTTTGTGGAGGGCTGATCCATCCCTCAGAAGGAAGCGTGGGAGAACCTGACTGGCCAGGCACTTCAGGGACTTGGATTTCACCAACTGTGGAATCCTGAAATCTTGTTTTCTTGTCCGCTTCCACCCGTTTTGTCCACTGGATGGTTTTCTGGGCAGTGAGACGGTCAGAGGCCCTCTCTTAACTACCCGTCTTCATGTATGTCCATTTGTTATACCCATACAACCACTTTTAATAAAAATTGTTCCTGATACTTCAGTATGACCAACATAAAATGCTGAGAATCTGTGAAGCTATCAATAAATTGTAAGATTTAAATGTAACAAGAGTCCATTCAGGTAATTTTATTTGCTAAATAGTTGCAAACTGTGTGAAATAGATTCTGATCATGTGTCACATCTTAATCCTAAAGTCTTAAGGGATAAAGACTTTTATAGAAAGAGAAAATAGATATTTTGGAACTAACTACTGATTCCAACAGAGTAATCTTTTAGAAAGTCACCAGTGACTATGAGACACAAAACCAGAAACTAAATATGGGGGATTCTGAAATGCGGTAGCAAAATTTCCAAATAAGTTCAATGAGAAGAACTTAGTTCTTTAGTTGGTGAATCTTTTCAATCTTAAGACAAGAACTGACAAAATTGATAATGTTTTTTCTCATAAATACTTAAAATATTTATTATTTGCGTAAAGCAAAATAATTTCATTTTGACTATTAGATTTTTAAACTCTCAGTAAAAAGGAAAAAACCCTAAAGCAAACTTAACCTAGAAAAAAGTCAAGTCAAACTTTTAAAATACAGACAAAAATTTGTTTGATGGAAAGTGCCTTTGATCAAAAATGTTTAGGGAAGTTTTGTTCCACCTGGTAGACAAGTAAAGCAGACGTATTTGTTATTCCTCTTATGCTTCACATGTCAGACTGGGCCCTATTGTTGTCTATATAAGGTGTAAGCACACCTGTATATGTAAAGTGCAGGGCAGCAAAGTATTTGTGAAATGCTGCTGGTAACTGGAAATATGCAGAATGGATTGGATATATGCAGAATAAGGATCATTATAATAATCTCCATATTCTCATGCCTTTTATTTTATTTTATTAAACTTTCTTGCAAGTTCCACAATTAATTTTCAAAGAGTCAAAGATAAGAACTGAGAAAATATGAGTTGTCTGTCTGTGTTTACGTTCAAAGCCATGTTGCATTTGATTTTCAGGACACAGTGTGAGAGAAACATTGTCACCAATTACATTTTTGTAAGTTTTAAACTTTTCTGCCATATGCAGAAGACAAAAAGCCTGTGCATCTTTACCTTTCCTGAGGGTTATTGTGTCCAAAGGAAGCCAGTAGCATGGGCATGAATCTCAGTGTTCCCAATTCCAATTGTCTAGCAGCTGGTTAGTTGTGCAAGGCTGCAGACATGCTCTGCTGCAAGACTCACTTTCCTCCCAAAGCCTCCATTCTGTTAATCCACTGCATCTGATGGAAAAGATTTTTAAATGGTCTGCTTAACAAAATATGAGGAAAAAAAATGGTGAGCTTTTCCTTACCTTTGCTTAAAACTGGAAATGACACAAGAGGGATGAAATTGCAGGGCAGAGAAGAGTCAAAATGTTTCCACTATCATTTTACATGCTGGGGAGTAAGGGATGGGAGAGTACCAGGGACATACATGGTCCTCTGCTACACCTAGCCCAGTGGGGTTGCAAAAATAGGGGAAATGGTCTATAGGGTCAGTCAACAGACTGCTGGCCACCTCTAGTGGCCGCAGGTAATTCGTACTTTTTCTAGTATCATACAATTTCTAGAAACATGATCTTGATATGTCTGAAGGCATTTGGCACTGGCTCACTCTCTGAAATCTGGGAGAGATCCAAAGTGCCTTTCTCAGGGAGGCATTAGCAGTGCTTCTTCCCAGCTGGGACAGCCCTGTGCTTTGGTTTCTCCTCAGTCAAGAGCAGAAATGGTCATTAAAGTTACAGCAATCATGAGTTTGATGGGAATAAGAGTGAATTCTCGAGCAAGCCAGAGAAGTATGCCATTTCCACCCTCTACCTTGCTCTCAGTGGGAACACTGCAAACAGCCTGCAGTATGGAAATGGCAAGGTGGACAGACATCTGGAGACATATTCAATAAAGGAAAGCATTAATTTAAGAGATTCTGCCAGAGTGCATCAACAAGACTGACTGCACTTAAAAGGAAAAAAAGAGAGGGAAAAAGAAAGGCAAAAAGATAAAGACTCCATTCCCAGTCGATGGAAAAGTAGGATGGTCTGAAAGGAATTGTCAACTTTGGTGAGAAAAAGAGCAGCACACAAAAAAATGTAACTTTAAAATACACAACCACATGATGTCGGGTATGCTTAATGGAGGGAAGGACTATATTAATCTGTTTGAATTGCTAATTGGGGATTTAGTTGGCTAGATTGGGGGTTATAAGATTAAGGCTTTTATTCTGTGTTTTTGTTCTTTTCCAAAGGTAGGAATCCTCTATAGATCCCAGCTCTTGGGAATCTAATGCCCTCAAATGCACAACTCGGCAGCCAACGAGCAAGCTGATAAAGCATTCCTTGCAGATACTTAATGGGTACATTCTGTATCTCCGTCTGCATCTTTCTGTCTGCCTATCTTTTTTTTTCCCCTTAGCACGCTTGGAGGAAGGTAAGCAAACAAAACAAACTGAAAGAACTACCTCTTCCCTTCATGTTTATAGTTGCTTTTCCAGAAGTCATTTCCATTTATGGAAATAACTCTCTAAATTTCTCCTGTTTCTAGGGTTAACTTCCCTGTTTTATTTCAAGTTGCTTCAGCCAAATAGGACAAAATGGAAAGAGACTTCAGGACAACTGTACACCAAAACACACTGGACTCCTTGGAAGATGAGGAAGCTTCATGCAAGGCAAGTCTGACAGGACAGGATGCTTCCTCACTTTCTTGGGCACAGATATCAGAGTTCACTGGAGAAAATAGTTTACAATACCCTCCAAAATTATGGGTCTGCACCACAGTTTTTGCAGTACAATAACTGAAATAATAATAATAATAAGGGTGTGAAACAAAGGAGAGCCTTTATTGTTTAAGACAGCAAGGGGCAGTTTTTTATTGTGAGGTTGTTTATTTTTGTGCCAAGGGAAGCTGAGGTTGAGGTTGCATCATTTGCACAGCTTCCAGTGGAGAACTGGGACATTTTGAAATTACTGATTCAGTCTTTCAAAAGGCAAATACAGTAAAAAAGTATTATGTAGTAAAATGACTACAGAAGTTCTAAGTCCTAAAGTATATACAGAAACCCTCTTCAAAAATCTTGTTGCAATAATTACCTGTATTTCCCCAAAATTAAGGGCAACATAGTTTCATGTCTCCCAGGGTTTTTTTGGAGCAGAAAAGTCAGAGGAGACTTTTTTTCCTCAAGGAAAACAATGGTAAGTTCTGTGTTTGGTGAAAATGTGGTAATCATCCTCATCCAAAAGGTAAAAAACAAATTCTTCAGCTACTTTCTTATTTACTCTTGCAGGGAGCTTCTGTATTGGGCACAAATAACTGCCAAACTAATTTGTATCTTGCTGCTTTTGTACTTCAACTACCCAGTGATGCAACTGTTTAAAAAACTGTGACCATACTTATATTGGTAGAGTACTGCTGACTCCCAAACTGCCCCTTTACACCCATTTTACACCTGTAAGAACAGCTATTTATGATGCAACTGCAGTGATGACTTGGATTCAATATATTAACAAAGTTGGATCTCACATTTTTCCTATGGGGTCCAAAATCTTTATTCTCGCTTGTGCGGGCATATTTCTACTCTGATCAGAGCCTTAATGAAGGCAAAAAAAGACCAGAAATGCTCAGGGATGCACCAGCTTTGATAGTAGATCAGGGACCCAGCAGGCCATGGCAACCTGCCCACTTTTAATGGGATGAATCTCATAGGAAATTTTGCGTAAAATTCATTGTCAAAACAGTGCCAAGTCAGATCCTTCAGCTATAACAGAGGAATCAAAACATGGCTCTGCAGGAAGCTGAAAGTACCATAGGTGCTGCTGCTGTGTGGCTGGAAGTACCATATGACGTGGTGAGGAGCTGAGAGGGTATTTTTTAGAAATTATTGTTAAAAATTCTATGCATTACACAACAGTGGAGAGAACTTGAGAAAATTTGTGGCACCATGAGTAGCACACAGATGAAGCTGATAAAGTTTCAGAGTTGGGAACAGCACAGGAACCCTTTCCTGGGTGGGAAAGTGTTTGAATTCTGTTTGCTCCTCAGGATTTTTGGAGTTAGGGGCTCTAATAAGTTGCAGTGCAGGTGACCTCCTTTTGCAGTGTGCTTTAGCTCTTGAACAGGTCCACTTTGTTGAGATGGAGCTTGTGCTTCTTGAACACTGAAGGAGGAACTGCGGCCCTTCTACTCAGCCAAGTGAGCTGTGCTGGGAAGAATCAAATTGCTACTCCTGGAAGACACTTGTCTTCGCTGATCCAAATTTTAAAGCGTCTTATAGAATTCACTCATCACCATACATCTGTCCCCTTGTCAGATGGGCTTGATCAGTATTACTCGGTTCCTTTGTAGAGATTTAAAAGCTTCCCATTCTTCCTTTGAAATGTGGGAATAAATCGCATATTGGGTTTTGCAAAGCGAGTGAACGGCCCCTTTCAACTAGTCAGCAAAAAGTTTCAATAGAGGAATTAAGGCCGATGGAGAAGGAAATGTGATTCTGGGCTTAAAAGTTGTTTTTGGTGCAGACTTCTAGAAACCTAGTGCATACATTCATTGTATGAGTAATAATGGAAAAGAAATGTCTTAAACAAATACCTTTTGTAGGATAAGTTTAATGCCACAATCATATTACTTGGATTGACTGCAGAAATGGGAATGCAAATGATAAACCTTTCCCAACAACACTAATCTGAGAGGAGCTCTCTGGGAAGAATAGCTTCTGAAATATTGTACACAATGAAATATTGTGTCTTTCCCTACCCCCAAGGTTGAGGTCTTCTTCCCCTCTTCAGGCAAGTGGCACTAGTCGGATTACAGTGCAATCATAACAACTAAAGATGGAAAAAGCTATTGGGCCATTTAATCTCTTCCCCTGCCAGTAGAGGATTACTCCTGAAGCATGTTCTTCAATACCTTGTCCAGTGCTGGGTGACTGGAGCAATAGGTTTCCATAATTTTTTAGGGAGATTATCTTTTAGATAAGACCCTAATGACCTATGTCCTAACTACTCTGCGCAAATCCTCCGAGCTGGATTCCTCAAAGTTAGGCTTAAATACAGCTGTGTGCATGCATTTGCCTGTATTTGTTCTTAAAATCAAGCTTAGGGCTGTCACAGTTGATTTTGATTGAAGTTTTTAACAGCTCTTTGGTCAGAACTCCCTCCACTCTCACAACGGTGTTACACCTAAAGTAACTATTTGGCCATATGGCTTCGATCCGTGTATAAGTACATGTTGGAGGTTCTTCTGCAGCTTTTTAATTTGTAAAGAAAATTCAGGATATTTAAAAATCCAACCATTCATTAATGGATAGTTTGACTAAAATTTTCTTTCAGTTCACATGGCATGATTTGCTCTTTTAAAGAGCTGTAGATAAATTTAGGCTTATTTACTGATTTATTCATTGCTTTTTTTATTTTTTGATCTATGTTGTCATATTTTTCTGCATTAAGAGTTGTTTTGTTATTTTGCCAGGGACTCACACTTTGCTTACCAAATTATAATTGTGAAGTTATAGTTATTTTTAAATATAAAGCTTGATAAGACATTTTGCTTTCCTACTCTTTTACTGTATCTCCTCCATATTATTATTACTATTGTGCATGCAATCTTGTATGTGCAGGAATACATATAGGGCCATCAATTTTCTAACTTCTCTACTGTATTTTATAGCAAATACCCAGAGAAATCCAATTCTGCAGTCATTAGAAACTTGCTTTACTTTGAAGAGGAAGAGAATAACAACATAAGCAATATAAAATACAATGTAATAATGGTTCGTTTCTCCCCTAGTGAAGAGAGCTCAGTTCTTCCTCCCTTTCTCAGGCACTGGAGCAGTTAGATTATTTGCAAAGTTTAATAATGGAAACAGGGGAAAATGTTAATTTAAGTATGAACTGTCATTTATTTAAGCTTTAGACATGTAGGATCAAGATGAAAATTGATACTATACTGTTGAAGATTTAATGAAAGGAAAAGGTGTTAGGTACTCAGATTTAATAGGAATCTTTTTCATGTTGTTCATGTTTCTGCATCTGGATTTGTGGTTATTTATTAGAAAAGAGGACAGACCCTTTTTTTTTTCTATAATAGAAATTATATTTAAAGGAGGATTAAGTTGTGCAAACAGTTTGAGACAGACACCCTGCCAGAGAAGAAGGTCATATGGGATCACAGGAGAAGCATGTCAACAAACTGTTATGGTCTTGCATGTTGAGTGGCCAGAGATCTGTAAGATGGAGCAAAAAGGATGAAAAAATGCAAGGTCAGTGGCAAGTTAATCAGAAAAATTATTTCCCTTTTTTTTCTGAACAAAAACAGGAAAATATATGTAAGGATGAAAATGATTACAAATATCCTCAATTAAGGTGGCTGTGTTTGTCCATTCTGATTCTGACTCATTAGTTTGTTTCTTTGATATTGCAGAACATTCATGAGCTTCATCTGATAATTCAGTTATGTACAAATTTTCACCCGAATCTTCAACAAATTTTTGTCACTAAATTGATGAAAAAAATAAACAGTTTTCTATCACTAAACATCCATCTATCTAATATGAACTTGACTGTTAAAAAGAAGTCCAGGGTGTTGCTGTGCAATGGCACAGAAATTTCAGGTAGCTGAAGTGTTTGTAATGTCGAATGTGGCAATTTTCTAACACTAAAAAGAATATCAGGAAAGTGAGTGCCAGCAGTAGGCAGGACTGATTGATTTCATTGCATGCTGCTAAGGCAGGCTGAACGCTTGTGTGTAGAAGCTCGACATGCAGTAGTAAACAAGTGGGAGCTCCCTTTGGCCTGCAGGGCAGCTGGCATGGCCCGGCCTGGCTCAAAACCACGCGGCTTAGTTTTCATCATCCCCCAGAAGAAAAGCTTCATCCCCTGCTGCTTATTGGCAGTGGTCCTCGGTCTGCACCAACCCTGAGCCGTGCCCAGAACTTGTCAGGGAAAAATGAGACACTTGGCAGAGGTCAAAACTGTGCCACGCACTCGCCAGCAGGGTCCCAGCAATTGGGGGATTGCTGGCTGGAGCATCTCTCCTGGTTCTGCTTCCCTTTCCAAAGCAGACTGCAGTCCTGCATGCCCAGCCTCATATTAACCTGCACATGCACAATTTTACTGGTTGCAAAACTATAAAAGAATAAATAATTTTCTCTTATTTTTTAAGCAGTGACAACTTTAGAGGTATTCCTGACATAAGCTACCAGATAGTAGGTGAAGGACTGGGATACTGGAGAGAGCAAGCAAAGTGTATAAATGATGCAAGAGATGCTTTGCCTAGGATATATAAATAGAAGGGGAAATTCAATGAAAAACACATTAAAGCAAAAAAACACCTGGACCTAGTTTCTCTATTCCTAAATTGTATCTTCCAAGACAAAATGTTCCCAAGCATGTTAATACTTTTTCTCAAATCTGATGCAAATATTTAGTAGGTCTGATTAAGTCAAGGATAAATTTAGTTATCCCCATAGCTGGTTTGATCTCAATTGCATTTTTCATTGCTTGGTTGTAATTGCCATTTTTATTTTATTGTATCTCTAATAGGTGCAAAGTTTCTTTTAATTTAGTGGTATCTAACTTACCTTGCAGTGTGTTTTGGTTCTAAGCAATTTCAGTCTTAAGCATACTTAATTCCCTTCTGAGATCCTCCATCACTAACAACACAAGATCAAATAACCAACTAATTAAAATTTATGTCCATCTTCTATTGAAGTCATCATTCATATCCCCTTGAGTAGGTGATTTCTGACTGTGTGATCCCACAGGAATATTTTTATGTCTACAGTAATATGTGAGTGTGGAAATGTGGAGTTTATTCTGTTTCATTCCTGTGTAAATGGAAAAGGTTTCCATTAAAGGGTGTGTTTTTTTCCCGTTTTTAGATATACTGTGCAAAGATGTAGCTAAATTTGCCTTGCTTCAAGGAAGCAGTGTAAAGTTCTATATATATAATTTTCTCATTAAAATGCACAACAGATAAAATAAATTTCATCTTTCAAAAGCTACCTTTTTGCTGTTGTTTCCTTGTAGGCACAACTGTTTCCCTAGAAATAGGGGTGCAAACCCCTTCTGAGCTGTCAGTATCACCCTGAACATGTGATTTGGGGTGTTGGGTGACTGCTCATCTCTTCTGTGGGTGAAAAATGGCCTCAGCTTGTACCTAATGACAACTTTACCTCCCCAGATATGTTTATATTTGCAAAGGGAGCAAGGCTGGGGCTCAGGTTCAGAGAAGTGGATCCCCTTTATCCACGCTGTTTCATTGCACATTGGCACCACACTGGACAGGTCCCAGTGCCCACCAGGGAACGGCATGCACCCATGGCTGTTCCCAAGAGACAGGACGAGTGAGAATGTAAACTTTCTGACTGCCCTCACCTTATGCAGTACTCCAACACTGTCCCAGGAAGATCTGAATACCCTGAAATGCATACTCATAGGCCATTATGTGATGCAAACAATTCTTACCAAAGGCCTCATGCTGTGAAAACACCTCTCTGGTGGGCAGCAACACAGCTCTCACAACATTTCAAAATCATGGAACTACAGAAGACACAAAGGATGATGGTTCTGTCTTAATGTCCCCATTGGCAGCACAATATGGTCCAGAAGAAACCCAGGACCAAGTACTGTGCAGCGTGGATTTGACCAGGTCATTTGGCCTTAGGCCTGCTTTATTTAGCATGAATTTCAACACTTCTTTAGCCATACAGACACAGCTTAAAACAACATTTACTAACTCTGCTTTCCACATGAGGATGAGGAGAGAAAATGGCCCTTCCTCTCTGCAGTGCACCCACTGCGTCACTGCTCTCCTTTCACCCAGGTGGAAGAAGCCACCTGAGAACAGCTCCGCAAATGCACAGCCCTCAGAATGGACCTCTAAGTGGAAAACCACAGTGCTGCAGAGCAGCCTCCTGTCAGCCAGAAATGCTGATTAGCAAGGAAAGAAATTAGAACAGGGTTTGGACCAAAATGAGTGTCCAAGAAAACAGTTATGTATGCAAAAGTGGTTAAGATAAAGCAAAGGGCAATGTGGCTTCCTGATAAACTGCGTTCTTCGTAGTTTTTTTGAGCTAAAATTACAAGTCTTATGATGTTTTCAGCACTGTTATTTATGCCTCTCTGTGGGTTATTTACTTTTATCTAGATGGTTGCAATGATTTTTATGCATGGTTTCTACTGAGTCAGGTCCACTTTTGAGCATATTCTGGTTGGCGTAAAGTTTTTCCAACCAGGACAATTCCCAAGTACACGCTGTCTTCAGTTCCAACAAAATAATTATAAGATACTGTGGGACTGTTTGCTTTAGCAGTGCTTGATATGACAGGCAGGTACACCCAACCACCTTGGGCAGTGTGCAGAGACAGGGCACCACAGACCAGGGCACCCATGGAGCTTCCAGATCTCTGGGCCAAGGAGGTCCCACACCTCCCCAGCTGCCTCTGGGCATGGCTGCTCAGGGACAGTGCTGCACCCCGTGCCCACATGAGGAGTGCTAAGCAGGACTAGAATCCCTTCTGCTCAGGTAAACTTGCGCTTTCACACTTGACCTGGCAAAGCCCTCGGAGCTGAAACAGAGAAAGGAGTGGCTTTGCCAGAGGTCTTGCATCAGAGCAGTGGAGAAATTAAATACCGTACTCTGGGGTCCCAGTGCCACGCGCTGGTTTCCTCCATTGCTTTTGAACTGAGAGGAGGTGAAATGTGCTGTCGCTCCACATGGATCTGCTCCCACTCACTGCTATCTTTTAGGTCTCAGACCAGACCACTGCTCAGATTCCTGGGGCAGCTGGGAAAGGACCTGCAGACACAACCAGATCATGTGTAGGAACAGACTGCAGCACTGCTTGTCCCCATCACAGGCAGAACTGGCTGAGTATAAAGGAATTGCATAGGGCTTGAAGCTCCTCTGTTCTCGGTGCTGGCATTTCCAGCACCAGTAGCAGAGAAAAATTTGTGAGGATCCCAGTCTGCGAGCAGTTTAGAAAATATCTTACACTGGTGGTTGCTAGTCATCTTCTTCCCAGTTCTGTTCAGAAATTACTGTAGGATTGATGGAATTTAGGCAGGAGGATATGATTGAATGCTTCTAAAACAAGAGAGAGGACAAGAAATACCACGTAGTGGTTCTAGGGACATATTTCTCCTCTGGCCTCCTGTGTGGGGCGATAATTAGAGATCTGATTTACCATTACTTCATGATTTATTTCTTTTAGTTCTTGCTTCCACTGAGTCTAATAGATTTCTCATGTTATTAGATAACCCTCTCTGTGAGCTGTTGTATAGATAATGGTTTCATGCCGCAGACCCAGAGCTTTAATTTTCACGAGTGCACTTAAAAATAACAATCAGGCAATGAGTTATTAGTCAAGTTATTACTCTCAATTGTGTCACCATTAAATAGTTTGGTGGCTTTCTTAGCTACAGGAGCGATTGGCTGAGCATCCTCTCAGTCTCCCAGGTGGAGAACAAGCCTGGTGACTCTTTCATTGTCCCTTCAGAGGGGCTCACAGCACCTGGATGTTAGTGCTTGTCATGTCCAAGGCTCAAGATTAGCGCATGAGTCAATGCTTACACCCTGTAGATTACAGTGGAATTAAAGCAGATGCCTTGTTAAGTAGAAATATATTTGAATGCTTGGCCTAATTTAAGGAAAAAAAGGAGTGCTTTTTATGGCGTTTTTGCTGGTGAGCTGTGGACTCAGTTCTTCAACCACTGCAGGTCCGCAGAAGAACCACTCCCAGCTATTGGCATGGGCTTTTCCATTTTGAAATTGTATATCAGGTTACCTGGGCTTTGGGAGTCTGATCATATCAGAGCCAGAGTCCACTGTGAAGTGAAGGGCATTTGATGCGTAATGGATGTCGTTCGGCAACGGAGCGAATCAGGCTCTTAAGCTTTTATTGCATCCCACAATGTGAAAGTGGAGAAGTCCGAGTTTTATTTAGCTCCATAAAATATTAAACCTCAACAGTGATGGAGTTGATAAAAATCTGTATTTTGTAAAAAGCTTTTGTTTCAAGGCTCTCCTTTTTATGATTAGCCTGTACATTCTCAGAAGCAAAAAAAAAATAAAATAAAAGCAATATCTATTATTACCAGCAAATGATCCAATAAGTGTCTTGGGTATTTCTGCCAAACTTCTGTGCAGGTTCCTAATGAGGGAGATATTAAGTTAAAATCAATGTGGGAGTAGTTCTTGTAGACCAGGGGAAAGTGTGTCATTATTTTTACTGGCCAAATATAGTATCATCATCCATTAACTCCCTAGCTGAAAAATATCCTGTATCTCACTGGGATGCTGATCAA
The DNA here is from genome assembly GCA_013389985.1 of Dryoscopus gambensis. NCBI lineage: Eukaryota > Metazoa > Chordata > Aves > Passeriformes > Malaconotidae > Dryoscopus > Dryoscopus gambensis. Next base: position 80,373 of record WEIT01019378.1, on the reverse strand, counting down.
GTCATGTTCTTGTATATGATTTCTCTTAAGACATGCCTAGCATGTATTTCAGCAGGAAGATTTATGGCAGGAGAATCTCAAAGCACTGGGAAATTTTGTATTGCTACATTTTACCTGTATCCTGCAAATCTACAAAAATAAAAAGGAAAAAAAGCCATGACATAAAAAACCTGTTTGCTGTAGGCTACAGGAAGTAGTTTTATCCAAACAGACCATCATAAAACTTTGAAACTTAAACTAGCAAGTTCTCAAGAAACATAACAAATCCCAAAGTACAAGAAACAAATAGTCATGAGGAAATTCAAGATATGGTGTTCAAGTTCAAATAAAAACTATGAAGACACAATATAATCCATGACACATATGCTTTTAAGGAGCTGATGTTCTAAATAGAGCTAGGTAATTTTTTCTTGTATCCACAAAATACAGTTTGGCATTTTCTGAAACTGTTGATGGATTTTGGTTAAAAAATTGAACAATTCTGACTGTAAAAAAAAATACAAGAGCATGGTTCAGCTCTGCATTAAATAATAATTCATTATGGGTATTGCTTATGCTCTTAAGGAAGAATTTTTAAAAATTGCTCAAGAAAGTGTAACAAAACAGTCCTTTCTCTCTTCCAGGTTAATGTCATGGTCTTTGGTTTTATGTTTCTAGTTTTACCACACAACAGGAACTCAGTTTTTCACCCAACTCTGTACTTACATCAATGTAGAAATGCTGTTGAGTAGTTAATTTCATTGAACATCATTAAAACAAGATATCTCAGTTTTAAAGTTTCATCTCACTTCATATAGGAGGAATCACTGAGAGGCCCAAGATTTAGAATCCTATTCGAGAGAGAGCGAGCATATGATATCTGACTTGTTTGGTATTTTCTGATATTGTGATCACCCTTACTATGGGGTGATCAGGCCTTCTCGGGGAAAATAGTAGAATGTGCTTCAGGAACACGTGGTTTAACTAAAGCAAAATGCAGCTATTTGGAAAGGCCCTGACAAGCTGTAAGTGAAGTGAATTTGAAAGGTGTGCTGGGTGAGGGTGCATGAGAGCAGTCCCTTTGTGGAGCCACGTGCAGCTGTGAGGACACGGAGCACCAGGCACTGCCAGTGGAAGGTGTCAAAGCCCAGACCCTTCTCTCTGCCCTCCTACAAGCTGCTCAGGGGTGTCTCAGACAGAAGGGTCTGTCCTGGAGGGAACTCCCCACATCTGAAAGTGGCCATGCCACCAGGTTCTGCAGCAGCTCCTGAGGGTTGCTGCCAGTGAAGTCTTCTTGACCCTACAGGGAAGGGAGCCTGGGTGTGCACAGGGCAGCCCTTTACGGTAAAAGAAATCCCCACTCTCGTTAACCGTCTCATTTGATAATGATCCACTAATGGAGAGAATTAAAGTTGGCAGCCTCTGCCTTTCAGCTGTTCTCCACTCCCTTCTGATGAAGACAGGCTTAGGGGAGCCAGTCTGCCATCAGGAGATGCTCCTTCCCTTAGGCTCTGCCTCCTCCTCGCATCACAGAATCTGAGCCCTGTGGCTGTCTGCAGGGCTGAGGCACCCAAACGGCTGCATTTATCTAATTCAGTGTTGCTAGAAGTCAGGCAGGCTAATTTTTAAGCTTGGATGTCTCAGTGTTTCTGCCAGAAAATAAAGAGTATGCTGTGAACTTTACGTTGCCTGCTACCAGAATTGCTTGAATTTCTGTTAAATCTTTGTCATTTCTTTTTTTTCTTTACTGGTTACATGACTTTTCGAAAAGTCCTTTCAGTCCTATTATAACATTATAAATCACCTGCTGAACGATTTGAATTCAAGGTGGTTGATTCCTCACAATTTGTGCAAGATCAAAGGTATGGCTGTCCTCCAAAAGCTGAGATGCTTCACATCAAAGTTCACAATGAAAACTATCTCAATTTTCCTCTTCAGCATTTGGATTTGACTTTATGACAATAACATTTCAACTGGCGTGTTCAGCCTTCATTAGCAAGAGGACACGGCTGTGCAGGTTAGCATGGCAAAGGCAAAATCAAATGGAGCAACCCTGATTTCAAACCTTCTGTTCCTTGAATTTTTGAGCTTGTTTGAAAAAGCGAAGGTCTTTAGCACTGCTATAAATATCCCTTTGGTAAATGCCCTGAGTATCTTTCAATCCATGCTGATCCTTGTAATCACAGCCACATTGTTCTGTTTGTGTCATTGAAAATGCTTTTGACAGAACAAATGATGATCACCTGTGCTGGAGTTTGTAAAAAGCCTAAGATCAAATCTGTTATTTCATCGAGAAAAAACAACATTCAGTTCATTTCTTTCTCTCTTTCATGTGCAAAGCTTTTCACTGTTTTTTCACTAGCTTTTTTAATTCTTTTTCTCCATGAGCCTCACAAAACAAATAACTGGTGGGAAGTTCATAAAGGAATTGCTTTTACTTGCTTCAGGTGCTGACGGCCTGGTGTGGCTTGTTATGTTGGGGTTTTCTTCTTAAAGCAGAAAAAAAAAAAAGATTTAGGGACTGGACTCTGCTTTGCTTGAAAGTAAGAGTTCTGCAGATGTGCGATGGCTGATATTCCTGTACCTATCCTTGTACAGCAGAACTAGACTTTAAAGTGTCTGAAGCTGGTATATTCAGAGAATATCAGTCATAAATACTTTTATGTCTGACTCATTTAAGCTAGAGTTGTAACTTTCACATTGCCACGTGCCTTTATATTATTGAAGTTTAAAGGAATTCCTTTCGAAGCCTAATGTTTGGCTCATGATGAAAGAAAATCAAACAGCTTATTTGGAGTTACGTTAAATAATTACACGCGTAACCCTTTAAATGCTAGCTATGCAAATAAAGTGCTATATGGTGACTTACTTAGCAAAAACTTAAGGCCAAAATCCCCCTGTCTTTCCCCTCTCCCCTATCCCATTCCTGTCTCTTCTGAAGTTTTCTGAAACAGAAGTTACCCCTAGCAAAAATGGTATGATTAGGTAAAATACAGTATAATTCCTGAAAAAAAAAGTTTATAGGAAAGGACTCAGTTCTGTACTCAAAGTTATTGCTGACATCATTGGAAATTCGACTGAATTGCAGATTCACAGGATTATTCCCTGTTTCTCATGGTACTTGCTGTGACCCCCAGTACGTCCAGCTTTTCCAGGTGGGAAAAGGTACATCAGAGTCACCGATATCCCTGCTCTGGTAAATGCTCACGGATCCTGGGAGGCAATAGCTGCTGTTTGCCTCACTGAAATGGGACACCAGTGGATATTTCTGGAGGCACTAGGAAGCCACGATGCTGAACCTGGACAGGGAGATTAGTGTCCCAGGAAAATAAATATGGATTCAGCAGCTACTCCCAACCTGTGCTAGACCTTCCTTAGCTGCCCTAGCTGATGCTCTTTCATACTTTTGCATAGAAAAAGGAGCTAAAAACTTAAATCCTGCAAAGGATCTAGTCCCAGCTGAGTCACCCAAGGTAATTTAGGAATTCCTTGGATTTATGCCCTCTGCTCCAACACATCTTAAGGCTAGTACACAGGATTATCTGTTTAGGATCTGTCATTTCACTCAAACCATTAAAAAAGATTCACAATACAGAGGGACACATTTCCAAAATATTATTAAATCTCTTTTAGAAGATCTTGTTTGCAGGGTAACTTTTTATTAACTTAATTGCTGTATGCAACTAAAGAGACTCAGAAAAATTGCCTATTTTCATGGGCTCAAGTACTTCAAGGAGAACACTGGGCTTCATTGTATTAGAGCATTTTTGGCTTCTTCATTGCTCTGAGCCACGACAATTTATTGTCAAAATACGTGAGCAAGAATCATAAAGCCTGGAATAAGGAGCAACATTTTCTCTAATCTCAGAGAAGATTGAATTTAAAATCTGAGCTCTGATTCAGATCAGGTGTTTTTGTTTGCTAGTTGGTTTGTTTGTTTGTTTATATATTTTTCTTTCTGTTTATTTGATCCAAAATAGACCGTCCTCACAAATTTGGGGTTTTTTTCTGGCAAAACTCCACCTGTCTTTTGCTGGTTTGCTAGAGGTTGTGTTTATGTACTGCAAAAAAAAGCCTGCCTTCACTGAAAGCTGTGCTAGAATAAAAATTGCAATATTTGTCCTTTACATACAAGACAAGGGATGGGCAAGAACTAATTCAGGTCAAATGAAGAAAGAAGTTTTAGCCTTAAATAATTTTAAGAACTGCTTTAATGAACCAGTATGTATTTAGCTATTTTTTATTCTTTTAAAATATATGGGAAAAGAAAAAAGTTATCGAGAACTGTACTTCTGAGTCAGAAATAAAACTGTAGAACTGTGAGAACTATAATTGAACAAATATATTTTTAGGTGCTTGTTACCACGTTGTTACTTTTTTGTTTAGATCACACAGATGTGACCATTTCTTAACCTTGTCGTTCACAAAATATTTTACAAAAGGGAATAAACCACGTTCATTTTTGACAGAGTGCTGTGGCATGGTAGGGCCCTCACAGTTTGTTTATAGCATACCAAAAGCATTCTCTTAATGAAACGTTTCAAGGCTAATGAACCAAAACCTTGCACCAAACAGAGAGCGGCTGCGAAGGCTTTCTTGTCTGCCTTTGTCAGAGTTCACGTTTCAGCTGTGCTCTCTGCTCCTCCCACTCTGCAGATAAAACAACACGTCAAGTTTGCAAGATTAGTTTTCTATGGAAAAGCTGCAGCAAGGCATGCCATTAACTCTTTTGAGGCAAATATGCTCATGCTTTTTGGGCAAATTGGCTACTTTTGCAAAGACAAGCTCCTGTCCTGTTCCCCTGAAGTTTTAATGTCCCATTGATGAGCCTAAAATAAGATCCAGAGGAATAATGAGAAAGTACCTTTTGCCAAGAGGGACTTCATGTGTATGGTCCGTGATAAAGATCCAGTGGCTCTGTGAAAAATCAACTCTATTTTGAAGATCTAATTCATTTGGGAAGGAATGTTTTGTGGTGGGCACTTCCAAACTGAGTTTTGACCAAAGCAATCCAAGCTCTTCATCCTGCAAGTCTGTAAGCAGCCAAGTAAACATGCACAGTGAAATCATGATGCATAAAGGCACTTCTCTGGGAGTCTATGTTCTCCTCTCTGCCTCTGATGTTGTGTTGTTTGTTTGGTTGTTTTTTTTTTTGGTTTTTTGGTTTTTTGGTTTTTTTTTTTTTGTTGGTGTTGTTGTTGTTGTTGTTGTTGTTTTTGGTGGGTTTGGGTTTGTTTTTTTTTTTTTGTGGCCTCACTGAAGTACTGTTACAGACCTTTTCTAGCTCTGTAGTTGCAGAGTGTCTGGCAAAGGCCCTACCCAAGCAGCACCCTGAGAGTGAAAGCTGTATCAGCTGTATCATCAGTGAGCCTGGAATGGACCTCCACACTGGGTAGAAGGTCTCAGCCAGTCACCTTGCAAATGTATGGAGTAAGAAAAAGGTTTAAGTAGAGAACAGGCAGGAGAGGAGAAAGATATTATTTTAAATCTTTAATGGTTCATGGTGAAGACAAGCACAGAGTTATGGCTGCACCTAACGCTGCTGACAGCCAAAAGAGCCCTGATGCTGTAAAAGTCCTGTGAACACAGGATCAGGTTTGTGCTGTTGCTGCTGCCCATCTCAGGTCATCCTCCCTGCAGTGCTCCTCACCTGGGTTGTCATCAGGAATCCAGTCCCTCTTGTTTGGAAGGGAAGTGTCTTTGTATGTGAATCCTAAAACATATGTACTAACACAAACAGCTGCTTACTTTAATGAATGTAGGGTCAGTAACAGGATCTAGAGCAAATGCTTGAAGCAAGCAATGCTTGTTGTTGAAATCCTAGTATTTTGCTGTTCACACAGGTCAGTCAATTGTCTGCTTCAGAAGAAGGCAGAGTCATACACCAGGTACTTTAAATATGCTTTTCTCTGTCACTGGGCTGTCCAGCAGCTTGTCACAGGACTGGAGACACAGCACAGAGACTTCAGCCAGTTTCTACCATGTACAACAAAAAGGGTTTGGTAGAAGGGAACTTGAGAGAAGAGCTACTTGGGAAGAAAATTCTGTGGTAGGGAAGTGGATCCCAGTGGCAAATAAGAGACTCACAGTCTTTATTTGGCATAGTTCCATTATGCTCTACATTCTAAAAAGGATAATTTTGAAAACACAGTTCCAGGTGAACATTCCCTGCAATTCCAACTGCAATTATAGTTATGACTCTGACATAAAGCTATTCCTTGGCCATTATGCTTCGTTGTTCTAATAAAGTTACTTGTTCCACTAGGAAAAAAAAAAAAACAACTGAAAAAAATTATCTTCCTCAGATCAATAACTTCTTTGAAAATAACAGCTGTGTATAGGCAATAGCTACTATACTTTTAAGAACACTCATTCTTTCAGGCAGCTGGAAAGGTTATTCTTACTAGTTTCGAATCTAAGATAAAAATCTTCACCAGCCACATGAACAGGCCCTGTCTGGAGACAATATCTTTAGCCTACTTTTCTCCCAGGAACGTGTTTGAGTGTGGTTTTTGGTTTGGTAGTGGAGTTCTCTGATGTGTATCAACTGAAACACAGGAGTGTTTTTTTTATCACCATCATTTGTAGATGTGGTCCAAGTTAGCATTGGGTAAATGTACTACCTGCAAAACGAAATATGAATAAATTCACCTGCTTACTCTGAACTCCTGTTATTCAGTAGCTCCATCTTTTTCCCAGGCTTTCACTCCATTAACACGTGAGGTACCTTTAGTGCATAGTATATGAAGATGCAGTTTAATAATGACTTTTTCTTTGACTGGAAGCAATGAAATCCCACCATTGTGAAGTGGAATAGATTGCAGTCAAGGAGCAGGTTGAGTTGCAGGCAGGGATCACAGCATCCTCAGAATGCAGTAAAAAAAACCTTTTTAAATGGCATTCAAAGTGATCTTTTAAGTTGCTACTCCCTGGACATGTCCTGAAGGAATGGAAAAGTAGAAAGGTAGGAAATCAGTGAACAATGAAGAACTGGTGGTACAAAACACTGTTCACCTACTGCTCTCCAGCTCTTTGTCTCTCCCACAAAGCCTTGCAGGAGATTCTCCTGCCATTTGCTAGAGCTGACAGCCACTCCTACTGGGCTGCTGCAGCAGAGACAAGCTCAGAGTAAGCCCTTTTAATAACTGCTGTGTTTGAAGAAAAGAGAGAAAGGTGATAGCTCTTCTGATTTAGTTCTTTGGTGGAACAAGTTATGTCTGAGTCTGGCAGAGCTCCTGAGTTTTTGGCGTGGAACTTTGCTTTATCCCCTTGCTGTTGTCATTCTTCTGTTCCCAGCTCTTCACCGGCTGACAAACCCCAACCTAACATGAATGCAAATGCCAAAGGCAATATTGAGGAGATGTCATCTCATCTCTTTTGACACAACCCTCTGTATTCTGGATGTATTGATAAAATCCTCTTCAATGCAGTGAAAGCTGATAGTGCCCTGAAGATAGGGATGAAGATGTGAAATAGGTTATTTTATGTTTCTTCAAGAGAAATTTGCAGGGAGTAAATAGATGGGACATATCACACAGGGGGATTCATTTTAGCACAGATAAATGTTTGCATTTTATGAGGCTACAAAAAGCAACTTGCGATTTTCTTCTATGGGAGTCCAGAAATTGAGACAGCACAAAAGAGCCAGCTGATCCCTGTTCTTTTACTCTTCAAAGGTAAGCTGAAGACCTCCAATTTCAAAAGTAAGTATTGATTTTGGGTATCCAACTTGAAACTCCTTAGAAGTAGAATGCTATAAAAAGGAGTAGTAGATTGAAGGAGGTGGTCCCTCAATTTCTGCAAATCAAGCCTTTTCTAGGTGGCTGAAGCTGCTCACTTCAGAGTGCTTAGATGAGTAAAGGCTGATGGCAGAATGCAAATGCACTATAAGTAATCACAAAGCACCTCTTACGTGCATTGTGTATTTTTGCTTCATCCTGAAATCATTAGTATTTTCAAGCCATATTAGTACAGAAGTAGAATATTAGGATTGTTGAGCATTTTACTGTGAAATCTTTTCTCATTTTACATCGCAAAGGTCAGCAAGATTGTGTGGAATCATTTCCAAACACTTCTCCTTAAGCACCAAATATGCATGAAACAATATATACAAGATTTTTAAAATATATGTTGAAAGAAATTCAAAGAGTGAATATTTTACATTTAAAAGAACTTTGCTTCATTAAACTGGTAAGTAAGGAAAATGTAGATAACATTATTTGAAACGTGAAAGACATTTTCTATATTGTAACTTTTACTGATATTCTGCTGTGTAATAGGTATCTATAACTATCTGTCAAAGCCACTGATTTACCTTTTTTTCTTCAAAAGCTACTCCATAATAAAGTGCTACTGTCATAATAGCTATTCTACTTTTCTCTATGAAATTCTTTCCCACTTGGAAGAATAATAGGTATTGAATATAATTCTACAGGATCAGCTTCTGTAGGGCTAAAACAGGTGTTTAACTGGAATAGAGTAATGTTTAAAAAGGATTAAAATTGAAACAGGAAGTATTTTGTGCCAAAAATATTGTGCTTAAGGTTGCTCATCATCTTAAAGTTGATGTTTCAGACAAAGATTTGCTTTCATTTGGGTGGGATGATTTCTGAATCTTATTATCCTTTCAAATTCCTACATAGAAATGTTAGAAAGCCCAGCCAAATGGGTGGACACACCCCTTATTTTGGCAATTTTGTGAAAGTGACACCTGGACAAACATCTGGACAACTGAATCTGTCAGTGGTAGTGAAAGTCAGCCAGAAAGGTCAAAAATGCAGTAGACAGTTGTAATACTTTGATTTAATCATGTGTTGAGCTTAAAGCTCTGGGGCAGGCTGGTTCAAAGAAATGCAGTGAACATGAGTAGGAATGTGATAAGGAGGAGAAATTAAGACAGTCCATGGAGAAGGTCCCGTTTTAACCTGTCACTGGCAGAATTCAGGTGCTGTCTTTCAGCTGCCCAGTCATGTCAACTCATCCCATGGGTGTCCCAGGGGAAAGAATGCAGGTCCTGCCGCAGGCAGGTGGGTGTGCAGCTGTGGGGCTAGGGTCTGCCAGGTTCTCCTTGATGGCTTTTAATATATCTGTGGAGGCTTTTTTCCATACTGCACCAGATTTTGAAAAATATGCTTTCTGAAAATAGGGGATCACTTTTCTGTGCCCAGCTCTGGTAGCAGGTTCTCTTCCTCCAACATCCAGATAAAGGTGTGTATTAAATACTGTGTTTTAAGACACAGCTGGAGGCAAAGAGACTGAGATGGTGATTTTGCTTTATCACCTTAAAACTGCTTGAAGTCCACAGTGAAATGAAAACATCGGCCTTAAACTCTCACTATCTTCCCATGACGGAAGTTCCTGCAGAGCTGGAGAGAGACTGAGGAGCACAGAACAAACGGTCTTGATTTCCCTGTGCCATCCTGTATGCCTCAATGCTTGCTAAAATCTCCATCACGGTTTATGCTGCTCCACCACAGTGTTTCTCTCTCACCTAAAGTGCCATTTGACTAAACCGTGATGCCACATGGGATGTTTGTGAAGCGGACACACGATTTACCTTTGCCTTTCTAACTGTCCTCAAGCCTCATGTTGTTTTTGAATTAGCAGAGTGGCTTTTCAAATTGTAGGTAAGGGGGTGAAACGAGTGGTTTTGCACAAGAAATAGATTTGATTTCTTTAATAAGAATTTTTACATTATTTCATCTTTGGCAAATCATGTGACATTTGATGAAGAACACAGCCCAGGCCCCAGATCTGACCATATTTTACATTTTTGATAGAACTTGATCATAAATTAAATCCAAAGGGGACATATGGTCTAAAATGGATGCTCTTTTAAAAGCAGAAGAGTAAAGCAGGCAAGAAAAAATGTTTCAGAAGACTGAACTTCTTGGAGACTTTTTACTCTGATCTGCTCTTTTGACCTCAGAGATGATGTCGGCAGCTTGGCCACTGGGTTGTCACAGCTGGGCACAATGCACTGGCAGAGCTACTTACATGGACTTCACTGCTGCTTGCTCCCCACAGACACAGCAGGTACACTGCCCTCCTTGTGTGGCACAGCACGCTACCCTCCAAGTGGTCAGTCTGGCTCCAGCACAACTCTGCATGACTAAGGCAGTAGTGATCTTGCTCTTAATTAGCAGAGAAGCACTACTATGGAATTACTCATGGGAGAAGAGGCTTCTGTAATCAGGATGCCTGTTTTGAGGTATGTGCTGCGATGGCTTTCTGGCAAGGAGGGAAACCAGCCAGTTTTTAATGGACGTGACATTATGAACGTGCCACATGTCCCAAGAGCTTGGCTCCTGCTCCCCAGCATCCCCAATGGTGTGTTACGCTTTCCTTCGTAGTGTGACAACTGTGTTTCAAATATTTCCACCAGCTTTTAAATTTCTGAAGGTTTTGACTTTCACACCAGCCAAACAAGTGGACATTCCCCTTCTAAATGGGCGTCTAATTGGCGCACAGATTCATTTGCATGAGTTTTCAGTTTTCAACAGGTGGCACTAAAGAGCCAATAAATGATTCTATTCCCAGTCTCCAGCATGCAAACTCCTGGGCAGGCACTTTTATGTGTGTTTATCTATTTAAATATGGCATTATAATTCCAACATAATTAGTCATGTAATTGAATTGCATGACCACATCCATCCAAGACATTTGCATGTACAATTAATTAGGATTTATCTAAAAGCACTCTTTCTGTTCTCTGTTTCCTACAAGTTAGATTACTCATGGATGGATTAGATGCTGATTTCATTTTGGAAATGTCACAATACATATACTTGGAGAAAAATAATTCTCCAGAACTGGTAAGCAACAGAGTGGCAAAGAATTCTTCTTCCTTTCCTTTGTATTCTTATGATACTACCAAAGGCCAGCGCTGTATAGCATGACCAATGAGGGCCAGACTTGCCATAGTCCTAGAGAAGTAAAAATCTGTCGCATCTTCTTCAGACTTCTTCATCTTAGCAGAAGCAGGATTTACAAAAACAGAATGGCTTTGCACATACTACTAGGATTCAGTCCTCTTTCAGTGTAATTTTTACTTAAACTTAAAAGTTCCCGATGGTTGCAGTACATTTGTCAATTTGAATTCTTGGAAAATAATGGTCAGAAAAAGAAACTACTAAAGACCTCCTTGGGAAACTCCCTTGTTTTCATGCAAAACATTTTCATCCATCTCAGTTGCAGGAGCAAATGGAGACCCACCTTGAGATGCATTCTGCTATGGCAAATGTGAACTGAAATGCTATGAATGGCCCAGAAACAAAAAAAAAAAAAAAAGAGCTTTGAAGAGGTGTCCAAACAGATGACAAGGAACAAAAATACCTCAGAATCATGAAGAGCAACATGGCTTTGGTTTCTTAATTTTTTAACAAAGCTTTTTTTCTTCACAGAGTATGTGCTTGTTTCATAATTGGCTGCTACAGGACAGCAAAGCTCTTCTTTCACTTTAATTTTATCATCCAGTTTCAACCAGTGCAGGATGTACTGGGTCACTTCCAGAAGAATAAGCACAATTACAGAAAAGCTTTGAACCCCAGCTGAGCAATCTGCGAAGAATTATAAATACAACTGTCAGAAACAAACAAACAAACAAACCAAGATAGTGCATTTTGCTACTAAATATATCGCCTTTCAGCAGTGGAGCTTTGAGAACAGTTTGATCCTGAAAACCATGAGGAGAACAGGGAAAATGGTACCAAGATATTCTGTGGTTAGAAACAATTTCACAAGTAGGATAGAGCACACTATCATGGCAACATTGCAGTGTGAAAGGGAGGAGCAGGCCAGCATTCCACATTTCTGGGCAGTCTTTGAAGTGACCTTTGCTTTGCAGCTCTTTCTTTTAAACAAATTATCTCCTGTACCTCCTCTATGAGCTTGCTTAGTCCACAGCTTCTCAGAGGCCTTTTGTTCCATGAATGGCTTGTGGTGGGGGAAACAGTGGACTGGTTTAAAATTGTTTCTCCCTGAGATCTCTCTTCTCTCTTTTCTTCTACCTCAAATTGCTTTTTTCTTTTTTTTTTCTTTTCTTTTTTTTTTTTTTTTCCTATAGGGTGGGTGTATTTTTGTTAAGATTTTCTTCTTTAGGAAAACCCACCCTAAAGTTCCAGAGGAGTAAACAGTGAGTCCCTGAGGGGCACACTGGCTGCTGATCACATCTTTAGCAAGTATTTCTACCCTGGATGTTTCTCACTGTTACTGTTTTTAGCATCCTATTAGAGTTAGGCCAGATGGATTTTCTTCTGGCAGAAGTACCCATAGTCTGTCTGAAATAGGTTTTTTTCTTTCATCTCAGAAAGTTAGTGGAAGGAGGTTTCTTCCTATAGTTTATAATGTATCAAGTACCATTCATCTCAACCTTTAATTAAACAATGCATTTCTAATTGCAATGTGCTTCACTTCAGCCTGATCCTTACTTTTATGTTTAAGTGCTTTTTTGAACAAAGCAGGCTCAATTCTTTGCCGAACTGCAGATGAAAGAGCTACAGCCGGACACACACATGAATGTGCAGTGTGAGTGTGTGTGTCTGTATTTAGGCTGTGACAAATGATGGACAGTACTGTGTCTGACAGATATGTATTTGAAGCATGATTATAGCTACAGCAGAATTAGAAGAAATAGTTGAGAGGTTGGAACAAAATGAAAAGAAAAGGACTAGAAGGAAATTAATCTTCCTTAATGTCTAGGTCATTTAAAATTCAACAATGAGACCTTTGCAATGTAGTGTAAGGCACAATTTTCGAGTGGCCCAGAGGGTATTGAAGCAGTAACCTGCTCACTGTCTACTTTGCAAAACTGTCTGAGCAATGCACTGTCCTCCCACTTACTGAAAATCTGTTTTTCTCAGTTAATTTTATAGGATATAGTCATCCTTTGCAGATACTTTTTTTCCCTCTAAATACACTGTTGTGTGTAAAAGCTGCGATCTTCATGACCTTGGTGGAAATGCTTGTTTGTGACTTTAGAGTGCACTCTGCCAGTAGCCAATTCCCCTCTGAGGGTGACAGATGCAGCAGTGCTAATGACATGTAATATACTGTATGTGGCTTTACATGCTCTGTGAAAACATGAAAGGTCCAGAATCACATCCATATATCAACAACCTGACAAAGCTTCCGCTGAGTCAGTGGCCTATAACTTAAGCATCTGATAAATGTTTGTAAGACTCTAACAAGCAGAAAGTCAGGAAACTATACCTATGAAACATATTTAAAAGATAGAAAATTATTTGGATTTATTTGGAATTAATTGACTCCCACTTTGTTACTGACAAAAAGGATTGAAGTTCTGAGAGTTAAGCATGCAGTATTTAAATTTGTCTTAAAGAAAAATGGAGAGGTTTTACTTTGACGACAATTTGTTATCTGCCATTTAAAAGGCAAGTAAGGCAATAATTCCCCAGGTGCCCACTGGTGAGAGGTCAGATTGCTGGAAATAGAAGGATACTGAAAACCAGATGAGAAGAAGGGGAAGTCAGTAGTGTCTTTACTAAAACCTAATTAGGAAATAGCATCTTTTCCTCTGCTCTGGAAAGAGCAGAAACTATCAGTGAAATATCAGCAGACAGTTTGGCATCTTCAAAGATATTAATTAAGTAAAATTTGGAAAGTGCTTTGAAGATGAAAAATGGTAGGGAGTGCTAAGTATCACTATTAGCAGGACCAATGTGTCAACTGATGTTGTCTGTCTGCATAATATTGGGTGAACACTTGGGTAATTAAGGTCAAATGAACAGCCTTGCCTGGTCAATTTATTGGGTAAAGTGGGTTTTGTTTCTGGTTGCAGCAAGATGTGGTATGTGTGTGACTCACAGACCTGGAAAGTGAACGTCAGACATATTTCATGGCTTCACAAGCCACCAGTAGCAATAGCTGTTTCTTACTTTGTGGGTCTATCTTAAACTCTCCAGATACCTGGGCAGTTTTTCATTGCATTTAGCAGTTCCTAGATGAGTGATTATTAGTTTGATATCATACCTGCCTTCATCAAAGGCTTGCATGCCTTCCTGGACTAAGACAATACCTCATTCTCCAGATCTAATTTTTCCAGCTTACAAATATTTTAGTACTAAAGCATTTGTGGAATTAATTTGGCAAAGGCTGAGGTAGCAAAGGATTGCTGTTGCTGACCAGGAGGTGATATTCAAACCTCTATCAAGAGCCTGCAAATACACTTCAGACCTTGTGCTATTACTCTGGGAGAACTTGTCATGGACCAAACCCAATTTGCTACAATCCCCAGGATATAAAAAGAGATCCCAAAAGCTTTTGCTGTGCTTTTGCTGTACTAAATGAACTTTGCATAAGTAACAGTTAATTTACTAAGTTTCAGTGTTTGTTTTACTAACTGTAGTGAGATCCCCAGAGACTACAGGCCAATCACACCTGCAGGTGTTCAGTCAAACTACAGGTGAGAGCAGCTCGGAGCAGCTGCTCCCCTCAGCAATGTGAACCAGCTCTGCTGCAACTTGGGCAGGAACAGCAAACCAGGACTCAGCCCAAGGTTCAGGCAGCAGAGTCATGCAGGCATCCCAGTAAGAAGATCCAGGTTTCTCAAATCACAGAATCATACAATGGGCATAGAATTCATGTCTGGCATAGAGCATGCGATGCGGGATACACAGCATAAAGTCACCCCAAGACATTTGGGTTGGAAGGGACCTTAAAAATCATCTGTTTCCAACCCTCCTGCCATGGGCAGGGACACCTTTCACTAAACCAGACCGTTCAGAGCCCCATCCAGCCTGGCCTTGAACAGGGACATCCACAGCTTCTCTGGGCAACAGTGCCAGTGTATCACCAGTTCTCAGGCATTTCAAACGTTGATTCTATTGGAAAACCAAGTTTAGGGGCAGCTAACAGTTCAGAAAGCAGGAGGAGGACTTGTACCTGAGCTTTCAGTGTAAGCTGTGAGAGCCAGTAACAGTAGATGACATTATCTCTCTAAAAAGACTAATCAGCTGAGAAGTTGTTGCAGATACTGCATTCCAGCTGTAGTTGTTTGCTTCTGTCTGTATGTAGTACCAGGATGGTGTGGAAAAGTTTAGCTCAGCGCAACTTCCTGCTTTGCTTGTGAGCAGTTGCTTTGTTTTTGGGCTGGAGACAGGGACCTTCAATTCATAACTGAGCAGATATTCCAGATCATCCCTTTTTGTTGAATGTTTTTCTTTTTTTTTTAATGGCAAAAATCTTCCATTTCATGTAGGACAGTACCTGAGGAGCATCAGTGAGGTGGATTCAGGTAGAATAGTTTCACTCTCTCATAATGAACAAAAAGCTAAACTAAGACATCTTTCAAATCCTTTTTTTTTTTTTAAATCTAAGTGCACTGTCATCCAATTAATTCTGTAAAGATGAACTGTGCATTCCTATGTTCCGTATAGATGCAAAAGTGTGGGATGCCATGGCGCTCAAGGGAAGCAAGGATGGGGCAGGCCTGTCTGTGTTAGTTAGGACAGTTCTGCACACAAATAGCATGATAAGAATATCCCCAGTGGACAATAATGCCAACTAAACTGCCTTGAGATATACCTAGAACTGCTTTCCATTTAGCATATCCTGTTGATTGAATCCAAAGCAAGTCCTCAGAGGAAAGCAAATGCAGAACACAAGGCCATAAAGCTCCAAGTCCTTTCAGAGCTGTAGCCATAGAAAACTTGTGCATCCTGAAAGAGGCAGTGAGAAAGGCTGCTAGGAGGCTTGTCACCATGTTTCTTGCCTCTTTGTACTGTGCCTGACTGGATGCACATCAGGATGCCTTCCAGACAAGCGGACTTCAGATACCTACACTCAAAAAGCCCTTTCTGAACGCCGAATGTTTTGGCTTTCCATCAGCATCTGTATTTTGGATCTCAGGATATCTTCCTGAGGAATCTGCCTTCCCAGGAGCAGCTTCCCCCAGCCTGGCTACCTGAAGGGCACAGCTCTGTTTGGCTACTCTGAGCACAGAGATGCTCTTGGATGCACAGCAGAGCACAGCCCCCATCTCTCCAGTGCATAATCCTGCTTAGATCTTATGGTACACCTCCTTCTTCATATCCTGGAGGCTGTACCACGTACAGATGTAGGATTTCAGGCCTACACTTCGGGTCCTGCTCAAACTGACATTTGGAATCTTGATGACTCTTCAGGTATTTTTAGTTATGAGTGTTGGACTTCTCTCCTTTCCATCATAGCTAAAATAATCAACATCTAGGGTGAAGAAGCGAATCTATTCAGAATAAATAAGAATAATTAAACAGGAGGACAGAGACACCCACTATCAATATCTCCTATTGTCTGTGTCCTAGTCCCACAAAGAGCTGTACCCAGTGGTGCAAAGGATCAGTAGCTCATTTAGCACTTGTCATACCCCAAGGATGAGTCAGTTTATGACTTAACTAATCTGGCACAATGCAATGCCAAGTTTGATCAGACTATTTCAGTGGTTCAGCATTATAGAAAAGAACTAAAGATTAAAAGTGTTGTTGACTCAGCCATTTGACTCTTGCCAGTGAACATTAGTGATTTCTGAACTGCTTGGATTTCATCTCTAATGAAAATCCATTTAGACAAAGTAATTTACATGCATTTCTCATTTCCATATGAGGTTTGAAGCCTTTGCCGCATTGCTACTGAGAGAGGCAGTCCAGAATGCAGTCATTTACCTCTGCTTTCTTACCATACAAGAATGATTTTTTTCTCACATAATTGCTTGCTATCAATACTCAGTGGATATATTTTGACACATGACAGAAGATAATGGAATTTCCCAGGGAGTGGGGAGAAACAGAATATTCTATTAGGAAGAGGAGGATTTTTGAATTGGATTGATTAAAAATTTTAGCTGGTACATCAAGAATGTTTCATCTCCTCTGATAAATCAAAAATTGCCCAGTCATAGTTGGTAGCAAGTAACAGGCTATTAGCTCCAAGACATTAGGGAAAAATTCCAGCTGTATTAAGTCAGTAGCAGAACACACACTGATTTGCATGAGGTGAGAATGTCAAAAGCAGTAGTAGCCAAACAAACACTTCAGCTCTTAAATGCAGATTTTGTGGGCCACAGTGAAAAAACACCCAAGCATCCAAACTAAATTTGGGCTGCAGGTATTTGTGACATCATCAGTGCCTAAAGGTTCACTAGAAACTGGGTATTTATAGAAAAGTGAAGCAAAGACTCCCCAAGATTCAGTCCTGGCTGTCTTTGGGCAGGGGGAGCTCAACCAGGTCTCGTCTCCCTCAGTCAAAGAGGATCAAACTCATTCAACCCCAAAATGAGCACTGGCTTTGTACACACCAGCTGGTCATACTGGGGCACCCTCTGCCTCTCCTTTTTTGACCTATTTCTAGAGAAGAAAATACAAAATTCAAGTGTGTGTATGTTGGAGGGGGAGAGATGAGAAATAATTGCTGGACATTGCAATTCTAATGCAGTGATTGGGAACAATGGTGAGAGAGACCTCAGGTTTTGTTCCTGGCCCCAGACTTTCCTGGCTTTTGTATTAGGTTCTAGATAAACTACAGCATTGCTCTCACTTTGAGGATAAGACACTGAGAGCCTGAAAAGTTTTAAAAAGTTATCGGAGACCCTACTTTAAAGCAAAAGTAAGCCAATGGGAGCCTCAGACCCAGTATTTCTCACTAGCTGGACTTAAGTAGGGTAACATTGCCAGTGTTATTGCAGTATGCTCAAAAAGAAGTTTCTGAACTATTTACTTGAGAATAAAGAGCTCCACAACAGAGCAGTGAGATGATAGCTGGGCTTAGGGACATTTTGCAGATGTGCTCCCTTTTCTTTACAACCTTCCCAGGCAGTTATGATCTTTCACAGAGCAAGCACTCAGCTGCTATGACAATGGGCAAAGAGGTAAAACTCTAAGGGAGGGAGACGAGTGCTGGAGAAGCAACCTCTGCCTTGTCTTTAAGTAATTATAGCCCTATCTTTATCCTGGCACTCCTCACAGAGCCTACATTTACAAAATGAAATTGCCTATGAGGCTGCACACTTTCAGCAAGCCATTTAAAACTGCAGCTCAGAGACAGCCGAGTGCTTGATTCTGGGTGGTGCTCTGCAAACCTTGTTGAGATTTTGAGGTTTTTACTTTGGGGTGTTAAGGGATTTGGCCATATATATATTTGCCCAAATGCATATCTCTTGTTCACTTGAGTGTTTCAATATTGGACACAAACACCTTTGGATTCTGAAAGAGAAAAGAAAGTAAATATAGTCTTACTTTTCTTCTACCTACAATGTAAAACACAACCTTGTTGTGCAAGGTCCATAGTCAAGATTCATCTATGTTCAGAGCAGTTTTTAATGACAGTATCCCTAAAAGCTTTCTGCCTTACTGCCAGGCTACACAGGAATTTTGGGGAAGAAGGAGCAGCTGAAGCAACCCTCTCTCTCTGCTCTTCGTGCTCAAGGTGTCCACTGGCTACAGGTCTGGGACCTCTTCCAAAACAAGAGAGGGACGTTCTTAGGGTCTTTGTCTCAATGATAAGATCATGCTTTACTGAGAGTGGAACAGTAAAGAAGAGAATGAGGCCCACTGCATTGCATCCAGTCACCTTTTGGGTGGGAGTGCTTCCCATGGCCATCCAACTGCTCCACTGAAAACAGTCTCTGAATATTGCTGGTAATTTCCCCTGTCTTACATTGAATCAGGCATTTTGGATGCAATACATGATGTAAGAGCAAGAGAATGCAAAGGAAAGAAGACAGATAAGGGAAAATACCGAATTCTTCTAGATAGGGCGCTATCAAAACAGAGGCAAAAAAAGAATGATCCGTAGGCCTCAGTTCTTTGTAATCTTTTATACCTATTTTAAAATCCAAGAAGTTTGTCCCAAAGAGATACAGTTTAAAATGCAACAGGAATTCCATGTCAGGAATGCTCCAGTGCTATATTTTAAAAGGAATCACACCAACTGCAAAGGCTGTGGTCTTCATGAGCAAATTAGAGAGCTATAGCAGTTTAATTATGTTGGGTAAGATTCAGGTCATATATTATGATGCCTAAACATGGGTTTATGTGTGTTCACATGAGGAATCTGTCTAAGCTTCCCCTGTTGTCAGTAAAGTTCTGATGTAAAGTCAAGCCAATATTGGCTAAAGAACTGTTCAGTCACCCTGTGTTTGGGACCTACCTGGTCCTCCATATCTCTGATAAGGATTTGGAGCTATGGCATTTGAAACAGATTAGTACTAATTATTCTCAGTCAAAATGTTTCATTTAGGTGCCTGGCCAACAGCAATTTTCCAGAACACTTAAGTACACAAAGAAATTAACATTTCGACTTTTGAACTTAGTTCAAGGTAGAAAAGTACCACTGGAATATCAGAACTATTTCCAAAGCATCAACCAAAATGCCTGGCTGCTTTGCTTCTGGAGTCATCTGTGGGCTGCACTTATTCTTCTTGGCAAACTCATTAGTAGACTTGAGGGATACCAGCCCAGACAACTTTAACAGCTTCTGCTGGTTTGCTGAGGGTAAGATTAGGGGGGTTTGGAAGCACCTGATGGATCTGTGGGTGAGGAAATATGTGCTAAGTTTGGCTGTGTCCATATTAACCCACTTTGAATGTCAGCCTGGGCTGCATTAATTGGTGGAATCCATTGTGCAAGCATCTGTCCACTAGCTGGGAGAAAACACATTAAAGGTACAGATCAGTTAAGCTCTTGTGTGAAGTTCCTAATGAGAATAAAAATGTGCAGACTATATTCCATTTCATATAATTGCCAGTTATTTGAACTCTCAAGTGCCCAGTCACTCCTTTGACTGCTTCCATCTAAATTTAGTTTTAAAAACCCCCAAAACAACAAAAACAACAAAAAAAAATTCCTTCCTTAATTTGTCCAAAATGTTTGGTCTCGGCTTCAATTGCCTTTAAATCCTGTCAATTAAAATTTATAATGGAGAAAACCTGTTAATAGTGCAATGAATCCCCTTGCGTTCCCAAAGTGTGCAGTAAGTCTTCTCACCCAATTGTAATAAAATTTGTTGTGGCATAGTTTTTGGGATCAATACAGCAGACCACTGTCAATCAAAGAATTTTCTACTTACTTAGAAGTTAATAGACTTTTAGTGTCTTTGTGCTGCATTGAGGACAGTCTGAGTTACCACAGAAGATTAAATCTTTAATTTTACATTACTTCAGCCATCTCTATAGAACAAAGTGGGCTTTACCTGTTGAATATGAGGCTTATGTGAGCTGAAGTGCTCTTGAGACATTAAGAGGCAGTCTTGAACAGTCTCTGAGATTTAAGCTGAGGGGAATTCTAAAGGGATTACTGCAGCATTTTACATAAAACGAGAAATAAAAACAGACTTGAGCAATGCATGATCATAAACGCATTCCTGCTGTGATCAAGAGTTCTGTTCCCATTGCTGTTCTAAGACTAAAGCAGGAAGAACTGTCAAAGGGCAACCATACTTGTAAGGATTTGTACAAGTCCAATTTATAATGAAATTAAGGGGCTGAGTAGTTTTGAAGGATTTGTTAAAAAGGGAGATACTTTTCATAGTCTCTCTGGCCCAGAGGTGAGAAACACAAGCATTATTGGAATACTGTTTTGCAGAGGAGGCAGGCTACTTTCCAAGGAGA
>WEIT01019378.1:0-37008 GCA_013389985.1 Dryoscopus gambensis | reverse complement strand
TCGCCACAGGCAGTTACCACAGATGAGCTAAATTACTGCAAATTCAGGCTCCAGCTTACATCATATTAACCGCATTATGTGCCTATCTTTACATTTTAAAAACTTAATTTCTACCCAGAAGACATTAAATTCTTATATAGTGATGTTAAACTGAATTGTTTAGACAGCTGGAAACAAACAAAACATCAGTTCTTTGTGAACTTAAGAAACTTGTGGATTCCACTCCTTTTATCAAGAAAGTTTTGGCTTCAATCACTCTTCAATATCCTACTGGCATTTTTCCCCTCAAAGCAATTCTTTACAATCTCAAGGTGAAAAATCTTTTTCCTGTTGAAGTCAGTGGAAGAATATGGTTTGATTTCCATCAGGACTTCCTGTCAGTTCCTGAAAATTTAGAATATTTTCTCATTCCTCTCCCTATAAAACTCATGCTACATTTTAAGGTATCCCTATTCTAGTGCTCACCTAGAGACTGAATCTCACAGCTCAGGAGTGTGAGTTCAATAAGGCTGCACATTGTCAGTTTCGTTTGTAAGCCATGTCATCTGCATCTGATTTTTTTCATTTCTTCCAAACTATGTAAAGGCTTTTGACTGCAAATCCATCCCTCACTTGGGGATTTCCTGTGGGACACTCTCTGCTGGAAGGAAATCACTCCACCAGGACAACTAAGGCAGTTCACACCTCTGTGAGGAACTGTTAGGAAATGAACAACGGGTTTTCACAGTCCATCTCTAAAAATGGGTTTACAATGCTCACCTGGCATACAGTCTTCACCAGCAGGTAACCACTCATCCCTATGCAAAACACTGGACAGCAGATGGGCAAGTACTGCCTGGTTGTTATTGCTGGCCCCATGCTGACTTGATGAAAAGTAGATCTGAACTCCATTCTTCACCAGGTTTCTCCCTTGTATGACAGTGAATTCCTTTTATCACCTCAGTTAAATGCACTCTTGATCAATATATTCAAGATTCAGATCTATCTGGGAACTCTTCAGTTCTAGTGTCCCTATTCAGCGTTTATTGTGGGAGCCATCTCCAAAGTTCCTTTCTACTGCAAACTTTTTCATTCCCAAGACAGACAATGTACATTTTTTAAACAGGAGGCACTGATCATAGAGTCATTCAGGCTGGGCAGGAACCCAAGAGGGCTCTGACCCAGCCACTGCTCAGAGGAGAGTGAGGGCAGCATTCAGACCTCCAGAGAGCTGTGTGAATTCAGGGAATTAGAGTAAAAATTATAAAACTGAGGAAATTTTGGGGGTTTACTATCATCTCCATATAGTCATCACCTGGCTAATGACATTTTAAAAATAATACAGGCTCATGAATCATAGATAATCTACCTGTGTACTTGCCAAGCAGTTGTTACTTTGATTCACTTTAATAACCCATTTTTGCTCCACTTTTTTGTATTTTACTGTTCACCTGCTGTCTTCCTCACAAACACAGAAAGAAAGAAGTGAATTAAGTAGAATCAGTCTATGCAATCACAGCTGAAGCCTCCTGAGCTGAAAAGTGACTCACATTTATCTGCTGGCATCTCTCCTCACAAATCTCCGGCAGCAACATCTCTCAAATTCTCTACTAATTGAGCCATTTTCTGTATTCTAACGGTGAATGGGACATAGTGAGACAGAGATCAACCAGCATATGAAATTTGTTATCAGTAGGAATGGCAGTTTTCCTAGAAGATTTTTGACAAAGGTACCTTGAAAGTGCAGTTGGACAAGTACAATTTACTGCAAGTCTGCATGAAGCACTGACCTTCATGCTACTCAGTACTAAGCCAAGAAGCAAAGATGTTAAAATACAATGGAGGGCTTAAATAGAAGTGACTGTAATTAAAAATATATACTGGATTTGGGAAATGCCTGAGTATGGTTTTAATAAAAACATTACTGTGTTGCTGATATTAAGATTTAAATCCCTCAGAAAATCACAGACCTACACACATGGTCTAGTTCTCTAGACAGCTAAAATGACATCTTCTTCTTCTCCTGCGTTGTGAATCCAGCTGCATTGTCTTTTCCATTTTGTTTTTGTCAATAGCGTGATTCCACAACCCCATTTTTTTATAGTCTATTAATATGGAGCTGCAGGTGCTCATCAAAAACTCTCAGTGTCGCTAAGAGCACCCATGACCTACTAAAACTCATGAAAATAAATTCGGGTATGGCAAGGCTGTGTTATACTTGTGGGCAGAGAACCCCTCCCTGAGAGCTAGAAGACTCCAGTAATGCCAAATGACAGCCTGTATCCTTTCTGCTAGAAGAAAAATTGCAGTACAGTAAGAAGTGTGAAAATCAAACCGAACTGAAGAAGTACATAAAAATCATTCTGCTGGGTTAAAGAAAATGTCTGTTGTGCCCAGCACCGTGCTGGTATCATTAGCTGGTTGTCGGTGCCAGCAGAAAGCAGATGAGAAGAACAGTGCCTACTCCTGAGCTGTGTGCCCTGGCTCTGCCAGTTTTTGGGTTAGAGGATTCCTGGGACAGAGGGTTCAGCTGTTTCTTGGTGTTTGGTGGACTTGGCTAATGGCCTTTGTTTTATCTGCTTTATACATATTTTATACATCCAGAAAACCTCACAGCAGCAAGTTCCACAGTGTAACAGCCTGGTAAGTGAAAAAACCTTCATTTTATTTGCTTAGAATGTTCTCATTACTTTTTCCTCTGAGTCCATCAAGTTCTCTTTTATCAGTAAAGACAAATAATCATTTTTATTTACTTTTCCCACACAACTTTAAGAATTGTATAGATTTTATGATTGGGTTTGATGTTTTTAAAGGTCTTATCCTATCTAAATGGTTCTATGATGCTCTGAAACTTTTCTCTTTTTTCCTTCTCAGTGTAGGCAAAAAAGCTCCTACTCAAGCTTACTGGCATGAGTTTTCTGGACAAATGTGTTTATATACATTCTGACAGGAGTAATTTTTTACCTTCAATTACACCATTATGATTTAGAAGAAGGAACAAATCTATGGAGGTAAAGTCAGAGGAAAAGGTGGACAGAGTTTATTTAAACTCTCATCAGCTTTCTGTGTTCATCTGATCCATATCTCTGATCATGCTGCAATTTATCCCACAGTAGCTGCAAGGGATATTTTCCACATCACTTGTAATACTGAAAGAAAAAGTCCTGACTCGCTTTTAAACATACTCCACCTTTCTTTTTATGACTCTGTGTATATTCGCACAGCTACACACCCCCTGAACTGAAAAAAAGATTTTTTTTCTTTCTTCACAGCCTCAACTGTGATGCATTAGTTTTACATCCTTGGGTCTCAGTTTCACAATGGAATCTCGTAGTGGAGATGGTCTTGGATTCTGCAGAGGGATGGGTTTTGAATTGACTGGATCCACGTTTTTATTCTTGCACAATGACACAATCACTTGTAGGGGCCTCTACTGGATGCACAGCCAAAAGTTTCCCTGGTCTATGAAGCTTCCTCAGGTGTCACCTTTTGCTGTTTCCTCATGTCTGGAGCCATCCTTTTCCCCACACAAACTCCTGGTGGAAGTTTTATTTCCACACAAACAAGGTGGAAGCTTGCCATGTGGGAATGCCGTGCCATGATACCATAGAGGATTAGGGACACTCAGCTGCAAGGAGGATAAACAATGGCATTTTTCCAGATAAACAGCACTGAGGTTTACAAGTTTATTGGTTTTGTCCTTTCCATTCTGGTGGAAATTATGGTGTTTCTTTCAGAATATTGCGTACCTACACTATTTCTTCCTATAGCAAGAAATATTTTAATATCTATTTGGAGAGAAAAGAAAAAAATCCTGTGATTACCTGAGGTGTTTGGAGATGGTTTGCAGTTACATTTAAGGATTTGCTTTGCACTTGATTGTTTGCATCTGTCACTGATGTATATAGATAATTAACAGCGGGGCTAGAGACCCCTTGGTCCTCCAAACCCACAGCCCTCAGGAGACTGTTCAAGCTGTCCCTTGTCAACTACACACAGAATATTTAGATAGAATAGAGGAGTAGATCTCAGCTGCTCAATATTGTCCACACATCTTCCCGCCAGCCAGGCTCTTTGGACATTTTCCCCAAGATATTCCCTTCTGGAGGGTCACAAAAATGGGCCCCACTCACCTCCCACATGCACCACAGGCTGGGCTGATGCCTCCAGATCTTAGGACCTGGGTAAGATCCTGGCTGCAGTTGCATGACCGGCTCATCTTTGCAGGGCTATGGCAAATATCTGCATCTCTGGGGTTGTTTTGAGGAGCAGCTCGGCACAAATAGGGAGATTTGCTGCTTGGAAATGGGTTTTGCAACAGGAGGCTTTTACTGTTGGTACACAGCAGAGACGCAGGGCTTGCTGCTACCCCATGTGCTGCGTAGAAAGCTTGGTACTGCAGATTGAATTTTTGCTGGTGAGAGCAACGTTCCCTGCTAACACATTATGTAACACCCTCGCTTAGGCAAAAACCTTATCAGCTGCACTGATGGCTGGATATTTTCTCCAGACATCAAAAGCAAAACTAGCATGAGTTTTGCTATCCAGATGATGTATAGAACATGATTTTGAAGGGCTTGGAGCATTTAAGAGAGGATAAATTAATTAAAGACTGCATTATTAGCCCAGGGTGGACTGTACTTGTCAAAATTGGTTGAATATCCAAACTAAGATGAAGCTAATCCCTGCACCTATAAAAACCTGCTCCCAACAAGCCTTCATAATAAATTCTTTGCACCAGGAAATATGACTTAAATTGTTTTAGAGCAATAATGTTTAGGTAAGTAAGAAAAGTTTCCTACTGTGAGATATTTTATGAACAAAATTAAATATAAAACCATATTATTAAATTCTGTCAAAAGGTATTAATCTTGTTACTCTGGCATTGGTACCTCAGTTCTCCATAATTATGGATTAAGACTTTAAGACAAAAATATAGTGTGGAAGGTGGTTTACACAGTTCCTGAAAAAGAAAATAAAACTTGAAAGCATAAACCCTTAGACTTGCAATATGTCATTCTATTATTATTATTATTAACCTATATACGTGCTGCCTTTATGATCAGCATTGTGTAAAACTCACTGGGAACAAATACAGTGCACAAATAAGTTCATGAACTGTGGAATCCACCCCACACTATTTGGTGGTATGAGATGGTCCAACACAGAGATATCTGTGTATGCTGAGGTTAAAGGAAACTCCCTGTTAATTTCAGTAGCTTGCATGTGGCTAACCAACTGCTGTTGGTCACACCGTAGGAAAAAAGACTGAACACCTGTTTTAAAAAGAGAGGATGTGGAAAAGGAAAGTATGTTTATCCCAGAAAAATGTGCAAGGAAAAGACACAGTTTTTTAAGACCACAATATTGGTCTCAGAATATGCTCCAGTGCACACAAGAACTGCTGTGGCATAACAGAGAATAACTTCATCGTTTCCACAAACTCCAATTTTATGGGAGGGAAGGAAAGTTAAAAAATTATCAGACATGCCCTAGATAGAACCAAAGGTTTTAAGACCTCTGCAGAGGATTTTTTTTTTTTGCCATGTTTAATTATCCCTTGTGATCTTTTTCGATTTCTCCACTACAACTAATAAAAGCATTCTGAAGGTTTAGTACTTTTCCTAATTGGATTATCTCTGAATGAATGTGATAGGTAAATGTGCCTGTTCTCCTACATGGACATCACAAGTCTTTCACTCCTCCCTGTAAGTCATTGTCATTGGATCAAAACCCTAGAATTCAGTCAGCAATTTTTGCTATAATCCAGGTCACATATTCAGATTATTTGTTGGTAGTGTGACATGCTTGGGTTTCATTACAGTTTCTTTATACTCTGAAGCACATGCAGGCAACCACTAAGCATGAAACAGTGCCCAATCACACTTGTTATGTCTGGTATCTACTTTATGTTAGTAATTCACTAAGACACAAGCAAAATAAACTCAGCAAATGTGCAATAAACTGGACTTTTCAGGCATTTTCCTTCCAGCATTGTAGAATACTAAAACAGTTTTAGAGTCTGTCACCTTCTAGTAATAGCTCTGTAATTAATTCAAAATGGCAGTTTTCTGGTGCTGGTTAATTAGTCTTGGTAGAATGATTTTGTTTAATCAGTTTCACAGAGAGTAATACACATTTTTAGATAAGATTGACAGGGATACTTGTTTTAACCTCTGTATGTATGGCAATAATCACCTTTTCACACCACCCAGTCCATCTTGAACTCTCCTATCCTATATGGGAAGAC
This sequence comes from Dryoscopus gambensis, assembly GCA_013389985.1. Taxonomy (NCBI): domain Eukaryota; kingdom Metazoa; phylum Chordata; class Aves; order Passeriformes; family Malaconotidae; genus Dryoscopus; species Dryoscopus gambensis. The sequence continues at coordinate 30,779 of WEIT01019378.1, read as the reverse complement.
ATCCTGCACTGCAGTTAATATTCCATGTACTGTTTGTTCAACCAGAGAAATACAGAAAATTGTGCTCACTGAGATGGGAACACCAGAAATTATATAAATTCTGCAGTAATTCACAGAGTTTAAAATACATCTTGACATTACATCATTAATATCTGATGGTTCTGAAGCCTTTGTAAACTTCTGCTTGATAACACACAGATGCAGAAATCTGTATAAATATGTAAATGTCTGAATTTTCATTACTTTTTTTCCCCCAAATCCAAGCTTCTGTTACCATTCCTTTTCAAAACTCTTCCACATAAGCACATAAATGCTGGGAGGATACATACTGTCGTTTGAGTAAAAGAAATTATTTTCTTTAAGAACCTTCTCGTACCTTTTCTTTAGTTTAGAACAGTGAAGGTACTTCAGAGACCATATGTGGGAATGCCTTAGCCTGACCATAAGCCACAGCCCATGGGGTGGCACCCTGAATATTGTTCTTCCCCTTAGCCTGGAAAGTTCTGCCAAGTTCGGTTCTGTATTTGTTCTGTGTTACAACTCCGCCCCCCAAACTCCCTCATTGGATTGTATCCCAGTTGTGTCCTCCCCTCTCCCTGTCCCTCATTGGTTCCCATTCTGTTACCGCCCCCTTGAAAAGCCGTTTCCATGCCCACCTGGGAGTCAGTCCGGCTCGGGAATTCGGGCAGTCTAGATGCTATATTCTGCTGTGTAGGTCTGGATTGCGTCAGATTAAAAGCTATTGGACTGTACCCTCCCGCCTCCTTTGTTCTTGGGATGCTTTCTGCCTTGAAATCAGGCTACCTGGGGCGAGCCACACTGAAGAGGGAAAAAAGCGCCTTTTCCCACCCGGCTCTGAGATTCTCCCCTGCGTTTCCTCTGCTGCCTGCTGAGCGGCGAGGACGCTTGGGAGACGTAGCTGCGCTGCCTCTGCCTTGTGAGCTCGACCGGGAAAAACCCAGGAAAGCGAATAACCATAAAATCTGGGGATGTAAATGCTCAACACAAAAATTCAGGAACCTGCTCCGTTCTCGCAGGAATCCTGGACAAGTTTAGAGTATGGTCTTCACTACAATAAAAAGAGCTACCAGCTTAAGGCCCAGGCTCAGCTGATGCCTTTCCATTCAAGGGTGATTTGTTTTAATGTACAATTTATTACTTCTTGTTGTTGTTTACTTCAAATCTGAGGCACCACTCTGCCATCCTCATCATCTAGATTTAAAAAAAGAAACCATTTGTGTTCAATGGGGTGGATTTTGGAGGGGACAAGTGAAAAGGAATGATTTGAGTGTTGATGAAGCTGTAAGATTCTGTGACCTTCTGATGTCTCAAAAGCAGAAGCATTGGCTCTTTCACAAAAATTATGTCTCTGAGTGCTGTATACAGAGAGGGGACTGGGTGGGTAACAGTTTAAAATTTATCTACTTTGCCCCAGCTTGGTGGCAAAACTTGATACTGTTCAGATCAAGCCACAGTTAAGTATTTATTTTTATTTCTTGAAAATGCAGCTTAAGGTTGCTCGGCTTTATTCGTATTATTTTACATTTTCTTCCTTGGGGAAAAAAATAGTATTGAAAAAATTGAAAGAAATTATTTTTTCTGAAGATCTTTACATCATCTCACATTTTGGTAGTCATTCAGAGTGCCTAGAGATCTGTCAGTGACTCAATAGGAAAAAGGGAGGTGACCCTGCCCATTTTTTTAAAGTAATATCTTTTCTCAAAATTAGTTCACTGGAAACAGCTCAATGTGACAGCATCTTTAAAAAAATAAATTAAATGGGTCCAAAAGTCAGCAGGTGCTGAAAGCCAAGCTGATTCCTGAAGAAAAGAACACTCCGAAATGTCATGTACAATTCTTTCATGCCTTGAAGACCAAAGAAAAGAATATAGGTTGGATATGGTCAAAACAGTCACCTGGCTACTGTTTTACATGTTTTGTGCCTTCTTCTAAAATAACTCTGAGTACCAAACACCTGACAGTGGGGAAGATAGAAGACGAAAAAAACCTTCAAATATTCAAATCTTTCTGTTAGAGCATTTTGTTTCAATTTTACTCTTGAGCCATTGGGCATCAATTCAGTATAAAGCATGTTTGCTTCACTGCCACCTTCTTTAAAAATGCTCCAGTATTTAGCAGGTGGAGACTGAGTGTCTGTGGCAACTTGCAGTTACCTCCCTGCTCCATTAATGCATTTTCTTACACAGAGAGAGGAACTGAGATAAGTGAGGTGTGGAGCAGGCTATAGACATGTGTGTTTTTAAAAGTCCAAACTCTCAAAAATAGCTGTTTGGAAATTTATGACAGGAAGAATATATATTATCTACAGCTAGAATTTAGGAAAATAAGCATTGTCTAAATGCTTAGAATTATTGTGCACATTTATTTTTGCATGAGTTCCTTTTTAATTTTGCATTGAATATATGAGAAAAGATAATCTTCTGTACTGGCAAACAATGCAAAAATTGTTCAGGGCAAAGCTATTTTTCTGAATTCACAAGGAGCATGAGAAATGTTTGGATTTGTATTTGCAACCAGTGCTCACCAGTTTACATTTACAGTACCAAAAGAGCTTAATTGAATTTTCCTTCTCCACACATCATCCTTGCCTTCATCATGATAACCTGATCTCCTCATCTTTGTCTCTCAATCTCCATGACTTCATCTTCCTGGTTTTGCTGTTTCAGTCACTCCAGGTCATTTTATGTTTTCTTGTTCTAGGATTTTGCATCGTTGGGAGTTCTCCCACCTTACTGGGCTTTTGTTTTCCAGACCACTGAGACAGAAAATAACAAGAGTCACTGGCCATGCTCTCCTGCATGGTCCATGAGTCCAGGCTGGGGTGTCAAGGCAGTCACAGCCTCTGTCTGTCCCCAGGAAGGACTATATGGACACAAGCACATGGCTGAACCCAGCAACACTTCAAGCACTGAAACTTGTTGATCCATAGTGACAACAGCCACTAAATCATAGCAAACTTAATGTTGGGAGGAACCCCTGTGGTCACCTTGCCCAGCTTCTGCTCAGCTTACAGGCGTGTCTTTGTCTTAAGCTAATGCATATTTTCTAGTTTCTGGGCATGACTTGTGGACCAGAAACTGGTTCCAGTAAGGGTTTTGCATGCGGTCACCCTGCTCTGCAGGCTAAGGGAAATTAACTGTGAGTATGGGATCCTTCATGCCAGAGGAACTCCAAGTTAAGGGTTTGTGTCAGGCCCACTTAACTGATTAGTGTGAAAGTAACCTCTGCTGATGCTGCTGACACTGTGTATTTGCCATCTATGAAAATTAGTTGCTTAATATCAGTGCTGGTTTTGCAGTACTATGCCACCAGTCACCTGACCTCTCCCACACTGCCTGAGGAAGGAATCTCTATGAGGCAATATAATGATCCCTGAGTTAAAAACAAAACTCTCTCACATGGGTTTAGACTATCCCGTAGCCTTCCTCACAGACTGCTTTCACCTCAGGACCACATCAGTGCTCCCTGTGCCTGTGCTTCTGTTAAACCAGTCAGCAGACCCGGGATAGGGAGGGAATTTCTCTGTTCCCTAGGCAGAGCTGGCAAGGACTGTCAGGGCTTTGGGTGATATCCTCCCCAGCACAGGCTGTGGTCATCCAAATCACCAGGCTGATTTAGCCCTGAGCTACGTTCTTTCCTGATCCATCTTAACAGCATCAATCTTTGCGGCATGGCTAATCTTTTAACTGGCTTTAGGTGGTTAACAAGTGATTGTATCTGTGCATGCACAGCCAACAGGCAAACCACATCGTGGCCTGGATTCAGCACACAGGTTGGTCTGTGTATTCCTCTTTTTCTGTTCCCCAGGCACCCTAACTCTCTGTCAGTACCAGCAGAAATTAAATTGTAAACTCTTAAGGGCAGCTGCTACATCTTGCCTTATTCTTAGAAATTCTGTACTTATATTTAACCCTCCATATTATATTTTTAAAAGAAAGAGCCTAACTTTGCCTATTGAAAATTTCTTGTGGGATTTTTTGGGGTTTTTTTTTTGTTTGTTTGGGTTTTTTTTGGTTTTTCCATTTTCCAGGGAAAATCTTTCCTTTTCGGTAGTGGCCATGTTTCCATTAATGCATTTTTCCTTGAGAGTGTTTCTTGGGGAGGAAGTGGAATTTGTCATGAAGAATATTTTCAACTGGAAAAGTCTGAATAGTTGTAATTGATAAAAAATTTAGACACAAGTGAGAACAGGAATGAAGAGAGACATTTCAGTAGCAACCTGCAACTCCTCAGCCTTCTGCACCAAAATTCAAGATCTGAACAATTCTGAACTTTGGGAAAAGAAATTCAGCAGTTTATTTCATGCAGTAAACTGATACATTTCTCCCAGCAGTGATGCTATTAGCAACTGCCCCTATGAGAAGCAAGTGTATTGGCATTTTTTTCTGTATTGTTTATCATGACAATTTCTAGAAACAAGTCTGGGTAGCAAAACATGCCTGGCTAATGCCAGGTTAATTACGGTATTGCTCAGTGTTGTACCATGTAGGAATGCCCAGCTGGCTTTCAATAAGCCTGTAAAAGAGTAAAAACACATAAGGCAGCACGATGCACTGGCACAGCTTACTGCTTTGAATAGAGAGAATCATTTAAGTTGAATTTGGGTGTCACTGCATGAAATTGCATAATATGGTGCACAAACAAACCCTTGGAGTTTTAGTGGCCTAGTTAGGGTGGTACAGTGATACCAGCAGAGTTATGCAACCAAACCGGGAATGCAGAAAGCTCCCGCAGTGCCACTTCTCCCAAAACAGGCAGATGCTCCTCCTTGTGTATAATGTGCCCTCCTGGAAGCACATTAAGCAAAACATGTTATCAGTGCATATTTGTGCAGGATGGGAGTTGAAGTGATGCTGCCTGGTTTTAGGAGCGTTCCATCTTAAACATGAATGGTGAGGCAGATCTGAACCTGCTGGCTTCAAACTGAATATCCTTGGGATTCATGTCCTTTCCATCAGCAAGAGCACCTGTACCCCTCTGCTAGTCATTTCCTATTCTGAAAACTTTTTTTGGTAAAGTGACAGCTCTTTTGCACTTGCACCTTCTGCCCTTATGATATTCACAATATTCCTTTCCACAAAGCATTCAACATAGTGGGCATAATGAATTTATCCCATCTACTCTAATTAAATTTGGCTGTATTGTCAATGTATTTTTCCTTTTTCCCTGGAGCCACGCAATTATTCTGAGATTGAGAATGGTTATTTATTTCTAAAAGGACTATCCTTGAAATTACTTCAAGAATCCATTTCTGTGATTTGAATTTATCTTAAATATCCTGGGAACTGTCAACCAAAGTGATCAAATCTGTCACTTATAGTGTTTTTTCCATTCTGTTAAAAAATAATGAATTACTGTTTGTCTTTCATAGTGCTGGCTATTTTCAGGTTGTCGTTTGCTGATGACTGTTTTATTTATTTAAAATCTATCAATGCTTTCCCCTGTCTGCATTAGTTCTCTCATTTTTGACATTTTCGACATCTGGTTATATGTGTGGTAATTTTCGTAGTTAAGATTTTATAACATAATTTTCTTCCACAGGTTTTACTGAGCTTTGAAATCAACTGCAGTGAAACAGGAGTCATGTGGGCACCGAGTGGTATTTTCCACAGTGGGTGACTCCAGGTCCAATATGTTCTTTGGGTCATAAACATAGCCCAATCCTACAAATATTTATATGCATAAACACTACTGGGACTGGGAGAAATCCTTATCCCACTGAAGTGAATGGGAATTCAGAGAGAAATGTTCATTAATCCTTTGGGGGGCTTTAAAACATCCAAGGCTAATCTGTTTGTGTATCTCTCTTTGGCAGATTAGCTTTGCTTTTTCAGAAGCCTCTACCTTGACAGTGTTTTATAAAATAGTTTCATTGTATTAAGTCACAGCACAGAATCTATAGCATATATAGAACGCAAAAAGTATTTGTGCAGGAAATGTACAGCTGTAGAAGATGCCTTAAGTTTCATAAACTATTTATCTTCTGGTAGACAAACTACACTCACACGAGGAGATACTGGGCTTTCGAGCTGGGCCGCCCCACAGTGAACAATGGAAGACAATGTTGAATGCTCTGATTATATTAAAAATACCTATAATAAATAAAATACTAAAAAACAAACAAACGAAAACCCCCATCCTGTGAGACAGCACTGGGATTCAAATCTCTTCCAGATAAAAACTCAGAATCATACTAGCTTGGTTGTAAAATTTCCTGGGTTTTCTCTACTTACTGGTACACTTGTGCTTGGACTTTCCCTCGTAATCACCACTATCCTGGACTTCCATCAGCCAGCTGGAGAAAAATGCCAATCCAGACATTCCTTGGAAGAGAAGGCCATGAAAAATCTTTGGGATCTGGTCCAAGTCTCACATACGTCTCCAATGTAGTCCAATAGAGAGATAATTCAAGGTTGACTTGAACAGCCTTTTCTTACTCTTGGTCTAACAGCATCATAATCATCTTGCTGTAATTACAAGGCATTTAATTACCTCCTTACGTTCTGCCTCAGGTGTTTAACATGTTACACATCTGCAAGGGGCCATCTCATAAAGTGTCACACAGTGAGAGGGTTTCAGTTACTCCTTTTGTCCTTTTTCTGCTGATATGTTTCATCTATTAAATTGAGGTCTTTTGTTTACTTCAGCTTGCCTCTGAGTCCAACTGAGTCCAATAGAACATGATATTGAAAGATTCTTTTATGGCCAAATGAAGGTCTCTTATCCCTAAAACTGATGCAGGAAAAATGAATTGTTCCTTGGATGTTTGAAGTGGTACACAAGTTGCTATGCCTGTAGCTCACATGGACACAGCTGGGCTTAGGCAGTCTGACAGACACCTCAGCGCTCCATTTCCCAAACAAAAGCCTGGCCACACCACATTATTGATCCTTTTGGTCCACGGGCTTGTTTCCTGTGGAAAACAGACATAGAGGATGCAGGGGGATGTGCCAGGGTATTAGTCCAACAGGGAGTCCAGTGGCACCCAAACATGCATCCAGGATAAAAGCCAGCTGGGACAGTTCTAGAAATTCAAAGCTAGTGCTTACCCTTTCTACCAGGACCCTTCCATCCCTCTTGGTACAATTACTTGATAAGATTCTGTTCTGTTACATGATTCATTTTCTAGATCTTTAGGATAATGGATTAACAGCTGGCAAACTGCTGCAGCAGTAGCTCTGTCCCTCTGAGGGATTTATGTAAATTCCTCCAAATCTGGTATGAGCAGTCCAAGAATAAACCTTCTGCCTATGTGCTATGAAACCACAGAAGTTGTAAGTCAAAGCTTTCAAGACACCCAAGTGACTGGGTTTAGAAAACCTTGCTGAGAAAATGTATGGACACACTATAGATTTTTATCCATGCACAGGCACTAACATGTATGCTCAATTCCACAGCTTTATTCTTGATGGAGTCTCTGCTCACCTGGGATACGTTGCTGGCTGCACTTATTTTGTAAGTTATACTTAAAACTAAGCATAAGAGACAAACCATGAGAGATAGCAAAAAAAGCAAGGGTGGATTTCTATGTTCATTCAGCCAATCAGCTTTTTAAGAAAATATCTTTAATACATGACAAACATACAGTTTGTTAGTTTTCCCCACAGATTACTCAGAGCACATGGGCTTTAATCTGATTTGACAGCCTTGTGATATTTTCTGCCATTCTTGTTCTTAGCAAAGTGCTCTAAAAATGCATCCATAATTTATTTATGGGACCTTCTTTAACCCTTGAGTCACTAGAATGTACACCATACCTTTCATCCTTGAACTGTCAGTGCTGATTGTGGAAAGTGCCATCAGACACTTCTGAGGTGAAGCAGCTGAGCATCACTCTTCCTTTCTAAAACAATAAATAGTGAAGAAGGCATTATTTTCTTGTCAGAATGCTGAAGAAGAAATATCAGAACCTTCTACCACATTACCTCTCCACAAAAAAATTCACTAGCGTCATGAAGACACACAGCTATTAATAATTTTGTGAGATACTTTAATTTCTAACAAAGGAAAATCCCAGGACAATCTATTTTTATCTGTACCAAGAGCTATTTTTTTCCACTAAAAACATACTGAACTCCTTTTAACATGAATATATCATTACAAATTCAATTCAGAAAGCTGTTCATAATGGGCACACTTCATATCTCTTGCAGAGCTCTTAACTTCTCTTGTACTTTATTTGCCTCCCACTATATTTAGATTTGTTGTAATTATTTAATATCAAGTCTTCCATTTCTGTGATGCCAGAAGTGACTGTTTGCTGTAAGTAGTTTTATTACTGAACCAGATGAACTGGTAATATAAGGAGTAGCCCAACTTTGATGCATTTATTCTGGATTTGGCCTCTCCATCTTTTATATAATGATAGGGTATTTCCCCTTCCCTTTGGGCTGAGAAATATTAACAGATGAGCACTGTGTCCTACATTCCCGTTTGTGCTACATTCCTGCCCCAGTGCTGGGTGGAGTTTTAATGCAAACTTAGATTTCATAGACCCACAGAACTGCTGAGGGTTGAAGGAATCTGTATGTTATCTAATCCAACCTCCTTCAAGTTCAGTTAGATCAGGTTGCTCAGGGCCATGTCCAGTCAAGCTGTGAATATATCCAAAGGGGCAGACCCCACAACTCCCCTGAACCCTCTTCTAGAGTTTGGATTAAGTACACACTGCCTTTACTCTGGGTATTTTTTACCTACTATCTAGTCAGAATTTCCCCTATTGCAATCTGTGTTGATTGCCTTCTGCCTCCTTGCTGTGCACCCCCAAGAGGAATCTCACTCTATCCTTTTTTGCATTCTGGGAAATGTGTCCTTCTGGCCACATGGAAATGTCTGGAGTTATTCACATCTCTGGATGTTCTCATGCATGGCTGATAATCACTGGTCAACCCTGCAAGTGAGGAGACGGTTGTGTCACCTCGGCTCTGGTCTGGTTTTGCAGTGTCTTTCACAAAAGGGATGTTAGCCTGCAGGCATTTCCATCCTATGCCAAGTGATGATGGCTCCCGTGAGGAAGCAAAGAGCCCAGTTCAGACACAGCCTGCTCAAAGCTTCCTGTATGCTGTGCAAACACAGGTGCTTGGGACATTGACTCTGCAGATTTTGGGAAATCTGCCCCCCCTCCATGGGAGACATTCTCAGAGGTCAGCTGAAGCTATAGATCACGGGTTGTGCAGACTATACAGTTTAAATATGGCAGCAAAGAGTTTGTTCCCAAAAAATATATTCAATTACTTTCATTTAAGCAACACACTTGCCTTCTTTTTTCCACAGGTAGCGCATTTGAAACTCATGGCTGGCAGGCAACAGAACACCCAACTCAATAAAAGAACTAATTCTGGAAACCATAAAGTGGGGAGTAGTGAGCATGAATGTGTAAAGGGGAAAACACACTGAAACAACCTGATATCCCTCCATGCTGAAAAGACTCATGCAGTGGATTGGAAACAGTCTGACTGACCTGCTGGACTCAGAGGGGTACATCAGTGGTATGAAGTTCATCTGGAAACCAGCTGCTGATTATGCACCCCAGGAGCTGGTTCAGGGGCTGATAGGGTTTCACATCCCCACTGACGACCTGGACAAATGGCCAGAGTGTGCTCTCATCAAGTTTGCAGATGGTACCAAACTGGGAGCAGGTGCTGATGTACCGGGCAGTTGTGCTGCTCTTCAAAGGGACCTGGATGGGCTGGAGAAATGGACCAGTAGAAGCCTCATGAAGATGAGCAAAGGAAAATGCCAAGTGCAGCCCTTGGGGAGGCACAGCCCCACACCCCAGCACAGGCTGGGGGTAATCAGCTGAAAAGCAGCATTGCCAAAAAGGACCTGAGATTTCTGGTGAAAAAGTTGAAGATGAGCTGGCAGTGGACTCTTGCCTCAAAGACGAACACCATTCGGGGTGCACTAGGAAGAGCACTACCAGCCCGTCAAGGGAGGTCATCCGCTCTCAATTTCCCAAATTTCTCACAATCATGTAGAAGTGAAAGATTCTCCTTAATTTTTTCACCTTATTTTATTCTACATCATATTTTTGTGCCACTGTGTGATGAAAACCAGTGCTGTATCCATTGCAAAATGTGCACTGCAAACAACAATATAATTTTTAAACCACAGTTACTTTTCCTAGGGTTATTTGACTAATGCATAACTGTTATCTAGTAGTATTGACTAGTTTTCTAGATTACCTGGAGCCAAAATAGGATGAAGGTTCCTTGTATTTTAAGTAACTATCCTGATTTTGTAATAGATCTTGAGCAACACTATCCTTAAGCAGTAGAAGAAATTATTATCTTGGTACTCTATCAGAATACTCTCATAGAAATACGTGGGTGAGTAAAAATTAAGAGCTTTCATTATTTTCTCAGCACACTGTCCACATCCATGAACCTCTCAGTTCATTCCTTATATGGGGATTTTGTAAAATAAAAATTTAAAGTCTTATAAATTTAAAGTCTTATATTTGGGTGTCCCCACCTCTGTCTCCATCTCCCTCTCTTCTGGCTATGAAGCAGGCTTAGTGTTTCCCTACCTATCCCTACTGGAGGCAGTATCTTTGGGAGACCCCCACGTGAGGGGTGAGTATGGGTATTTGCACAGACAATGCATGCTCAGGGCCAGGCTGGCCAGACGTGAGTCAGCTCCATTCCAGAAGCTCTGTAGACAGGGGGGGCACAATAAATTATTCACAAATCCCAACATTCTCTGAGATTGGCACCACACTGCAAGTCTGAAGGTAGCACTTGGACCTGTCCACGTCTGATGGACACCTCAGAATCAGTGCTCCTGCCAAGCTGCTCAATCCCGCCTCTGTAGTTAAGCCAGCCTCAGGTCTGTAACAGCAGCCACAGCTGTTTTGGAGATTTGAAAGGAGGAGCCAGGAATTCCCCATCACGGCCTGGGTGCCAGCTCCTACATAGCCCTGGGCAAGTCGTTTAACTCCTCTGACTCAATTTCCCCATCTGCTAAATGGGGATAATAGCAGAGGAGTATTGTAAGGATTAATTAATTAGCTAATGTTTGTAAAGCGCTTTGAAGATCAAAAGCACAAAGTACTATTGTTGTTATCAAGGGTGTTGAATTAACTTTCCTCATTTTGGCACACAAACCCCAGCACTTGGTCTGTTGCCTCAGGGCATGTGCTGGCATTAAGAACATGATGATCATCATCTACTCGTAAGCAGAGCTATCAGAGCACTCTTGGAGGTGCTGGTAGCCACCAAAGCCCAGGCTCCCCAGACAGATACGCCACACCACCATGCAGCTGTTGGAGAGTGATCTCTCCAGGTCTTCAGTGGATCAGGATAAGCATCAGCAAGGGCTTCTCACTGCTCCTTCTGGGCACATAAACATGTCCATGAGGAGTTAGGACTTTTCTCACAGTCCATCAGGTTTTCTGGTCTCTCCAGTCTTTCCACACCTCTCTGATTATTCTTTGACCGTACTCCTAAGTATTGGATTTGTGGGCCAGACTCTCTTGTTCAACTCCACTTCCTTTGAGCTACTTGGCATCTCAAGGAAGAGGAGCACATCCTGCTTTCCTGGAATTAGGGTGAGACATCTGTGATTAATGTGATATAGTTGGTGTTACACATGTGCACACACATTCTCCACCTGTCAAAACAACAGGTGCATCCCCAGGTTCATGGACCATCGTGGCTCATAGGCTGCCCTGCACAAGGCTGAGACTGAGGTCCATGCAGCCTCTTCCATTGCCAGACCTGTCACCTGCTGGCACAGGATGAGTCCTCTGGTGCTGGGGATAAGGCGCCTGAGATGCAGGTGTTAAACAATTCCCAAGGAAAGTGCATTGCCAGAGTAGCTGAACCGTGAGAGCTGTTCCTGCCGAAGAGGAGAAGAAACAGTATTTCCTCGTCTTTGAGGAGCTTGGTCCTCTGCTGCAATCTTTGCAGAGCCCTCAGACTCGATTGAGAGATTGTGATAATTACACAAAGTGAAGAGACGGCAAATGTTGGTTGATAATGGAGAATTATTGTCAAAATGCCATTTTAACTTATCATCAACAGAACAAGCTAAGTGATTATTAACAGCTAAGGACTGCAAAATCCACAAATCATCCATTTACTAGAAAACAACCATTGAAACGACTGCAATGACATTTTAATACCATCTTTTATTACTGCAGAAGAAATCATTCACAGCACAACCCAATGGCCTCCCCCAGTAAGTAAAAAGACAACAATTCTAAAATGCAACACATAAGATTGTTCTTAGATGCTGCTAGGCAAAAAAAATGCACTATTACTGACAACTTCTGTGAAAGTATAAGTGAAAAACTTCTACATATGGCCTTGCCTGCATTTGCTCTCTAATGGACTGTGTTTTGCTCCTTTTCCATAAACTTTACTGAGGGGCTATTTTAAAAATGAGGTCATTGAAACAAACTGCTATGCTGGTTCACAGTATAGATGAAAAACAAGGGAGTTCAGGAAGAGATAAAGGTACTGAGTTCATCAAAGCTTTAACTCGGTTCATGATGTTCTTTGTACTAACTATGCCCACTCACTCTGGCACAAAATACATAGGTCTAAAGTTCCCTAAACACACTTGGATTGCTGGGATCGGTCCTAAAATACTGTAATACTAAAACACCTGAATTGATAGCTTTGCACCTTTTAATGTTTATAAAGAGTATATTATAAAAATAAAAGATAGGAAGATTGTTATTAGATCAAGTTACAACCTCAGTATACACTCATAGAGAACTCCAATAAATGTTTTACCTTTAATTTGGGGGTCTTTAACTGATGAAAAAGGATAATATTTTGCTCAATCTCTCTACTAAACACAGGCTGAAATAATATTAATTTCTGCATTTGAAAAATGCTGTGAAACATCTCTGTTTAGAGATGGAGTATTTTTTCAGTACAGCTTTGGTACTTAATTCCCAGACACTCTTCTGTACAAACGCAGAGCACTTAGATGAAAGTTACCTCAGCTCAGCAACTTGGTAGATTCTGCTCCAGGGTCATCAGGGTGGTTGTGTACTTTGTTCTTTACATGCGTATCCTGAAACAAAATATATGGCTCCTGGGAAAGGCCCTATGCATTTCTCAGAGGAAGTGTGAGATACTGGGCATCTAATGTTTGGAAATCGTAGTAGGAAAGAATGCTCCACAGGATCTGTCATAAAAGAGTGAGCTACATAGCAGCAGCCCCACCAAATTCTAGACCTGTATCTCCCAGTGTTTTTATAGAGTCCCGGGAAAAAGGATCCAGCTCCTTACATTGAATCAATGTAATAATTCATTACCACAGAAACATGGAGCTGCAACATCATGGAATCATTGAAAGGTTTGGGTTGGAAGGGACCTTGAAGACAACTCTAAAGCCACATGTTAACTGGATAACTGTGATTTCAGAAGGTGCGGGGGTTTATGTGAACCATCTGCACAAGGGTAACATTCATCCCATAGCAAATAACAAAAGATATATTTAGGCAGGCAGCAAGATTTGGGGGGTTTGCCCTTTCTCTTGCAGAAGAGTTAAGATAACTAATTTTCTCTTGTAGTTCCTAAGTAAGCCCACAGCAGGCCGTGTGTAAAGACACCTGTCAAAACATCCATACATGCCTCAGAGAAAGGTACAGACAGTGTGTGGCCCCAAAGAGTTCAGGGTGACATGGAGTCATAAAAGGCCAAGGTAAAGGCTTCTGTCAAACTAGAACTGAACTGTGGGAGGATGTATTTTTGTCTGAATAGGGAATATGGGCAGGGATTATGGGCATGTAACTGATGTGCACCTAGAAGGGTGATGGGTGTGTTATATTAATATTAATTTTTTGTTTGCACTGTGCTAGGACCAGAAAGCTGTTTCTGGTTAGCAGCCCCTGGTGCTGAGTTCTGTCTGAACACATAAGTAGGCAGTCCCTGTCCCAGAGATTGTACTATCTAATTATAGTCAATATCTCTGCCATCCCTGAGGGTTCACGACTTCAGAGTTCAGACCCCTAAAACCTTGAGGTTGGCACAAAAATAATGAAACTGGAAAAAAAAATCATGATAATAACTGAGTTTATTTTTATTTGCCTTCTGGTGTCTAAGCCTTTGCAATTCACTTGAGTCATGTTTTCTCCACAGCCCTAACTAATGAAAATGTAGGTCTTGCCTACATGGGATTATTTTTTTTTGTCATAATCTAACATGTAAATTTAAAAAGATATTGTTAGATCGGCATAACTCTTTCTTCCAGCTGGTCACTCACACTGGGACCTATCTTAGGCAACGTTATAATTTAACTAACCTCCAAAAAGTAGCCCAAACACCACCTTGCAGTGGAGTCACTGTCCCAGGACAGTTATACCAGTTCAATTCTGTATGTACCTAGTGGCACAAAATACTGCTGGGAGGATCTTTTGGCAAAACAAGGTGCTACTTAAAAACACCCCCGAAACCTCACGTGTCATGAAACACACATGACTCCAAGAGCTAATGCTAAATATTGAAGCAAAAGGTTTGATACAAGTCTCAGGAGAGAAAGAAATCTCAGATGTTGGCAGTGCTGTGCTGAAGGCAGAAAATGAGTAGGAAGGAGGACAACATGAACTGAGATTAAATCAAGCTAGGACAGAAGCCAAACTGTTCTGGGTCACTCACACTTAGCCTATTTATAATTTTAGTACAATACCGATCATGGATAATATTAAAATAAATAGCATGTGCCTTAATGACCTCCTCTTCTTGTCCCTGTCATGTCAAGAATTCTCTAAGTCTCTGCCTACTGACAACCTGGTGTTTAATTGCTTTTATACCCTTCTATGCACCCTGCCCTTAACTGCAACTCTGTTGAGCACAGTGATATACAAATTTAAATTTTTACACTTTCTGCCCAGCTCTGTGTCAATACATTTAATTCTGGTAATGCATAGAAATTAAATTATCCTCAACTGGCAAAACAAAATACTGGTATGACCTGACAAAGACTTTACAGCTGTACGTTTCTTGTTGGGTTCTAAACCAGAAGAATTTTTAATTAATCAGATTTACACTTTATATTTGGTTTTAAGACCATGAAAGTTCTTTTCTTTTATGACACCCCATTCTTCAGCTGCAACTGTGCATAAAAGCTGGTTGTTTTTCTTTTTCATCCTTTTAGTCCTGTGCCAGTATAACCCAGTTCCCTGCACTGGGATGAACCTAGAGGCAGACTGTGGAAAAGCACAGGCAGTGTGTTTCAGAGAGAAAGTCTAAGGTCCTGAGCATGAACCGAGAGATCACCAAAGATTTGTTGCTATCAACCCAACACAAGGAACCCACCTTTCTTTGTCACCTTGTGCTGTTGTGGACAGGTTTGGTTTTTTCTGAATTTGTTCACCTTATGTTCTTCTATCCTCAGTGTGGCTGCAGTGCTTTTCAGGGATTTAGCCTCCAATAACAGTGATTCTAGCCCTGGGAAGGTAACATACCCCATAAAGCTGATGAGAAAACAGTAATGCTTTGCAGCAACCCCAAGGTCATTTTCTAAAAAACCAGATATTGTTAGATAGACGGGTAAATAAGAGATATTTATAGCTATATTTTCTTTCAGATTTCTCACCTAAACCTCACTCAAATCTCCGTGAACTACCTAAATCAGGCCAGAAATACAGCAAAAAGTTCTTTAATGTTGGTTTTGACAAAAAACACACCAAATGGAAGCTTGAGGGTTTTGGATATTGCATTCAGGCATGGGTCTTAAAGTAACAGAATATCAGAAGAAGAGAGTGAAGGCTAGAACCCTCAGGTGTCCTCACTGTGTAATCAAAGTCTGTTCTACATGTTGCTGCATACGAGAATTTCTTCCTTCACTTTACCTGCCTGTATTGTTTTGTCTTCCTGCTTTTATGTGGGTTTTTGGATGGGTTTTTTGTCTAGTTTTATTTATTTATTTATTTAGATTTGTTTTCCTGATGGGTAAATTAGTTTCTTACAAATATTGCAAAGTAAAGTGATGTTTCCGTGAGAAGAATATTTGGAATAATGTGTGAAAAACTGATGCTCATGCTAAGAACTGTAAAGTTTGGTACCTATTTCTCAGCTGTCACACAGAGATGACAGGGGAGCACATGGATCCCAGCCAGCCCTTGTGAGTGCCCTAACACTCTCTATCAATGCCTTCCCTGCAATACTCCCACGTAGTGAGGATTTATTAATACTTTATTAACACTTGTTCCAATATGCCTTTAGCATACTTTGCTGCTGGGAATGAACCAGGGCTGCACTTGGAAGCACTGACAGTCTTTAATACAAACATGATAAAAAAGGTAAAAAGCTAGAGCTCACTATTTATATTCTGAATTTTTTCCCTTTTTTTTTCTGGGAGTCAAGCTGCAGGGTGGCTTAACTTTGCTCATAATTTGGCTGTGCATGTGAAGATTAGACAACATTCATTGTCTAATCATAAAAATTTTACTTTAATTTAGCATTCTGGTTTCACAAGAGCTCAACTGATATTTCAGAATTTCACTATAATGGAAGTTGCAAACTCTGGAAAAAAAAACAAAAGTGTCAAACCCAGGTAAACTAATAGAAATATTCAGTGAGGTTTGAATTTTTTCAGTAGAAAATGAAATGGTTTAAAAAGAAAAAAAGAAAATTGAAAATGGACCCTGTCAAAAGTCATGAACCCGCATTACACGAGGAGTGATACTGGGGGCTCCTAATGGGCTCCCCACAGGAGAAGTCAAGGGATCTAATAATTTGATATCTACAAGAAGAGATCTTCAATGACATTAACTAGAAGTGAAATTGCTTGCAGTGATTCCAGTGGTAGCCTTGGAGCAAGTTTAAAGCTCTGTTTAAAAAAAAAAATTCTGTCCTGCTTGGTTATGAACCTCAAAATTAGGAACCAATATTCCATTTAGCCTGGAGTTTTTTAACTTGCTGAGCTTTGAAGTGCTTCATCTCCCTCACAGAACTCACACAGAGGATGCATCTATTCTTGAAGGAGCGCTGAGACTCTCAAACTCGGCTTCTAAATGTTTTAGTGTAGCTGTGGACACATTTTTTTCCTAGGCTCTCCATACACATACAGAAGGGAATTTCAGCTCGTTTGCTTAAGACTAGGCAACTCTTCTGCCTAACAGCATTAAATCCACAAGCCTCTGCCAGAGAGCACGACACAAGTAGGGATGTGGACAAGCACCTGTGAATCTCAGGTGACCTGTGGGAGGAGCAGCTGCCCCTCCAAGGCACAGCTGGAATGCACATGCTGAGAGTGGCAACAGGACACTCTCAGGATCTGTTCTGGACCCTGCATTCAAGGCTTGTAAATCCTCTTCACTGTTTTATTAAGGTTCTCTCCTGTTTAGTACTGAAGAGATAAAGGAAATTAAATCAGTGCCTATGTTACTATCAAACAAACAAATAAATTAAAAGGCCAGATTACATCTCCTCATGTATCAGAATATGATTTCAGCATCAGAACCTCTTATCTTTTATCTGAATTATTCTTTCAGGAAGACAGAGAGGTCCTTAACTCAAATAGCCATTATTACATACTTCAAATATTCTCATGCCTGCCTGCTTTGTGTACCTGAAGAGAACACTCTAATGCTAGATTGGTATCAAGATTTCCCATAAGATCTGCAAACTTCTGTGAAAAAACAGGGCAGCGGCTAAGGGACTTAATGAGAGACACTAAACTCATTCTGTGCTCAGAGAAGGGGAGTCTGAGAGGATGTGCACATTGCCAAATAATTCCACTTGCTATTCAAACACAATGAGAAAAAATGGGCTTAGTGTTTGGAGAAAGGGGATGATAAAATATGAAAGCAAAATTGAGCACAAAAAGAGCAAAACATAGGCTAGTTTGCTACTGAAAATGATTTAAATCAGCTTTTAGAATCATGCCGGAGGAGAAAAATCACAGGAAAAACCGGTGCAAAAAGACCTGTGCTGCAGAACAGAAAGAAGCAGTTGAATGCTCTGTGTAGCTCTCACTATCTGTGGGGGCTTTCGTAGAGATTTATATAATTTATTGTGCTGTACGTGACCAGGCATGAGTGAAAAGAAAGATCCAACAAAGGACATTGCACAGCGGTTGATGGGCAGGAAGAAAGTCCGTCAGGACCGCACGGTGGCTCAGCATCAGCTCTGTCTGTGCACTGAAATGCAAATGTGCGTCGTTGTTGTTGGCTACGGTGGCAGGGCTGAAATTGGAGGAAGCAGATGCTGTAATCTGATGATGATGTTGTTCTTGCTGAGTCTGAAGAATCACTTCAAGAGCTAGTAATGAGAGTCGCTGAAGCTAGTGTTGATTACAGACTACATCAGAATGTAAAAAGATAAAGGTGATGGCACTTCTGAAATGGCGTATTGCAGCCCCAGTATAAAGAAAGAGGTTGAGCAGTGAAGGAAATTCAGTTTCTAACAAACAGTGGATAAAAATGGAGAGTCCCAGCTCTTGGAGAAAGACTTCTCATTCTATATGCATGCATATGAACATTTGACTATTAAGGATCCCCAAAGGGGATGGTGAACACAAGACCAGGTGAATCTCTATACCTATTTGCTCTGCTCTAGGAAGGGAGAATATGGATGTAATAGAACAAAGCAGGTGGGATAGGAAATGTGTGAGGATTTGTAACCTCAGGCTACCTCCTAAAGCCATCAAAGTGGATTTTGGGATAGGAATACTTTTAAACACTTTTCAAATATTTAATACTCTAAAATACTACAAAATGCTTTTAAAAGAATGTCTTCACAAGGGAGCAAAATTAAGCAATGCAAGTAGGAAGCAGAGGGAAGGTCAGCTGGTGGTTTGGAATGGCTACACATTAGCTGATTTAACTGAGCAGGGGTCTCAGATGGAGGCTGAAGCTGTTTATAAAAATGTTATTGAGCAGGTTTTACAACCAGAAAAGATGTGTGTCCTCAGGAACACACATCCTTGTCAAACAGATCCAGCTGTAACAAAAACATACTCCCAAGGATCGAATGGGCATACTCTTAACAAGCCCCTATTTTTCCAGGCATCTAAAATACTGCTGATGTTCCTGATGTCTCCAGTCTTTTTCCTATGGCACAGATATGCAAAATTTTTGTCCTTTGCCATGGTTAAACAGGAGGTTGTTGAAGGCAGGCAAGCTGGAGAGGGAAGAGGGGGGGTCATATAAAGTAAAACAGTGAAAGTTAAGCAAAGATTATGAGGATCATCTGCTTTAAAAGGACTGAAGGAGCAGTCAAAAGGCATCTGAAGACAACACTGCCACAACCAGCTACTGGAGGAGCTGAATATTTTGGCATTAGTATCATAGAATGACAGAATGGGTTGGAAGGGACCTTAAATCTAGTTCCAAAGCCCTTGCCATGGGCAGGGATGCCTCCCACTAGCCCAGGTTGCTCAGTTCCCCATCCAACCTCTCCTTGAAGAGATCCAGGGATGGGGTATCCACAACTTCCCTGGGCAGCCTGTTCCAGTGCTTCACCACCCTCACAGTAAAGAATATCTTCCTGGTATCTAAAATAACTCCACTCTCTTTCAGTTTGAAGCCATTCCCTCCTGTTCTGTCACTCCAGGCCCTTGTAAGGAGTCTCTCTCCATCTTTCTTGCAAGCTCCCTTCAGGCACTGGGAGGCCACAACTGGGTCACCCCAAAGCCTTTCTTCCAGGCCGAACAATCCCAATTCAGTTCTTTCAGCCTTTCCTCATAGAAGTGCTCCGTCCCTCTGATCATACTGATGGCCATACTTTGGATTCTCTACAGCAGGTCCATGTCTTTCTTGTGCTGGGGACCCCAGAGCTGCACACAGCACTGCAGGTGCTCTGCACCAGAGCAGAGCAGAGGGACAGAATCCCTTCCCTCACCCTGCTGCCCACACTGCTGGTGATGCAGCCCAGGATATGGTTATTATCAGTCCTGCAGTCCAACCTAATGGTGCTCCACCCCTGACCTTTTTTATTTTGTCACTTGGATTATCATTCTCAGCCAGGGCTGTACGTGGGTGCTATTTCCAGCAAGAGTCAGTTCTCAGCTTCCTTAGCTGTGAAATATTAAGTCTCTGCACCGTAGTATTTTATCATATTGCATATTGGCCAATAGCCACATAATTTCCAGTTCGTAAATGCACCATCATCCATCAGACATGAGTGCTGAGGGTGTGAAACAGCTCTTGCAAAATTAAAGGGGTTTCTAAGTCATTGCACTACAAGTAACTCTTGTTTTTATGTGACCACTGATGAAAAAAAGACTTGTCCATGCTTATCTACCCCAAGACAATTTTTGATGGTCACAAATGGCCTAGTTTTTATTTTGCAACCAATGGAAACTGTGAAAGCTCCAGACCATGCTTTTAGAAGAGCTGACAGACTGGTTTGTGTCCCTTTAAATGTCACTGCTGTGTCACACTACTTCTGACACATTATGTCATGTGTGGTGCGATTTCAGAGAGCAGGCAGCCTCTGAGCCAAGTATGCAGCAGATGTTGAAGAGACCAGGTGGCCATAAGAAATGAGTAATTTTAGATCTCTCCAAATAGTTCAGCAGCCAGGCTTCTTCACTGTTTGTGCATCTCCAGTCCAAATCTCTGACAGTAAAGACAGCAACTTTGGTTTCCCAAAGAGCATCATCAAACACATTTGATTGTCTCTTGATCCTCAGGGTTTATCCGCTTGGGCTTATAGCAGAAGGATGGGTGAGGGACTGGCAGGGAGGGTAATAACAGCACAAGTACCTCTTAGCTATTTGACAGGCAAATGCAGTCAAAATTGCCAACCTGCTTCGGCTGTTCCAGCGAAGCTTATTTAGCTAACTGTGCCAGCTTCCCACTCCCCATCCTCTCCAACACAAGTAATTTTGATACTGCCTTTACTCACACCTTCCTGCAGCTCAGTCATTTCTTATTCTCAATTCTGATATAGCTCAGGGAAACAAACTGCTGTTAAAGCTGAAAATCTGACCACTTCACTCCCATCACCTTGTTTTATCAGCAGTGGTTATCCATTCTGATTTGCTGCTTAATGGAGTTCAGCTCATGTAACTACAGCCACCTAAAATTCAGGTGTTTGCTCTAAGCAAGCTGTCCATGTGTCCTCTGTAGTCCCCAGGAAGACAGAAATGCTCTTCTAAATTTTTGCCCAATCTATCCCATATATCTGTTTCAGGAGAGGAAAAAATATGTGTCTGCCCTCCATTGACTATAGGGGGAGCCTAGATGATAAGCATAGATTTAAACCCTAATTTTCAGAAACACAGTAGGGTAAGTCCCACTGCATGCTATCTTTCACAATATTAGTTTCCATGTTACAACCCTCTGTCAGTTGTGAAAGAAAAGTACTTGCAGAAACGACCTCATCGGTAGCTCTTGCTGGTGAGGGGCCGTTGAGGGTCACAGTCAAATAAGAGGGAACAATTTTGTATTTTAGGTAAATGTCTTTGGATGCCTGCACCAATTCCCTCACCAAATTTTCAGTGAGCAAGGAAGCAACTGCTCGAGACAATGTTTCCCTCCTTTCCTACTCGGTAACTACACGTCATGGCAGTAGCAAAGACTTCAGGAAGCTGATCAAGTTCTTGGTTCTGCAATGCTCAATGAATCTGAGCTGCACATTATGTTGATTTAAGTGTCTTCCAGCCGTCAAAGCTCCCTAAATTTTCTAGAAATAGATTGTGCTGCACAAAGGTTTAGCAACATCTGTGCTACCAAAAGCAGAACACCTTTTCACCTACAAATTTCAGCAGATATAAGTTGTTCATATGCCTGCCCACCTCTACAGTTATAGAAATATCACTTTACTTTTTCTTGTATCCTGGAGTCAAAGAGTTCATGTTAGGTAATAAATCGTGCATAACGGTAGCATAATCCAAGGAAGCAGGGATATAGAAAAGGTACTATTTTTCTCAGTCATGATTTAGGTCACAGCTTCATCAGATTGGTTATTGCTATAGCAACCACAGCTTTTGCTTTTGTACAGAGACTTCTAACAGTATTCCACAAGGTAAAAGAAACATTCAGGAACATTCAGGAGATAAACCAAAGACATAGAGGCATAGAGCCCATAAAGGGAAAAAAACAAAAGCAATCTGCACTTTCCCTAAAGTCTGAACTAACAACTCGTTGTGAGAGAAAAATTGAAAATAATGAAAATAATGAAAATAAATATAAGTGTTTCATGGACTCTGGTAGAATTGAAACCATGGTAAGGCTATTAGAGCTCAGAACACAAAGGACTCTTTCCTCTGGTACAGAAGGTCACAGATTTAGCTCCTGCAAAGGGAAAATCCAAGCATACTTCATTTACTGAGCTACTACACTAGAATAAGCACCTTTAATTATTTTAGTCTCTCTCTCTCTCCACTTTCCAGACAATGACAAAGCCTTGTAAAGGCAGGGTTTTTATTTATTACCTAGTCCTGTGGGACGCTTTATTTAACTAGCCTTGCCAACACAATGATTTCCTTAGGAAACTTTGTCCCTCACTACAAATTACGTCCTATTAATTTAAAGAAGCGGGAACAGAAATTAACTTTCTGCCCCTTTTGCCACAAACCTGCTATGGGCCATTAAAAATATACGAATCTGACTTGTTAAATGTACTTTAAATCTGCTGGTTTAAATCGCCCTGCATATAATGAAAAAGTTTTGGAGTTGCCTTTTAGTTGGGCTAATGTATGAAAAGCAAGAGAGAACCTAATAATGGCTAATGGTCAGCACTTACATCACAGAGCACTTTTCATCTCCAGAGTGCTTTTCAATATTAAATAATTAAATTTAACCCATTCCTGCAAGGGGGACATTATGAATGCCTTATTGATTAGGTAAATGAGGGTAAAGGTTTGAATGGTTTCACCCCCAAAGCCAGGTAAAATCAGTGACAACCGAGGCTGTGCACTGACTTACAAGATGTTCTCGGTAGCTCAGGTTCATCCCTGCCTGAGGTGGCAACTGGTGACAGACCCCAGTAGTTCCACTGGGCACGTACAGAGCAGGACCAAGCAAGTTTGTTAAAAGTTGCTATGGAGAGATTTGGGTTTTCAGACAATGGGGCCCCAATCCAGCAAAGAAATCTGAGTACTGTCTTTGGTTAATATTTATCCTGAAATTCTGTGCTGAAGACTTTGTTTTTGGCACACTGCTGTCTGTGGCACACAGCCCCAAAAAAGGAGAGCACATTGCCTCACAGTGAATATCAATGGATGAGTCCCACTCTAGAAACTTTACACAAAAATTAATTTCTGCAAACACAGACTGAAGTTTGGGCTGAAATCATTGTTCCTCAGTATTCTATCTCATGCAGCCACACTTTCATCCCTTTGGCCAGCTGACATTTGTTCAGCCTTCATAATATTTACTTACTCATGTTTCCTTTTTTTGACTGTATTTGCTGAACTATATAGCTTTCTTTTTCCCTGTAGGTACAACCATATGCATTAGATATTCGAAATGTACCCACAGTTCTAAAATATTCCAGCTGTTGCCTCAAAAAGATAAAAATTAAAATAATTAAATTAAAAGGTTTAAGTACTTTTCTAGTGTAATAATTCTAAAGAAGCCCCCCCCGAACTATCCCTGTTTGTTTCATAAAACTTTTGGAAACCGGTCTCTGACTCCTGTCGTCAGACATCACCCTGATCCAACAGATTTAGACTGTTGTAAGAATTGCCATGAAATACAATTTCCATTTAAATACAGGTAGTGCAACCATTTCAGTCTCTATGACTACGTCTATCCTCATGCAGAAAATGGACCAGCGCCTGTTCTTTGGCATGATGGGATGTGGCAAGGCATGGCCTGTAACCATATGGATACATCCTTCTTTTTCTGTCCTGCCTGCAGGGAATGTTTCCTGGCCAATGCTGTTGCCTGCATTGTGTCTGGGCATCATGTCAAAGTGTGATGGCATGGGGCAAAAATGAGCCAGAGTAGTTGCTAGTAATTAAACATCATGGACCATGGCAGGAAAGTTCTTGAATGCCTATTCTGCTCCTCTAGTGTGTGAGCACAGACATGGGCTATGGCAAGTAAATAAAGCAAGCTGGAGCATGACTCTCATCCCCACAGCAACTCCTCCAGGGCCACCAGGAACGGCCCTTGACTCCCAGCCATGCCCAGACATCAAACAACAGTGTGGATGGTCAGAACCCGGCTGTCACTGCCCATCTTCAGTTTACCCCCAAGGATACAGCCTATGTGGCTCTTCAGGCCGTGAGGCAATGTGGTTGATTTCAAAGTAACGGAAATCTTAATGTTTGTTTAAGCCAGACTGAATGCATTTCAAGCAATAAGCACCTGTGTGTTGCCAAAATTGTTTTCAGGCTTCTTGGACAACCATCTATGAGAGACAATACACAGGACACCATATTTTGGCCATTTTGGCCACTTTGGCTTGAGGAGTCTTTGTGGTTCTCTATGAGACAATTGGCTGCCAAAATTCAATAGCACCTGGGAGAGGATGCTAGAATAGTTTGGCTCAGCAGAACAAAATTATATGGAACGTTTGTAGCACAGCATTGAAGTTCCCATCAGGGTGGAAATGAGGCCAGAACTGTTGGAGTAGTCCCATAAGTGCTTCTGAAATCAGCCTGCCCCTGGTAACCTTGTATATCACTTGTCCTTCTCTTCCCCAGGAAAAATGCATGACAGAAAAGACATCCCTTAGAAAGCCTTGGTTGTCACACGGTGCTGCTCTTTTACATCTTTCACTTACCTTACAGGTGTTGGCATCAACCTGGGATTTACCCCTGGTCCAAGAGGAGGTGGGTAGCAGGATTCAGGATAAGATCCCCCGTTCCAGCTGAAGTGGTTTGCCAGTGCTCTGCATTTTTCTTACAGCTATCAGCCTTTTTTGGTGCAAGTATTGGATTTTTGGTTGTACCTGAGGGGTGCTAGGTTGGATAGGGCTGTGTCAATGCTGGACAGTTGAAGGAGGGAAGGGAAATTGAGAAATTACAGGCAGAGAAGTAGAGGTTTTTCCCTCTGTTTGTTAAGAAAGGTCTTCAAAGCTGACTTTAACAACTGAAATCTGAGGCGGATATGATTCAAAACTATTCTGGGCTTGTTAAACTATTTTTAAAAATGCAAAAGCTTTTATTAGCTTAACATACTATTCCAATCCACACAAGTAAAATGAAGTGTGTCTTCGTAACTCTGTCAGGATTATGCACATTTCCCTCCTGACTCACGACCACACTGATCATAATGGCGTTAATTGATATTCATGTGCATGCCATATTTACTTCTGCAGAGTTCCAGTGTAATTGAGCAATAGTTAATGGGCACTTAGGACTCTATTCACAAGAGATTACAAATGTGTGTGTACTGGGGAGCTTTTCCCCATGGAGTTTCCATGTGTCTGGATAGGTGCATAATCAGTGCGCCAGTCATCAGACACAGCAGCTGACACTCGTGGCCCTGGTGAGGGCTGGAGCAAGACAAATTCTCAGCCCATTCCCAATTTGGACTGGGGGGAGGGATGGGGACTGCGGCAGGGGGAGATAATTGTGAATCAGGGCTGCTCAGCAGAGCCAGAGATGGCATCCATGAAGATTCAGGGTGAATTGTGGCTCTAGCCTTCAATAATCCAAAGCTGTCTCCTTTCTTCCTTTATGAAAACAAATCTGCCCTTATTTTATTCTTAAATATTCTTAAATTCTACAGCCTGTGTGAACCTTCCCCACCTCACACCAGTGGGACATGTGGCATCCCTCACATCAGCCGAATGACCCATTTCCCCCCAGTTTCAGTCCTTAGACACAGCCAGGCATTCACAGACGTCCTTCCCTGAAAAGCATCAGAAATACCAGAAGCACTGGGACCCTGCAGTGCTCCGCTGTGTAACCTTTCAGACATGGCAATAACACTTCCAGAGAGCAGGCTGCACTGAGAGGAACCCCAAAGCACTTTACAAATTACTGAGAGAGGAATCACGTTAACTCCCTCCTGGTAAGCTGTCATTCCTGGTCTGCAATACAGCAGCTGGTTCACAGCCCACAGCAGCATCTCCAGCAGCTCGAGACAGGCAGCAGCACTCGGTAGAGCATCCAGTGGCACGGCAGGAGAAAATAAACCAGGCATGGTGTGACTCCTTGGACTAGACAGTGGTTTTGATGTGTGCTTTTGGACAAGGTTTCAAAGGAGGATGAGTGTGATTGGGTGGTGGCTTCGCTGGGATTTTTGAGTTAATGGAATAAGGGAGAGGAATTAATAAAGATGAGTTTTCTAACAACACTTCCAGATCAGTGTGTTTAGTGGAAAATAAGATAGTTTTTCCTTTTCATTTTTTTTTATCCTCTTGTCCTCTGTTAATGAGTAGAGTGCAGAGCTCATTCTGCTCTGGTTGCTGGGATTAATAATATAAAACCCCAGAGTTGGTAAGAGGGAAATTGTTATTTAATTTTTTAAAGTTCACTTACAATTTTGGTTGCCAGTTCTACTGATTTTATTGTGTGTTTCTGAACTTTCTTCTGTTTCTCTCTTGCAGTGCCGCTCCTTAAACTTAACACCATCACTGTGATCAAGAGACTTGCTCTTTCCTTGTGAAAGCTGAAAAATCAAAAACTAAAGGACAGAGAAAAAAATAAAAAGAAAAGAAAGTCTGCAAAGTGAAGGAAGACAAGCGGGAAGTTCCACACCACTGGCTTGTGAAATGCACATGGACCAAAGCCATATGAAATCCCATCAATGACAGTTCTGGAAAAAACACAGGATAGTCTCTCAAGTCATGGTCCCTGTCATAATTTCATGAAGTTTGAAAGCTGCCCTGCTCTTGTGTTTTCATTCCTTTACAAAACATACCTGTGTCACTGCTAGTCAAACACAGAGGAGGCACACTATCACCCAACAGTATGAGTTGTGCTTGTCTGAAGTGCTTATGCCTTATGTCCCACAAACATGGGTTGAACCTGGAGCCTAAAGGCTGTGCCTGGAGACAGAGCCCTGTCAGAGTGCAGCTGGGCTGCCCACACTGGAACTGCCCTCAGCAAAGGTGTTCCACCTGGGGAGGGAGCTCAGACGTTCTGGGGATGGGACAAATTTCTGCATGTTTTGACAGAATCGCCTTTCCCTGTCAGGTAACAGTAAAGCTGCCTCCCACCCTAGAAAATGATAGAAAAAAAACCTATCCTTAGGTTTCAGAATTGCATGGAATGAGTATGAAAGAAAGACCTACTGTGATGTGTGGGGAGAAGTGTAGGAATATTTGTTATCAGTGTTAAAATATGAGAGACCTTACCTTAGGCACTTCTTACACATGGGTTTCACTGATGAGTATACAGTTATCACACTGCATTCACATGATGATCATCTTCAGATGGAACAGCTCCAGCAAACAAGAATGAATATAGGAACCTTGCCTTGTATTTCTCATGTAAGAAATAAGTCCCTGTTGTTGAACTACAATAGCATTTCTTCCTAGTGCAGGTAGTGTTGCCTTTATCACATCCATCATGATCCTAAGTGCAAGACCAATGTTTCATAGGCCTTTTCCAATCCAAGATTTGACTGAAAATGAAACCACTGACTTTGCATATCAAAGTCTTGACTGGATGAGATATTGTTACAACCGAGAAATGTTTAGGATTCGTCCAACAAAGCCTGACAATGTTGTTTTCTTCACACTGAGACAGCAATCTTGGTTTCAGTGAAGGCTGTGGTGTAACATCTTTCTCTGCTTTCAATTATTTCTATCTTCACTTCTGTTTGAATGCTCCACTTCCATTTATCCTCTGAGGCACAAAGCATTCTAGGACAGGATTTTCTCTACTTACCCTTTTGGAAAACTTTCTGTGGAAGACTGAAATATTCACTGTGTATTATGGATTCAACGGGATTTACAACCATCCATTTATGAATTATATTAAATCTTCCCTTATGAAAATACAAAATTTTCTCTGAAGGAACTACATTTTTCCTGGGATAGACAAATGGTTAGGGCAATAATTCTAAAATGAAATGTTTCACAATGACTAATTTGACTTTTTTGTCTTGATGAGAGAAAAATTGTTTTGATTGTTATCTTGCTTTCACATTATATTGGAATACTGTTCAGTGCAATGTGTATACAGTTATCAGATTTTAAATGTGCTAATCTCCTAGTCAAAAATAATTTCATTCATCCAGTTGAAGAAAGTTTACAGAATTATTTTCCATTCAATATTTCAAATATGTATATGGGGCCCCACAACAAAAATAAATTTTAAAATCTTTTAACCAAAGCAAAATTGAAAGTGTTGAAATTGCCCAGAAACATAGAATTCTACTTGTTGGGAAACTTTAGTTATATTTGCTAAAAGTTTTCCATCTTCCGTACAGAGCCCAAACTCGGTCACTCACTACAATGAGAGATGTGAAAAGGTTTTCCACATCAAAAGCCTGCCTCAGATTGAAATCAGACTGAACGGCAACAACAACAAAACTGTCATTGCTTTTTAAGACTGAGAAAGTCTTAAAAAAAAAGAAGAAGTACATAAGTTATTTCTTTCCTTTGAAAATAAAATATCTATAGACATTTTTCCTGAGAAGATCTTACATTTCCATACCTCTATTGAGGCTTTTAAAACTCTCAAAAAAGATTGATTTATGGGCAAGTCCTGTACATTTGTGAAAATGTTCCAATCAATGAATGTAAAAGACTCTGAACAAGGAAAAATTAAAGACTGAATATGTTCAATGGACACTCATTAAACTTTGGCAGCTGAATTTGTCAAAGCTCCTGCCTGTCTTGTTGAGCAATGAGCAGATGCCAACCCAAACCAAAACCCCTCTCACAAACCGGCAATAAAACTTTGGATACAGATCAGGATATGGCCAGTGTTTGCTATTCTCAGTGGAAATGCCAAGAGGTCATCCCATACCCCAGCTTATTTTGGCCACCCCATGATCACAGTACCTCTCCATGCTGAATCACATGCCTACCATCCCTCTGCAGCCAGGAATAGCAATGCCATGACAAAAATGGATCTCACCAGAGCTATCCCATAGTGTTGCTGATTGTATGGGAAATAAAAACAAATTAGGCCTCTGGTCCCTCTCTCCCCTACACTTGTAGAAATCTTCAAAAAAGATTAGACACAGGTTAGATGGTGCATTGAACTCTTTTTTTCCCCTGTACTGCCACTCACTAAACCAGAATTCTTGCATTTAATTCAGTACACTTCTGCAGAAGTTCCTTAGACAATGTCATGCTCATAACCTTAGAGAATAATGACAAAATTTGTGATCCAACCACATCCTGAAGCTTTTGTGTAACTGTGTGCAGCTTTTAATGGAGCTGTTCCACACAACTCAACTCAGCTGCAGGGAACTTCCACATTACTGAGGCACTGGAGGGCATTATCCCAAAGAACAGGGAAAAGGGCTCATGGACCATTGAGTGTACAACCAGCAAGGTGTGTTTGCCTACCTGCTCTGCAGAAAGGGTGTTAATATCTACTTGTCGCATCCTTAGAAGGAATAGAAGGGAGACATTCTGGTTTGAGAGCACGAGTTTGCCCTGGACATTGACTGCGTCATGCAAAGTTGCTAAATTACCCTTCCTCAAGGGGAAGTTGTAAGTGGGATCTTATGACTTGTATGATTACAGGATGTTGCAACTTTGCAAGCATATAAACTCACGTAGGGTTGAATAGTGTGCATGGGTAACCCCATCCTGGTTCAAATGTAATTACAAAGCTGAAGGACTTGAATGGGTTGTGTAAGTTAATACGAAGATAGCATCTAAAGCACTTTTTCTATAGTGCTACCTACTCATCCATAAATATTTATGGGTATGTATAATGCAACCAACAATAAAAAATGCATCTAATGCTCTTTTATTCTGTGTCTATAAACATGCCTGCCGAAAAGAGAGAATATATGTGTATATATATGGCATTTTTTCATTTTGTTTTAAAACAACTTTTTGATGATATGTTTGAACAGTCCCTGGGAGTCTTTAGATTCCAGACAAGTGGACTGTGTGACAATAACAAACATCAAGCTACTGTTATTTAACAAAGTTGGTTAAAAGTAATTCCAAAGCCATCATATTTCTAATTAAGTTTGAAAGTGATGCATAACAAAAGGACTTAGAGAAACTTTAATTTCATATTCCAAACTAGTTAGTCCTATTTGTTTGCTTTGAATCACTCATTTCAATAAGGTGAAAACTTGTGTTAATCCTCCATTCATCAGTTGCCTGGGTGCGTGTGAAATGAGTCATGTGGACAAAATAAACCACTGCTAGCCGCAATATTCTATTGTCCTTTAAGCTTCTTCAAGGGGCCTCTTCACAGGTACCAAAAAGCCACTCTAGACACTTCACATATTTTTGAAGATCCTCCCTTTTTTCACATCGCACATTACTCATTCATTGAAGAATAGCCAAAAACAGGCATAAAATGAAGGGAGCTGAAGTAGGCCAAACTCATTTTCTACACAGAGAGAGATAATTAGCACTGCAGTAATTTTGAGGAACTGAATTAAATGAATAAATTGTGACATGGGAAAAACTGAAAAGGACAACAGTTTCCTGGCTTGCACATAATAGTTACTTTGGACAGCATTTTTCTTGGAGACCAATTGGTAAAACAGGACAAAAATGTTTTTCCCATTAATTGCTTTCAAACATTGTCCTGCTAAATGCCCAATTGAAAGGTAGAAGTGTGAGCTTCTTTTTTCCTTATAATGACCACATATTGGGGGGAAAAAATCAGTAGCAACGTCTTAGAATTTTCTTTTGTGAATGTGGAATAAAAAGATCAATGGAAAAAGGTTCTTAGCTTACCTTCCACTACAGCAGCCTCAAAGTCTGGAGACCAGCATGGGGGTGACAATGGGGTGGTGGGTG
>WEIT01019374.1:145593-159604 GCA_013389985.1 Dryoscopus gambensis | reverse complement strand
GGGGCAGATTTCCTTTGATCTCCCTCGTCAAGGAGACATGGTCTTAGAGAAACCTTACAGCGAGGCAACTGCCAGGTTGATAGACGAAGAAGTGCGGTCGCTAATTAACATTGCCTATGAAAGGACATTAAAACTTCTGACTGAGAAGAAGGCAGAAGTGGAGAAGGTGAGCGTTACAGTATTTTTAGCCACTAAGTTCCAGCTGGTAAGCCAAAATCTGAATTGAACTGAATTAGATTTAAAATAGTGACTATGTAAGTATATGAGGAAGTTTGCTCAAAATCCATTTGATCTAATCTTGAGAATGTGTCACAAGACTTAAGTAAATAAAAACTTCCATTTGTGTTGGAACACGTCTGAGCATCTCACAAGCATGATTTAACATCCCTCCCTGCTTAAGTGGTCACTATTCATTTGGAAAGTTGGGAAGAGGGAAGAGTCTGCCTACTAATGTAGGGTTTAGTAGATGTGATAGAAAAATAAAAAACTTAAAAACCTGAAGAGGAAATACCAGGATCCCAATCTTTTGGGCTAAAAGAAGCTCTTGTAGGCAGGGAAGTTCATATATCTTCTTTTCTCTGTATTCCTTTTGAGCATTAATAAAAATATCTTTGTCTTGTTTTGTTCTTGTCCCTTGGCTGCTTGTGATCTGCATCACTGCAGCCGAGGTTCAGCTTGAGCATATTCTCTTTCTTCACACCACAAAACCTGATACAGCAAAAGGATAATTTTCTAGAATAGGCATCCAATAGGCTTACTGACAAGAAGACAAGTTTGTATGGGCTCCAGAAATCCTGTTATAGTAGGTCAGCATCCCAAAAAAGATCACTGAATGTGGTTCGCGCTGAACAATGAGCTCACTGACCCAAGGCTGCAAACTGCCCTGGTACAGTATTCACACACTGGTATTTTATGGTGCTCTTGAGCTTGTAACACAACAGCAGCCTGAGCCATCCC
Source organism: Dryoscopus gambensis (assembly GCA_013389985.1). Classification (NCBI taxonomy): domain Eukaryota; kingdom Metazoa; phylum Chordata; class Aves; order Passeriformes; family Malaconotidae; genus Dryoscopus; species Dryoscopus gambensis. The sequence continues at coordinate 158,647 of WEIT01019374.1, read as the reverse complement.
CCCTGGAACACTTGTTTTCATCTGTAGCTTAATGTCTAATCAGGAGCCTTTTGGCAGAAGTGGAAACCTGCTGTTCTGAAGCAACAATAAGAGCAACAGTGACCCACAGTGAGGGCACTTCACTTAATCTTAAAAGTAGGATTAAAAATAAAATTGTATTTGTTCTCCCTAAATGCTCAAGGGGGAGAAAAATCTTGTATCTGGTGAACTCTGAACAATCTGGTTTTTTTCTCAAAATTAATCAATGCCAAATTAACTACCTTAACAAACTCTTCCAAACAGGACAGCCATCTTAGGTATTTTATATGTGTGACATAACTTGTGCTATTCCAGGTTGCCCTGCGACTACTGGAGAAAGAAGTGCTTGATAAAAGTGACATGGTCGACTTGCTTGGCCCAAGACCATTTGCAGAGAAGTCTACTTATGAAGAATTTGTGGAAGGTACAGGAAGTTTGGATGAGGATACTTCACTACCAGAAGGCCTTAAAGACTGGAACAAAGAGCGTGAAAAAGAAAAAGAGGAGACAACAGATGAACAGGTTGCTAGGCAGATCAGAGGAGGGATGCCATTTTAACTGTGAAGTGTGTGCCCACGTTGACTTGCACTCTGGAAGAGAAACAAACTCACCTAGTTGTACTTCAAAACAAAAAATATTTATTCAACCAAACTGTATTAGGGACGGATGGAAGAGTGATCTCTTGGGATCAGATAAGGATGTTCTGCTTCTGATGTACATGTGAGATCCTCAGTTCACTGGTAAAAAGTGATCATCTTTCGTTTGTCAGCTGGAGAAGCATACATGGGATTTGAGCTGCAGTGGAACTCCAGAACTGAGCCTCTCAAGCTTTGAAACAGTTCAGATTCATGCACAAACTTTGTGGCACTGGTCTATTTTTTTTTTTTTTCTCCCCAAATGTCTGTAAGCTTACAAAAATCAAAGGGTTTTCTGATTACTTATCTAAACTATACCTGTATGTGACCTGTTTCCAAAAAGAAAAAGAATCATACAAAACACATTGTCAAATGTGAAAGTCTGGTCGTATGAGCTACTAGCTTTGCAAAACTGTCAGCTCTTTCATCTGACCCTTTCCCTTTCACCTCATTTTGATTTTAGAGTTTATCTACAGAGAGCTGCCATGTAAGTTGACAGTGAAACTGGACACTTGCTTAAATATCTTAAAATGTACTCATGGTTCAGTGTCTTAAATTACGTCTGAAACTGTTTGGCTCCTGCAGTTTTACCAGTCAGTTTTTTACAGAGTTCTGTAAAATATTGAACATATGAATGTGTTGTGTAAATACAGTTTGAGTCAATAAAAACAGTACTTTTCTGAACAAAGCTTACCCTTTTTTTGCTGGTTTCTTGATATAGAATTCAGAACAATACAAAACTCTGTTAAAATAGAATAACATGGTTGTGCTCACAAATACCGAAAGCAGCAATCAAAACCAAAGGTGATAAATCAGATTGTCAGAGTTTCATACTTGTTTGCTTAACCTAAAGCGATGGGGTTTTTCCCCTGCTTAGTTGAATACAGTTGTCTTAGTGATCTGCTTCTGGTTGTCTGCTGCATGCTAAGGAGTCATTAGTTGGAGAATTCAGCTGTTCAAAAATTAATGGCCTGTCTGCCCATCCCAGCAGAAGACAAGGAAGCATGGTTGGAGGGTGGAGTGTTGGTTAAGTGGGGAAGAAAAATGAACCAATCTTCTCTGCTGGACCAAAAATCCTTTAAGAGTGATGAGTCAGAGGGCAGGTTAAAAGGATAACTAGAGACTGATTCCATCTGTATGTTGCAACATACTGGGAAGCAGTAGGATAACAAAGGAAAAGTTTGTCTGAAAGGTTAGACCCTTGGTTCTAAAGTTATTTGAGTTAAATTATTTATGGAAATTTCTTTTGGATTTTCTTTTTCTTCATGATAGAACTTGTTTCCATCTGTGATGTTACCTGGCTTTACAGTGAAGAGAAATGAGGGAAATAGAGCAAATATAGCTATTTGGGGCATACTTACCGGGCATTTTTAGTTGTTAAACACTTCTGTTACTGAGTTTGCTGAAGAATGAATGATAAACAGGAAAGCATACTGAAAAAACAACTTCACTTCCTTAATTATTGGAGTCGAAGTTTAGAAAGATTTATTGCAATAGTAAAATTCTATAAAACTCAAATCTCGCACACATGATAAAAAGTGGCTGATTTCTGTGCTTACGCTCTATGGTTGTATCTTAACGTGTATTCTGCATTTGTGCCTTGTTTGTTCTTTTCTCACCCCCCAGTTGAGCTGAACTCTCCTTGTGTGGGATATTCAGTTTGTAGCCAGTGCTGAGGACTAGCTGTGCTTATACTGTAAAGGTCAGAGTTCTGCATTTCTTCATTCCTTGCTAAATAAAACCAACAGAAAACACGGCAATCAACCACCCAACCCCCAAAACCCTTAACCTGACTCTTCACAATAGCACTACCCAGCTCTGAAAGAATCCTCCCCAGGAGGAGATTTCTCTTACTCCCTGTTTGTGTCTGCTTATAAATTCCACCTTGTTTCGTTGCAGCATGCAATTAATAGGTGTATGACCTCTTCTTTACCTTTGCCTCTGTTTTAGAGCATTAACTTGCTTAGCCTTACATCAGTAGGTCTTAATATTTTGTGCTAAATATGCCAGAATTTGACAGTATTGGGGTTTTGGAATCAAAACAATATATGGAAAAACAACAAAAAAAGCTGTTTAGGCAACCTACTTCTTTGAAGAGGACTGCTAGCCTCCTTCAGCTCCCAAATTTAGGATGTCAGGTGGTTGAACTTAAATCAAGAAAATCAAGTTTAGTCTGTGCTGTGGCTGCCAATAATGCCAGATTAATTTTTCTTGCAAGCACATTCAGCAGTGCTGCTTCAGCTACCAGGGGCTTGTGCAGCACTGAGGGAGTTGTTGAGTTCCCTGCTCCTCCCAGCACCAGGAAAAGGAGCAGGTCTAGACCCACTTTCCCAACTTTGACTCTGTTCCCAAAGGGTCACCACCTTTTCCTGAGGGGATACAAGTGCAAGAGAAGGAATGGAGAACAGTGATCTGAGCAGTATTTGTGGGGTGCAGGGAAAGCAAGAGCCTGAGATGGTTTGGTTTAAGGTGACACATGCAAGGACTCTCCTGACTGTGAGCTGAGGGCCTGCCCGATTTCTTGCTGCCTTTGACCAGAGTGACCATGCAAAGGAGCTGGCCCAGGGGGCTGGATTCCAATTTCTGTCCTGATGCCACACCATCTTCCCAGGCAACACCTTGCCCACTCCCAGTTTTCAATTGGCATCAGTGGTGTAGGTTGCCATTTCTTCTCATCCTGACATTGATACAGGTGTTTGTGTCTGGGCAGTACTGGGAGCTGCACTTCTAGGCCTCCCCGAGTCTGGCTTGTCCTGGCAGCCTGCTGCTCGGTATTACTCTGCAGCCAGGTGCAAAGCAGTTAAAAAAAAAAAGATGGTGGCCCAGGCACGGAAATAAAAGGTGCCAGAGACTAGGTTAAAAAACTAGAGGGGAAATGAAAAACACACAGGTGAGGAATTTGAGAAGCAGAGGAGCAAATCCAGGTGGGACTCAAAATGGAGATTGTAAAATAAGAGAGAAGCTTCCAAGAAAAAGTAGGAAGTTATTTGAAAGGAAGTGCGACTGAAGGAATTGCTCACTAAACTTGCTTCTAAAACAATTTTCAGTTGTATCTCAGGAAAGGAAGATGATTGGAGTTGACTGACTGAAGAGGAACAGGAAGCGTTTGTGCTTCCCCTGGCTCTGTTACTGCTTACGCACACGCTGGTCCTCTGATGATCCTCCTACTACAGGATCCTGGGTTCATTGCGGTGGGAGGGGTTTTTTCCCCTTGGGATCAGATGGAAGAGCTGTCTCTTTTTTCTAAAGAAGACATTAGTTTGCCTTTTCCACCTCCACACATTCTAGAAATTCACATCAAACAGTTGCAAGTAAACACATGTGAAAGAATGGGTGAGTGGAAGCAGGATCATTGTGAAGTCTGGATTCCACAGCCTCATAGTCTGCATTCTGCATTTTGAGTCAAGTGTATGAAATGCAATGAGGAACAGGCTGGTTCACCAAGTGAATAATTCAATCATTCAGCAAATGAAAAGATTTCTGGCATTTTTAAAGTATTAACTTTTTTTTTTCACAGTAATACCAGAATTTATGACTTGGACCTAGTTATGAAATCTGTGTTACAACAAAATGCAGTTTCACACACTGTAAGATGGTTAATTCTATTTCATGCAGCAGAAACTATGCTAGTGCTTTAACTGGAAAGCCTGTGCCACAGCTGTATGATGGCAGGCACTGAGCCTGTAAGGCATTCTCCTCCCTTTCAGAGAAAATAGTCAACCATTTACAAAGAATCAACTAAACTTTGAAGTTTATTGGCTTTATTCCCAATGGCTTTTGCTTTGTATTGTACTGCATGGTAATTTCTCTTTAATGCATACTGTGTTATAACTTTATCTCTTGCTGTGATCAATACATAGCCATAACTCACATTTATAAAATGCATATATGAAGGTGCTCTATGGCTATTCATAAATCCTTTAGGCATCACTAGACATTGCAAAGAGCGTGGCCCCTGTGAATTTGCTGACTCCTCTGTGATCCTACTAAAGACAATCAGCCAGGCCCTCCCAAGCTCTGCCTCTGTGCCAAAGCCAGCCTGGTTGGCATGTTCCAGCAGCTGTCTCAACCTCTGAAGCACTTTCTGTGAAAAACTTGTACTTGATTAAAGCTAGTTTAGTTCCATTTCTGTGTAGAATAGAATTGGGCAGACAGCTTCAGGTTATGTGATTAACAGTTGCCTGGTTCATATACTTCCTAAAGTACTGTCTCATTCCCTGAATCCCAAACTAGCAAAGCATCATTTTGTCAGGAGCAGCAGACTTTTGGAAATTTCACTATGTTTGTAAAGTGCCTTTTTAAGTATTGAGCAACACTTTTGCTTGGAAAGTGTTTCTGAAAGCAAGAAGAAAAAGCAAGAGTTCTTGAAACATTTAAAGTTTGGCTTTCCAGAGGTTTTCTCCTTTGTTTGCTTGCTTTGTTGCCTAGAAACTGGCCTAAATAAGGGACTCCAAGTAGACAGAGTGTTCTGTGGTAGAGGCTCTCTAATGGAGAAGGGCTGTTTAATTGATATGAGCAGAAACATAAAGCATGCACGTAGAGTGAATGCTTTGTCAGCTGGCTTAGGCAGAGACCTTCCTGGCTTGGCTTTAGTGGGGGCAGATAAACCTGTTGTACATCTTACATTTTGCCAACTGTTTTGAGTATTGAGGATAACTGCTCTTGTACTTTAACCTTTACCTGTCCAGTTGTTTTAACCTATCTTGGTAGCAAGATATGCACAGTATCTATAGGTGTGGTGAACTTACAAACCCAGGTAGTGAGATCTGCTGGCACACAGCCTCTGTCCACTCTCCCACCATGATCTGTGGAATATCTGGATTTCAGCTGCATAGGCTGGGTGAAATAGAGTTAGGAATAGCATCAGCAGCTGGTGATAGCCAGGAAGACAGGGGACCAGCAAGATATTGGGGTGCCACTTTAAACCCCAGGGATTCATGAAGAACACATCACAAATGGAGGGATTTAATATATATCATCTGTGATTATTCAGCAGCAGCAAGTGATGAAGTCACATCACACAAATCCAGCTTCTAGCCTGCAGCTCACTGGATATTTATGTAGCATTGACTGCCCAAAACACTTCTGCTTGAGAGGATGCTATTTATTTTTATTTTATTTTTAGAGGACTGGAACCAAATATCACTGTTAACAGTTACTGTACAGAATATCTAAAAACTTCTTTTATTATGAATAAATTTTGTTTCTGGCAGTTCAGTATTGTACATTTGGTACAGAATTAATACTTCAAGCTCACAAGATTTTCTTACTCATCATTGGATGAAAATAGTGCAGCTCTAGTTTGTAGATTTTCATGCCTATTTTACATCTTCTCTTCTACAGCTTTACAGATGACAACTCTAAAGAAAAAAGATCCCAAACTAGCAATCTCTTAGGCCAAAGTCTTAACTGAATGCCTTACATTTGTCTCATGAATAGAAATAGCCCGATTTCCAGAAATGCTGAATGTTCTCAGTGATCCAAATGGACTCTGAAGAGCATTTCTAACATCTGAAATTCATGCTCTCCGTTTTTTTTTTTTTAAGGTAAGTATGGATTTACAAGCCTAATTATCAGAAATCCAGATTTGAGAATTTGGCCTGGAAAAATCACGCACCTAATTTTTTTATTCATTGATCTCTTCTTCATCATCTTCAAATGCTTCCTCTCCATCATTTGCTGTTGCTTCCTGGTACTGCTGGTACTCCGACACCAGGTCGTTCATGTTGCTCTCTGCTTCTGTAAACTCCATTTCATCCATTCCCTCTCCTGTGAACCAGTGGAGAAAGGCCTTTCTCCTGAACATGGCAGAAAACTGCTCCGAGATCCTTTTGAAGAGCTCTTGGATAGCAGTGCTGTTGCCAATGAAGGTGGAAGCCATCTTGAGGCCACGGGGAGGTATGTCACACACTGCCACCTTGACATTGTTCGGGATCCACTCCACGAAGTAGCTGCTGTTCTTGTTCTGGATGGCCAGCATCTGCTCGTCAACCTCTTTCATGGACATGGGGCCGCGGAAGACGGTGGCCACTGTCAAATACCGGCCGTGCCTCGGGTCACAGGCTGCCATCATGTTTTTGGCATCGAACATCTGCTGGGTGAGCTCTGGAACAGTGAGCGCTCGGTATTGTTGGCTGCCTCGCGCCGTCAAAGGAGCAAAGCCTGGCATGAAAAAGTGAAGGCGCGGGAAGGGGACCATATTTACTGCCAGCTTCCGGAGGTCAGCATTGAGTTGGCCTGGAAAACGCAGGGATGTGGTTACCCCGCTCATGGTGGCGGACACCAAGTGGTTTAGATCACCATATGTGGGAGTGGTGAGCTTCAGGGTGCGGAAGCAAATGTCATACAGAGCTTCATTGTCGATGCAGTAGGTTTCATCCGTGTTTTCAACCAGCTGGTGGACCGAAAGCGTAGCATTATAGGGCTCCACCACTGTGTCAGAAACCTTAGGAGAAGGCATGACACTAAAGGTATTCATTATCCTGTCTGGATATTCCTCTCGTATCTTGCTGATGAGCAGGGTTCCCATGCCAGACCCTGTCCCTCCTCCCAGGGAGTGAGTGAGCTGAAATCCTTGCAAGCAATCGCAGTGTTCACTCTCTTTTCTCACTACGTCAAGTACAGAGTCAACCAACTCTGCCCCTTCTGTATAGTGTCCTTTAGCCCAGTTGTTTCCTGCGCCAGTTTGTCCTAAAATAAGATACAACAAGGAAAGAAAATACACAAACTTATTGGCAAGGTTTGATATCAGCATGCTAAATGGACTCACATCTGTAACAAAAGCTGCTATAAATCTATCAGGTAGGTAATTGTGCTCTTCAGTTTTGCCTACAAATATCTCTGGAAGTGTCAACATAAACATTTTATATAGTCTCTGGCAGTTTTCATTTATGCCTTTGGGTGGTTTTTTTTTTTTTCCTTTCTTGTCATTTTACCTTCCATAAATACAAAGATGGCCTTAACTCCTTGTTTTGAAAACTTTCACACTCCCAATCCTGATGATTCTGCAAACACAAGATGGCTGTTTAATATTTAAATACTTTCTGTCTGTAAGGACTGTGATGCGTGTAAAGCTAAATCACAGATACATGTATCTCAATGAAAATGAGAGGTTCTTGGATTGTTCTTGTGAGTCAAAGAGAAAACACTGTCCTTCAAGAAAAAACTGGGCTTCAGAATCCTATTTAACTTGTTATATGAGGAACTATAGCTTTTTAAATTCATGGTTACCTAGCCTGAATGAAAACAGTGATCGACAGAAGCTTCAGGGACATTATTTCAAAAACTTGGAAGTTAAGTGCCTTTTAGGTTTTACTGATTTCCTTACAAACTCACTGTTCTTCAGGATATGCAAAATGACTTGCAAAATTGGATTACTGATATTTCAGAAAAGTGATGAGCCCTTTTTTTTCTCCCCAAGGCTTCCATTTTTGTTTTATGTGCTGCTCTGTTTATTAAGATAAACAGTGTGGATCATTTGCTATGTCACTCTTTTGTTATTGCTTAGATAACAAGGAGAATTTAATTGGGGAATCAGTTTTTTGGTAGTCCTGTTCCTCAGAGTGACTACTGCATAGATACATTGTGCCACTGAACTCACTTAGGGTACTCCTGTGAGTGGTATGCAGACAGAGCAATCGTTTCAGAATTAAGTATAGAGCTGGCAAATTCTCTGTTGTTCCCCAAGACCTTCCCCTCCCTTCCTATTACCATGTCTGATTTAAATTCCCAGGGCACTGTGTCGGTGCCAAACATACGACCCAGGGAAACTGCTGGCTGGGACACTTTTGAAATACTATGCATTTTTTTTTTCACTGCATAAATGCTCGGTTTCCTCATGGTGTATTTGGTTAGTTAATGCATTGTTCTGTATGTTGCTGTATTTTTCTCTCTTTGAGCCTAGGGAGATCAGCACTTCCTGTCCAGCTGGGCAAAGCACAAAGTCATATCCTTCCAGAATTAAGTATGTTTGTAAGCACCTACAGTCTGCTTGAGCAGATCTCCTACTGTGGATAGGGAGGCACTTCAGGATGCACACATAAAAGCAGACATCACTCCAAAATGCAGAAGGCATTTATCTCCTAGTGGACATAAATTCTGATTTTAGGACAACTATCAGCTACTCCTGTGGCAACACTACACTTCCACTAGTCAGCCATGTGCCCAGGCTCTCCAGTGTTTTCATTGGAGGTTTCCTGCTTTTACACCCAGTTATCTTATGCTTCCAGAACCACTCGCTCTACAGCACTGTAAGACTACCACAACACAGAACATGTACAACATGCCCTGGAAGTCCCAGACTTCTCACCCCATGGCAATACCATGCAGTCTGGAGGTGCCATGGCTCTGACAAGGCTGCCACAAACCTGGAAATCATGATTATGATCCTGTGAAACTCTACTGGATGCCCTCCACTGACCAGGTACCTAATTACCTGACCTCTGAAAATCTAAGGCAAACACATTAAAGTGATCAAATTTCACCAGGACTAAACTCTCTAGGTGGAAAATGAGCCTGTGCCCGCAAAAACTCAGAACCCGGCAAATCTTTGGCCAACCTTGGAAGCCCATCCCCAGCATCCTGCATCTGTCATTTGCCAGGATTTAAAGAAGCCTACATGAAGGAATCCCACAACTTATCTGCCCTCCTGGCACCTCCAGATACTTCTATCATTATTTTTTAATCCCTAAAAAGGCACTTGTTCCCTACAATCTTCTTTCACTCCTCTACTCTCTTCACTGCTCAAAATATAAGATAAACCTGGTAAAAGAGATCAGTAGCTTGCATATTAACACTTAGAAGGCTGGTTTGAACAGCCCTGCTGCAGAGCTTCCCTTTGATTGCTGGACAGCTATTTTGTGGTTGCCCCCATCAGTTCATACAAATTAAATTGGAGTGGTATCTCTGTAGCAAATCTAGAAGGGTGTACACAAGAAAAGAACGACAAATGCAAAAATGTACAAATGAAAACTGTTTAACAGGAGGAGACACATCAGAGTTCAGAGCAGCTCCTGGTGGGCAATTGTGCACTGTCAGAAGGCCAGGAGACCTGCTGCTCTCATACAGCAAGATCATTCCACCTCCAGTTCTTCACCTTTTAAATCGCTACCTTGTCAATACACACATTAAAGTATAAAGATTATTTTGTGTCCATCTCAAATCTCTTGCTGGTTTGATATCAAATTCCTGTATCTGGAGTGTGTGATCATGTACTCAATATACCTGCATGAAATCCTGATTGCTGGTCTGTGGTTACTTGCTGTGGAGACACAGACACATGCAGGTTTGTACAAGCAGAGGCAGAAAACAGCCCATCAGAATGAGCCCACACAGCCCAGGGTACAGCAAGTATGGAACTGCCAGCTTCTGCCACAAAATCCTTTGTGGGCCCAGGGCAGATTTTTAAAAGAGAAAACAAAATGCTTCGTTGGCTTTTGATACAGAAGATCATTACTTCAGCGCTCAGCCATTCTACATTATTCAGCAGGTTGGGAGGACAGTGCCTGATGCTGGCAGGGGCCTCTGTCAGATACAAGTTGATCACATGCTGTTGGTTCATTGTTATCTTGGCAGGAAGAGAGTACAGCAAACTGGACTATTGTTGAAGACATTCTGAATTGATTTTGCTCTGGTTTTACTGGTGGTGTGCCAAACTGTAAAGCTCCAGTTCAGGTATTTCCATAGGTCAGGTGAATTCATGTTCAGAGGGCTTGTGTGGTTCATGCAGGTGAAAGGGAATGAAAGGAAAAACCTGAATACAGAAACAGACTTCATAAAGCTGCCTATATCCATGGCTTTTCTCCCTAAGCTTACTTCTACCTGTTTTAACTTACAGCTCCTTTGGAAGAGACCCTTAACATTGCTGCCAGGGAGTTTACAGGAGAACAACATGAATACCATACACTTTTAAGTCAAGGAGTTAAATAGTTCTCTACGGCTTTTTTACTCCGACTCCAACCCCAACAACCCAGACTTAAGTTTGTTTTATACCACCCAAATTATGTTTATCTTTCCTCTGTCTGTCCCTGGCATTGCTTCTTCCTTATGTTAACACAACATACCAAACTAAGTTCCAACCTAAGCTTGCCTTGTCAGGAGGAAATGTGTTTGTGGCTAGTTCAGGCTTGGAAACCAAAAGGACATGAAAGTTCTCATGGTAGCTTTCATTCAGACTTCTTGTTTCAGCAAGTGGCTCACTAAACTTCCACATGCTGTTTCTCCTTTAAAGTAAAGAGACTGATAATTCTTCTGTACTTCATAAGGATGCTCTGAAAGGGTAAAGTGCATGTTTAAGCTTAGATGGAAAGTACTACATAAGTCCAAAGTAAAGCAGTAAAAGCAAAACAACCCCCTGCAAGAACACTGCAAAACCAGAATGTCTCCACATACTCTCAGGCCGTTCCTCATGCTAGAAAATAACCAGTAACTGTCTACATATTACATGTTTTCCATATTACAGCTGATCTTCTTCCACTGTTACTATACTGCAAGGATCTGCTGAAAAAGTTTAATTACACAGCCTAAAAACAATTTAATAGTCAAGCATTTAATGTGAAGTCAAGTGAAAAGTAGTCTGGTTGGTTTGTGGTTGAGGTTTTCCCTTCCCCCTCCATTTTCTGCAGAATTTCCATGTGTTTTGTTGTAAAGAACTGGCCTCAGGATTTCTCTGGACTTCATATATGTGGAAAGCAAATGTACTTTATCTGAACACCATAGGAAAGTTTCAGCAGTTTGCTAACTGAAGGAATGATCAACAGAAGAATGACTTTTTAAATTAACAGGATCTTTTGACTGGCTTACAGATAATTGCAATTCCATTGTTAGCTATTAGGATTTCTCAGTTGGGTCACTATGGAACAGGGGTATTGAATGCTTTTCGACTATTCACTTGGTAATCAAACAGCTGCTGAAGAGCTTTGTTTTTTAAAAAGAAACATCCACATACCAAAGATGAAATTATCGGGCCGGAAGAGCTGACCAAAAAGACCAGACCGCACACTATCCATGGTTCCCGGCTCCAAATCCAGTAAGACTGCTCTTGGTACAAATTTGTGGGCTACAATAAAAAGCAAGCATGCCCTTAATGTTCAGAAATAAGGTAACAGAGTTATAGCTTTTAATACACAAATATATTATATCTCGTATTGTTAGTCTAATACATAGTTCATACATATATAAGTACTTCCTACGCAGAAAGCCGTGGTGGTGAAAAACCCAGATCCATAGGAACAAACCAATTCAACCTGAAAAACAGACCTGACATCATTTGGGTTCTACAGACAGACATTTTGAAAGCTCTTTATTAGCAACAGATGGGAGGGAGTTTCTGATTAGAAAAAATTTTTTACTTGTTCTCTATAAGAAAGTAGATAATCTTGTCTGTGCATGTCAGGGTGAGTGAAGTGCTTATGTTCAAATGATCCTAATCATCTCACAAGCCTTTATGCATGAAGGATTCTCCTCCACTGAAAGAGCTACTTGGTGTACATGGCAAACAGTAGTAGTCAGCACATCTACCACAAAGCACAAAATAAACTATCTGTGTCAAGTTGAATTTGTCCAAGGAAACTCAGGTAAATAATATGAATTAACCCCAGCTGGACAAAAGATGAAACATTCACACTTGCAGGTTCATGTCAACAGACCAAAGGACTCCAGATCCCCATTTTACACTGCTAACACCTTTCAACAGCAGACGGGCTCAGAGAATTTTAATGACTTTTGGCATCTTATTCATGAATCCCTGTTCAGTTCTCTATTACCTGTGGCCCAACCCTCTCATTCATGAAAATAAAAGACAGAGTACTACAGATGCAGGCTCATACAACCAACAGGTTAATTTGGAGTAATTGAACAGATGCATCTGGTGAAGTAATCACACATTAGAAGAGCAAACACCTACCGTAATGTTAAATAATAAACAAACCTCCACCTCCAGACCCTAAGTATAGACCCCTGCGCCACTTCTGTGTCTGGGGAGATAGCACCCAGCCATCTTAATACTTTGTAATAAAGTGGATAATTTCTGTTGAGCTGGGCACAGCTGAGGGGCTGGTGGCATGTGAGGAGTGTGGCCAGATGTGCAACATGGCTTTACGAGCCTGTTGTCTTCTGATTCCTGTGCCCCTTCCCACGGAGTCCCCTGTCCTGCACCCCTCCCCGTCCCACACTTACAAGATGATTCATTATAGTAGACATTGATCCTTTCCAGCTGCAGCGCTGAGTCACCGACATAGCCTCCGGCTGGGTCAATGCCATGCTCATCACTTATCACTTCCCAAAACTAAGGGAGGAAAAGCGAGAAGAGGGTTGGGAACTCCCCTGCGGAGCACCGGGGGCCCTGCCAGCGCCCGGGCCGGGGGCGGCGGCGGTGCCGCGGCAGCTGCCGGATTCCTGGCGTG